>VWZS01002974.1:627690-837770 GCA_013397075.1 Rhabdornis inornatus | reverse complement strand
TATATATATATATATATAAAGAAGAAAATACATGGAATTTACCTGGAACCTTTCATTATTGTTCTATTTTTTGTTTTCCCCATTTGGACCATATTTAAGCCATTCTTCTTATCCTTTTTAAAAATAAAAATTTAAAAAAAAGTCCAGAAAAACACAAGGAAAAGTATGAAGGAAGAGGATAAAGAAATATTGAAGCCAAATATATTACATTCATCAAAAACTCTCAATTTTCTATACACTTCCTTTTTAAAGAAAGGTTTCATCACCATAAAAATGGATTTAATAATTTAACAATTTTTAAATTGTACTTTGCCATATTAAAATGAGATTCACTGAATTTGAACAGCATTTCAAGAAAATAATTTTGGCAATGAATTGTTGAAAGATAGCTCAAAACACCCTCATGGAGGGCAGTGTGAAGGTGGAAGGAGGTGCTTTAGCCAGCACTTTCCTGAACTAAATAGATTTAGGAGGTGGACACTATGAAAAGCACACATAGCAAGGCACCCTGGAGGCAGAGTAGGTAAAAAAAAAAAGATATTGGTCATGTTCTGTTTGAGCCACAGACAGCAATAACTTTTTTTCCTCAGTATTTTGATGTCTTGCATGTGAACACACAAAATATCTTGTTTAAATATAAGTAACTTGGTAGAAGCAATAAAAAACTCTGTCGTCTGTAAGAAGATTTATCAAACCAATTATATAGGATAATGAAAAAATATGTGCCTTCCAACATGTTACCCCACCTAAGTCATGAGGGCAAAAATGGAGCCACCAATGCAATTAGATGCAACCTACTGATGGCAGAGTGTAATTTATTTATTGTGCACATGCACTTTTCCCTCTATAAAACAGTAGGGCTGTCTGACTAAATCCATTATGTAAACCTCAGCATCTTTTCACTTGCACTTAGAAACTATTTTTTCTTTGAGGCTTTTATAGTCACTTTTGCCTGAACTTGATACAATTAAAATCCAAGTGCTCTGCAATTCTACAAGCACTGCAGTTAGGCATCTGATTTGAAATAAAACTTAAACACAAATAAGGCTCAAAGGTGTTTGTGTAGGTGTTTGATATCAGAGATCTTAACTCACGTTCAGAATTAAATTGTTTAAAATCAACAATAGGCCAGTGCATTCAGGAACAAAAATAGAATGCAGAAATAAAACTTCTAAAACATACTGTTGGTGGATAAGAAAATAACTGTTGTTGGTACCACACTTTTTCTGAACTGGTTTAAGATCCTAGACAGTCCTTGCTGTTGTCTTTGATTTAGAGTCACATTCAGCATCCTGCTCTGGGCATTCCTTCTGGACAGTTTTTCACTTAGGATCAAATTTCGAAGACAGTTTTTCTTATATGGCTGTGATATGGCTAAAGAGCTGAGAAATACGTTTGAAAGTACATATAACCAGGAACGTATATGCTCACATCCATTCCTCTTCAGGAGCATTTTTGTGGGTAGATATTGTGTCCTTGACGCTTTTGAAAAGTGCTAAATACAACTTTGTCAAAAGCATCTAAATGACACCTATCAAATCAAAACCAGCTAAATTCAAAGTCTAGGCCCCATTTTCAGAATCAATTTAGAAACATAATTCAAACATTTTAAGAGCATAAGAACAACTATAGGTGGTCTGAACAAGCATCTTTGTCAGTTCATAGTGTGCTTCCATAGTCGCTTAATTTGGAAGCCTCAGGAACAGTATCAGCTATTAGTGTTAGGCTCTGTGACTCCTGAAATATTTTCTTCAGTGTGAGTTAATCTTTGAAGTCTGCTGTGACTTGACAAGTTCCTGTATTACAGCTGGGACTTGGCAACTGATTATAAAATCATAGAATGATTGGGTCAGAAGGTATCTTAAAGATCATCTAGTTCCAACTGTCATGGTATGGGCAGGGATGCCACCCACCAGATCAGGTTGGTCAAAGCCCTGTCCAAATGGGCCTTGAACACTTCCAGGGATGAGGCATTCACGACACCTCTGAGCAACATGTTCCAGTATCTTATCCCCCTCTCAGAAGAGAGTTTCTTCCTAATATTTAATCTAAACCCATCTTCTTTCAGTCTAATGCCATTACCCCTTGTTCTATCACTTGTGAAAAGTGATCCTTAACCCCTGTCAAGGGTGCCTCTCCAGCTCTTGCAGGCCCCCATTAGTTACTGGAAGGCTACTGTAAGGTCTTCCCAGAACCTTAATGATCTCATTCATGACCTTTTCTCACTACCAATAACTAACAAAACTTCCCAGTTTTGATCTCAGTGGAAGCCACGTGAAGTTGAGGATTAGCTCAGATCTCATTCTGTAACTAGGCGAGTTGTAGGAATGCAGCCCTGTGTCTGAGCATGATGGGAGCTCTTTACTTAAGCATATTTGTAGAAAATGTCAGGATGCTTGACCTAGAAAGTCCCATTATATCTGAAACAAAGGAACTTCTAGAACTGAGCTCTGTAGGAAATCTGCCTGCAACTCCAGATGCCAACTGGCTGAAAAATTGGCTTCTGAGAACGAGCTAGGCATCTGTCTTTTATTCATCATCATAGGTCTCTAACAACATAAGGATAAATAGCTTTACAGGAGACAAGGCATAGCATCAGACCCTAATCAGAGAAATATTTCAGTATGACAAGCCTACTCACAGAATCATAAAAAAAATAAAACTGGAAGGTATTTTAACAGATTGCCTAGTTTATCTATCCCCCATCCTGATGGATGTTTGTCTGAATGGCATTTAAAACCTCCAGCAGCAGATATCCACAGCTTTTCTAGACAGTCTATCCCAGAGTTTCACTATTCGTTCAGTACATTTTTCCCAATGTCGGGCCTATCTATCACTCGCTGCAATTTAGCCCCCCCTTTTTTTTTAATCTTATCTCCTGTAGACAGACATATTTATTTATTTATTTATTTGGAGACTGGTATCGAGTCTAAGGTAAAATCTCCTCCTTTTTTTAGCTGTACAGCCTTTGTTCTGGCCTTTAAAACACTTCAGATGTACAGGGTGAGGGGATGGGTGTCAGGAGGGCATTAGCATCCTGGGAACAGCATTTGGATGGGCTTTCCTTTCCCATCTACAGGAGGTCTTTACTTTATTTATGCAATCCTTGCTGTTGGCACAGATGGACTTCCAGAGGTGTAGTTGTAAGTAGCAATGATTAATCTGTGATTTAGAAAATCCAGCATCCCACAAACAGATGATACACAAAAGTAAAAGTTTCACCTGGCAATATCACCAACAGAAATATCTTAACTACTGTATTAATTTGGAAAAAAACCCAAACTAAACAAACCAAACTTAGGTAACTGCAGCACTCTATCAAGCAAGTTCAAATATTAACTCAGTGTTAGTAAAAAAGGTATCTGGAAATGTAATGAACTTCATTGTTATATTAATACCACACTAACTAGTAGCAAAGCACTCAGATATATTTCACTATATAGAAATATTTCACTGCTATAGAAATTTGCATCACAGACATATGTAGGGAATAAAAGATAATGAATTCATAACTGAGCCAATACTTCCAGTAAGCTTAATCAAATGATGAGTTAGGACACTAAACATTCCATAGTTTTGGTACATAATTATTACAGAATGCTGAAGAATGCTAAGGTTGGAATAAATGTACATTTTATTAAAAATGTATGAATGCAGTCCTGGAACAAAATTATTCATTAAATCATTTTTAATGCAGATATGAGAACGACATATAAGCCTGAAAAGCTTTCAGTGATGAGCTGTGCCTTGGGTTTCTTGAAGCCAATATTCAGACTTGCATACCAAAGTAGGTGATCAGTTTTGTCCTTGAACACATCCCATCGCATGCATCAGATGGATGAGAACCACAACTTTTGATGTGATGTAGAATGCCAAATCCCAGTTCTTTCATTATACTGGCATCACCTATGCCAGAATAACTGCAAATTCTTGTAATTGGGAAACCAGGTAATGTTTGGTTTGGCTGCACAAAGTATGTGTGTTTGTAATTTCCATATGCCTCATTCAGTTTGCAGCTCAGGAAGCTGAGTACCTTCCAAGCTAGTATCAGCTATTTTCTTCCTGATGAGAGAGATGCTGTAGGATGAATTCAGTGCTGTGAGGCTACTAAGAAAACTCCTTTGCCAAATCTGGGGACATGTTTTAATCTTTTTAAGTGTAGTTATGGGAAACTTCAGTATCTCCAGCTTTAAAATCTCTCATTGAATCTTCTTTTAGAGTAAGTTGAAGCTTTCATCTTACTGAAAATACTATTTTGCTTTGTTTCATAAAGAATGGTCTTCTGTTCCTGAAAATCCAGCCTTTGAGAAGTTTTCAGTGGCTTATTATTCTCCTGGCTTACTTTTCTGTCTGTGTGTGTGTTTTTCTAACTATTTACCTTGTTTAGGGCTCATTTTCTACCAAACAAGTAAGCATTTCCTATTACATCCTGGCTTCAAGCCCTCACTTCCTGATATTTCTTTATAATATTTTTTAGTGCCTGCTTTGTCCACATGGTCAGGTAACTCTGTAGTTCCTCCCTGGAAGTCTGTTTTACTTGCTGTGTGACATGGATCCCTGCTGGCATGCACAGCATCACACATTCTATCTCTAGAGGTGGCACTTTGTGCCACATCATACTTCTTCATAAAATACACGGGAATTGTTTTCTCTTTAACATAGCATCTCCTGAAGGATACTTTTCCCTTGATATGTAGTTTCATAAACAGTTCCATAGGTCCTTCTTGGTACAGTATTATTCTTAGTGTTCTCTGGACAAGACTTATTTCAAGTCATACCCACTGCAATAATGTTATCCCTGACTCTGCCAGTTGCAGGCTGGATGCGATGTCTGACATTAATCCTACAATATCACCACACCATTTCTGGCACTGTTTGATCCCCAGCCTCTAGATGCAATAACAAATCTGTCATTGTTGACTTGGTTACAGCCACTGATCAGATTACTCAGTAGAACCTGCAGGTGAACTCTTTGTAAACATTCACGTCACCCTTTTACACACAGCAGCCTTAAACCACCTCCTCTCTGTAGAATTCAATCATTTTCATATACTACAACAATACAGCATGGATAGAAACATCCATTCTGATCTTAAAGGTTATAATTTATACCCTTTTGAATGACTGAGTTTGTGAATTTGGCTTGATTCTGTCAGTTACTTTGAAATATCAGAAACTGCTTGAAAGCAAAGCAATTGAATAAAGCTGAAGTCAGCCTGTTCTCCTGTGGCAGCATTTTCAGCTTGTTCAGCAAAAAGTACTTGCACTCCATCACAGCACAGATACTTCAGTCACAAGATAATGTAACTACCATGGGCTCTCTTTAGTGATATCATTTCATTAGGATTTTCCAGTTTTCTCCTTTCTTTGAAAACTTAGTACATCATCCGTATATTTCATGATTTTCTATTTTGCTTTTGGAAAATATCATGAAGAATGAAGAAGCTTGCTGCCTTTTAAATTTTTCTCTAGCTTTTTTTTTTTTTTTTCAGTTAAAGAATTCAGGCTGTTTGAGAGCTTCATCTATTTACTAAGTCAAAAAACAGATTGCACCCAAAAGCTATCGAGTGGCAAAATTGCCTTATGCTGTAACTTGTTTCAAAATAAATGGAGCCATTGAAAGCCATTAAACCAGAATGGGAAGAAAGGTGGCCTTATTTTCTAAACTTACACACCTGGAGAGCTTGTTGTCACAGCATCTTACAAACAGTAATGGTAGCAGGCAACAAAAGTTCAGTTTTCTTTGAAAACACTGATGGAAACAGCTCAGTGCTAACAAATGTAGACACTTTAGGTTTGGGAAATGAAGTTCATTCTGCTACTGCTGCAAGCGATTTGATTTTAGTCCCTTAAAAATGTCACTTAGGATTAAATTCTGTTGCCAAAGCACAAGCATTTAGAGCCTTTTGAGATGCCTTCAGTAATGGCACTTGGTCTTCAGCCCAGACCTGTGCAGGTGCCATCTGCATCTCAGGAAATCTCACTTGGTGGAGGACACCTGCCTTTTGAAAAGGAAATTAAGCACTATTAAATAGCAACAAGGTAGAATTGCATGTTTACTTGCAGTTCAGCTTGAAGACTTATCTATCTTTTGGCTGTCAGACTGTTTATAGAGCTATGGAATAGTAGGAAGGGAAAAGGACACCTACACCTGATCTGTTAATTAGAGAGACAAGCAACTACTTTTAGTTTTGCCTAAGTCTAAGGTCCCTTTATCACTGAGAAATCCGAAGAAGGACAAGTACAGAGTTAGATTGCTGCCAAGCACTTTTAATAAACTCCAGAGATTTTTCCAGTCACTGTTGATGCACACCAGAGGCTAAACAACAGAAGATTGATAGGTTGCATGGCTCACTTTTCTTCTCTGCAGTGACTTTGCCCCGAAGACAGGAGCAAAAAAGAGCTGGGGCTGCACTGAGGAACACAGACATATTTACAGCAACAAAGGGAACCCTTTTTGTTGAACTTGGACTACCCAGAGAGAAACCCCAACATCTTCTACAGTTGTTCTCCGTGACTGGGAGACCACTGGGTAGAAGAGATGCACGTTCAAACAGCTGAGATTACCAGAGGATTGAGCATGTTCAGGACTAAGATACGAAATTGTGAGCTCATTTCTCTGTCACCAGTTGGAAGTGTAGGAAAATAAATGGAATCAAGAGGTAACACCATGGTGTGGCCAGGGCTCAGCAGGCTTTGTCCTCACCATGCCTTTTTTGCACTAACAATACTAAAGGTGAGGTACCTTGCTATCTTCTCTTTCAATCTCACCAAGTTTACCAAAGAGCCTAGAGAGGACCTGTGGCCTAACCCAATGGGTCCATAAATAAAAATAAAATATGATCTGCATTTTATCAGTCTCTTGTATAGCCATAAACTGCCCCCAAGTCATTTTCACTTCTGTAAGTTCTTTTGAACACGGATGTTCTTTTCTGACCTTTAGCTCTCAGCTTGTTTCAGTGGATTATTTTAGTTGAGGTGATAGCAGCAAATCTGGAACTAATGGACTTGTTTTCACACATCAGCACTATGAAAATATCATACCAACATGAAGCCTTGGTCCACAAAATCAGAGGAACTTTTCATACTGCCTTTGAGAAGTAAGGGGATTCACTCAGTTCTTAAACTTCTCTAGGAACACTTCCTACGACACAGCTTAGACTAACACAGCAGTCCCCGTCACCTTAAAAATATATGGTTCTCTAAAGCATAATGTTCATGAAAAGTTTGCCTGCCTTACCATTGATAGTGAAATAAAAACAACTGTATGTCTACCACAGTGCTAACTAAGAAACCTACTGCTAAAGAATTGGCAAAATTCAGAGATAGATAAAACCTGAATCATCAGATGAAATAAGTGTCTTCTCAGAGTCTGAATATTTTGTCAGAAGTTCACAGAAAATGCATCTGAATGAATAGAAAGTGCTACTGATGAAGCAGCAGGTATACTTCCACAGGTTCTTTGCCTTTCAAGAAAATGGGTATTATATCATATAAAAAGGCACTTTTTTTTTTTAATTGGATAAAAGGCATTTGATATTCTAGCACCAAGAAGTGTTAAGTAAATCTTTGAATACCTCAAGTCAGAATGCCATCAGATTTTAAGTGATCAGGACCACATGAAATGAGTCCAGGATACGCCCATGCCTGTTGTAAGAGAACTTCGCAAAATTAATTCTGAAAGGATATTGGGCATAAGCAGCATCTCTGACTTCCCTCATACAATTTCATAGTCTGTGGCCTAGAGGTAAATTTCAGTTTAGCACAAAAGCATTTAGCTTCTTAGCTGCCACAAATGTTAATGAGAATCTTTTGGCTAAACCTCTTCCTGCAAATTGGAAAGTTTACATTTAAAGGTCAGAAGGTTCCCATGACATTTGAAGACAATGAAACATATTCCCAGGGCACTCCTTATTCTGCCACAGAAAATCAAGATGCTGAGACCCAAAAATCCTCCCAGTTGCATTTATTAGCTTTTATAAAGAACAGGAAACTACCTTGGTTGTTAAAATATCAAGAATCCAGCCAGATTCTCCTGCTTTACTCTGGAAATAACCACAAAAGCAAACTGAGTCTGTATCAAAAATGAATGATTCAGAAGTCTTTCTAAGCTTGTGAGTTTGGATGAGGTACACAGCTGGTTTTGAATAAGTTTCTACCTGCCAAGTTTGTTACATATAAGCCAAAAAAATAAAGTGGACTGCCACTAAATGGGTTTGAGATTTTTGGGTGAGGTTTTATGAAAATCATTGTTTAAACCTCCAAAACAGTCAGGTAGACTGTTGTGGAGAAAAGGATGACACAGAAATCTCTCTGGTCTCCGGAGCTGAATGTGTCTATGATTTGAATATGGCCATTTTTCTGGTTCTGTAGAATTTTTGGCAATGTGCTTCAGAAGAGTTGTGAAAGGCATGCAATAGTTTCCTCTTCAGAGAAACAATCACTTTATGACAGGTAGCTCACATTTCTTGCCATTTAATACACAGAAACCCTCCTAAGACGCAGTGATCAGTCCAAAAGGATTGTAACAAGAAATGCAGTAGCATCTTCTTTATCACTTTTTCACAGCATTATCCGACAGAATCTGTCCAGGCACAGATTTAAAACTGTTTTCTTCAGATAGCGGCAGCAACAAATTGGTTCTGTTTTTCACACCTTTATGAAAAGGAGTTACAAAAATAGAATTCTCCTAAAGGTGCCCCTACCATCATCTGTAATGTATGGTCACATGCTGTATTAGAAATGCCAACATTTCCTGAAGAAGCAAGAAAGAAAAGTAGATAATTGGATTTTCTTCTGCTTGTCAGGAACATACCACTCAACACCAGGCACTGAATGGAAGAGATACCACTGTTTAGTAAGTCATGGTAATTGAACAGCTGACCTAAAAGGTCATTTGACTGTGAATAATAGGTATCTGTTAAGGGTTTATCACTGCTCCTGATTATATTATCAAAGCCTTGCTTAGAAAAAGTCACAAATTCTTAAGAGGAGCAAGCACTTTCTTCTGTTATCTAGATTTTTATTCAAGTAACTACACTAACCTTAGAAGAATGATCTGTGATTTATAGTAACCAGAGATAAGGATCAAGACAAAGATTGCTTCTTTAAGTTAGATATGTGTCCCATCTATTTCATGGGGCTGTTTCAAACCAAGTGTAATGAAACTGGATATGTTCTGCTTGGACATAAATACAGATTAAAGACAAACCAGAACATGTTCTTGATGAAAATTGACACAAGAGAAGATGAGCTGCATTAACTGGATGTCTAAGGTAATAAATGGTGGACAATGCTGAAAATACTCCTCCGTCAGCCAGACAAATCACAAATGTATGAAATCTTGTTCTATCCACTAGCATTTTTATACGGATCCTTTTGTTTAAGTTTGGATACTGAAAAAATTTCCTCAATGAAAGGCAGAGTCCGTTCTCCAGCAACCTTGTACTCATGATGAGGAATTTGAAAAAGAATTATTTTTCTGTTCTTTGCATTCTGCTGATGTAAAATTAGGCATTTTTTTATTTCTTTGTAATAATTGCAATAGTTTTTACTGTGCCTTTTATTGAAAAGTGTTGATTTTGAAATGTGCTGCTTTCATGTTTCATATTTTCTTTTATTATTTCATATATTTTATCCCATAATCCTTTCTTTTCTGTGTCCCTAACGCTCACTCCATTTATCCCTTTTCTTTATTGCCAGTTAGACTGGTGCCTTGCACAGGAAAAGAAGGAATGAATGTGAAGGAAAATTAAAAGAATGAGAATAGGAAAATTGAGAAGAAAGAAAAAGATAATGCATGAGTCAATATTATAGTGTAAGTTAAATTAGGAAAAAAAAAAGATATTTTTAAATAAAGTGCCTAATCTCCTGAAAGATTTGTCAGCTGTATTTTCTGAGGTCATTTAACACCTGTTTCTCTGTTCTCTGTGTCACTATAATAAGTATCACAACTATCAACCCCAAAAGGCAGTAAGGGTTAGGAAAACAGGGCAGACCTGTCACTGGCTAGGCTACGGGTCCCATTCCTTCTTGGCAGCACATCCCACACCGACCCCACTACACCATGTAAGAGGACTCCCAGTTTATGACAATTGCCATCGTGGTGATGGCTGTACTGAAGTCAGTGCCCACAAGGAAGTGTCCCAGAACCCCTGGTTGTCATCCTGAGTGGGTGGCACCTTTGGTGTTCAGACTTCCCAAGAGCAGAGTGCTTTTCAAAGTGATCCTCTCCTTTTCAAAGTGATCAGTTACTTAGTGAAAGCCAGTGCCAAAATTGTTGCACATAATCTGAGCCGCTGCACTCTTTCCTCCCTTGTGCAGGTCCTTCCACAAATATTATATAATAATAAAATACTGAACTGCCAAATAACATTAGGTACATTAGCATTATTCCCACTGAAAACATGTGCCTGTTCTTGGTTATTTAAAAAAGGTCCTATTTAGCAATACTGTGGCCACTCAAGCCAGGTGCTTCTGATTTCTCAGGTTTGCTAGCTCTCTTTACCCAGTATGGATTATGATTTCCCCAATTTTACTCTGAATTTGTATCTTCAGTACTGCAAATTATTTATATGACAAGTTTGCTCAAGTGAATTTGATTTGCCATTGAAGTGTTGAAAACAAACTTACAGATGTTTGGAAAATTAAACCTGACCTTTCAAACCTGTGGAACGTCATACTTTATATTACAACTCCTTGTCATGTAAGCTCCAGCTACTGATGATGAATCAGCAGAGATAACATCAACTAATTTAATACAATGCTCACAGAAACATCATTGTTTCTTTATTGGCATCTACTTTTATCTCAGTTGTATTTTTCTCTATGACATATCTGCATAGACAGCTGACATATCCACATCAGCATTTGTGACAAATGGCAGTGAAGGTAGGTTGCCATGATAGGAATGTCAAATGGCATGGACGCAGATACAGAATGTCAGCTTTCCAGTTCTGAAGTGGAGAGTCTCTGTTTTAAAATAAAACCCACTCAGAATGACAAAAATTCAAAGGGATATGTTAGCTAAATGCTGCAGTTTGATTTAGTTTCTGTCAAAGTCAGTGGTTTATCTTTGGATAGTTACCCTTTTTCAGAGTGTGCTGGTCTGTAGTTCCTTTGAGCATTACTGCTTGGACTTAACTGGCAATATAAGTGAATGATCAGGATTAGTGATGCCAGCCAACATTTTCTTCAGAAGAACAACATAAAGTACTTGGATCAGTAACAGTAGAAATTACATCATCAGTAACTGCCAAAAAAAAAAAAAATCTTCTTTTATTATTATATAAGAACACATATATGAGCTTTCATGCTCTGCTGATCTTATGTTTCTAATACAAAACTTCAGAATGTCCCTTGTTGCCCCTTTCTCACATGCTAGTGGAATGATGGGTTTTGTATCAATCCTTTAAAAATGCATATTACAGAACTCTCGTGATGGAAACCAGAGTCAACCTTCAGCCCACTGAAGTCAGAATAAAGAGTCTAACTGATTTCAGTGAACACTTTATTGTATCCTAAATAGACATATCTCTCAGCATAGCTATGAAAATACTTGGAAATCAATTAAACTTATCAAGACTCGAGGCACTAACTGGCCATTTTCCCGTGATTTCTCTTTCCAGTTTATATAGCAGTGGGAGGTCATGGGATAGACTTGACACTTGGCATTTTCTTTTCCTTCTCCGTGTCTTTGCAGGAATTATGCCCGACACCCCGAGGCTGTCGCTGAGGTGTCTGCAGAGGGCAAAGCAGAAGAAATGCACACAGGAAAAATGAAAGGTGATTCCGGCAGACAACAGACTCCTGTTAGTCTGTCAAAAGAATTTGTGCTGTAGGTATTTTTGTCACCATTCTTGTCAGGTTCAGGTTGGCATCTTGGGAGTTTACAGAAGTCCTTGTCAGAACAATACAAGTAGAATTATAGAAAGAGAAATGAAGGAGACAACGCAAAAGGAGAGACTTAAGTTTAATTGTGAAACTGCACTCTTCCATTTCACTGTTTTTTCTGCTAGCTGGTCTCAAACTGACATGACTCTTGTAGGTGTCCTTTAGCACAGCTAGATTACAGAAATAGAGGGAAACTGAAGGAGGAGAATTTCTTGGGCATCATGAGGAGTTAGGCTCTTCCTCTGTGCGGAGAACTTAACTCTCCTTGGAAAATCCTCCCTGGAAGGATACAGGCTAGTTAAGTGGTTTTTTTGTTTGCTTGTTTGTTTTTGTGGTTTTTTTTTTTTCTTTTTTAGTACTTCTAGACTTTTAGATTATATATCAAATTCCTGTCCTATAAAATGCTTGAAATCTTTCTCTTTTAGTATTGATGCAGTACCCAGTAGGCAAACTTAACTTAGCTTATCCTAAGCTCCAGAATATCTGAAAGGGACCAACTATAACATTCTTAATTTGCATAGGATTCTTGGGATTTTTCTCAGCAGACACTATTTTAAAGGCAGTACATCTTGCAAGGACAAGGTGCTGACACAGCTCATAATCAAGATTCTTAACTCTCTTCTCAAAGTAAATAAGCTCTCATGCAATCAGAGGAGGATGAATGCATAGTGCAAAAGTGATTGCAACAATGCTTCCCCATGTTCTCCAAAGTTTTTGTCCTAAACTAGACAGTGAAGCTTTAAATTGGATTTACTTTAATCTTTTTTTCAGGCAATATTTGGAACACATTCTATGATTTTGACCAATCTAGAACATGTTTATACGTCATGTGGATATGTAACATAGTATGTAACATTTTTTATGCTCAAAGTAGCTCAAGGATACCATTCTAAACTGTAGTGCAGCACAAGAACATTGGGTTTTTATCAGGACACATTAGCATGTCATCTGGAATTGAAACCTTCTGGTGGCAGAGGCTCCACTCTCACTTCTTGTCAATATTGGTCAGTTTGTAAACATCAGGATAGTGACATATCCAAAATACCACTATAGGACAAGAAGGAGGAAATATATTTAAATTGTACTTACTAGAAATGAATGAGTAAACAATGTTTCTGTCTACAGTCCCATTTCAAATGTCTGTGACTTGTTGGGAAGAGTGGTGTACAAAGACCATTAGTGGCCTCTTCCTTTGGAAAGGGCCAGAAAGATTTCATTGTATCACGCAGCAAGTAACTTCACATTAAACACTTGTCATTTCTAGGAAGGAGCTTCCATCTGGGAGAGTTTTACTGGCCAGAACAGAGCCCTGGCAGACGTGAGAGGGCTGCTACCAAGGTGCCTTATGATCTCTAAAGAGAAATGGAGCAGTATATTTCACTTATGCATTATAGAAATAAATGGTAATATAGTGAGGAAGGATAAGGTGGAATGGGTAAAAGGATAAAACAGATATGACCAAGACAACACCAGAAGTTTTTTTCAAGAGGGGTTGAAGTTTCTTTTTTCAGTAAATAGCATGGTACAGTGATGTAGTGAACAGTGGCACTCAATGAGACAAATCATAATTTACCAAAACATTTTCAGTAAGGTGAATAAACACACTTATATGAGTAGTGTCAAATAATAAAGAAATATTGATTTTATTTTTATAGATTTTATATTCATATTTATAGATTGGTCCAGGAAGTCACTAAATGGCATCAAACAATTAGCTCAAGTTTATTAATTCTGCTCAGATGTCCAAGAAATTAGATGCCTCATCATCCTGTCATGTAAGTATTTGCCTCTAGCTGAGACCATGACCCTGAATATTTTTATCAAAAGAGGCCAATTTGATACAGCTTCTTTGGTCATTTTCTTTATCAAAAATGTAGACATGCACCTAACTAGTGTCTTATTAACCCACTTCTAAAACTTGTGGGGAAAATACTGTTATTTTTCCTGTTTTCATTATTTTTCTTTCTTTTTTTTCATCAGTCTAGTCTACATGTGTGAATATGAAGATAGATGTTATCTGTAATCCATGCCAGCCTACAGGCTGAAAATCTGTGTCAGAATGGACTAAATATGCACACTATTGCAATAAGAGTTATTAAGGTGCAAGCAAAGCATATCTCTGATACAGCTGAACAGCGCCAGAATCAAAGTCATCTTGTTACTGAGGTAAAAAAAGGTAGATCTGCTCTTGATGGAAGAGGACCAGGTTAGGGAACATTTGAACATACTGAACATGCGCAAGTCCATTCTCCCATGAACACTCAGGGAGGTGGCATATGTCACCAAAAAGACACTATGAAAGCCATAACAACTGGGAGAGGCTTCCTGAGAAGTGGAAGAAAGAAAATGTCTCTTCTGTCTTCAAGTGGAGCAAGAAGGAGGACTATGGGAACTAAAGGTTTTTTAGCATTACCTCTCACCCAGGAAAGGTGCCAGAGAAACTAATCCTGAAGTAATTTCCAAATACATTGAAGGTGATTTGGCATAGTCAGCAGGTATTTATAAAGGGGTCCTGAGCATTGTGATCTATCCAGTCCTGTTCTGAGCCAAGGAGCTGGGGTAGATGATATCCAAAAGTCCCTTCCAATCTCAGTTATTCTGTGATCCTGTGATCTTTACTTTAGCATAATATTAATTCCCACAAGTTCTGCTTCCTAAGGAGAATCATAAAATTTACTGTTCTAGTCTTATCTTGAAAATTGAAGGGATAGGATTAGCCCATCAGGGGTTATTTCACCTGAGTAAACTTTAGTTAAATTTTTCAAAGAAAGTATATTTCAGAGCTCTGTCAAAAGAGATGTAGTCAAATATATTCTTTTAACGACTTCAATAAAGAACCTCCACAAAACCAAATACGAACAGGGAAGAAAATCAGAAGGTAATCAGCAGTTCCACAGAATTCAAGGAAATAAAGACATCCTCTAACCCGCTCTAAAATCTCATTATGTCAGGAAATCTCAGAAGATACTCAAATGTCACTGAGAGTGAGACAGCTTGGTGAAATCTACAGATCACATTTTCTCAGACATAATTTTTATTCTTCTTCATGTGATTTTTGGAAGGATGTGTAATTTCTACCTATGATTATTCTCACATTGCCCAGAGACACTATTTTAGTGAGCACAATATTGGAGACATTCTTTACATACTACTGAGAGAGCAGACTTTCATTAGTTCAGTCTTATTTCCCTTTAGGTTGCCCTTGGACTGCATCCATCTCTCCACCCAATGAGATTTAATATTCCAGCTTTTGCAACAATATCTAGAATTACATGGCGATCACCCCACAGTCTTACAGTAACCTGGTTCATTCCATTCTATCTTCTCCTGCTTCTCTGAATTGATATTTGTCTCTGGAGGAAATGGAAGCTGAACTACTTTCCTGGAGGCAAGAGGGTTTTTATACATTTTTAAACTGATCACAATGGTTATTTTATTACTTAACCATTCAAAGAATGTAATAACAATCCCCCTCTGAGAGTCATACCTACTGCTGCCCCTTCTCTCCCCATTCTTCCTGCTATGAAGGAAATGATACAGGCAGGTGCTCCAGGCACTTTGAAGTGAGTGGAATATGGATTCTTGCAAAAGTTGGATGCTTATAAAAAGTTACATCTGAGAGAGATCACAAGGCTGGAGATAAAAGTGTGCAGTGGCCATGGCCCTCAACTTGGAAGTTGAGAAGTCTAGGAATAGTTTTCCATGGAGCATTGATGCTCCCAGTTCAGATGTAGCTTCTATACCATTTCCCTTCTCAAACCTGTAGCATGACTAGGCACTACTGAAGTCATGAGAGATGCCCTTTGAAGTATCAAGCAATGGATTGAGTGATTGAGCTGTAAAATATTTCACCAATTGTATGATGTAAGGTGATACGGTTGGGATCAGCTCTAGGTCCTTTACAGCAATCATGTCAAGAGATGCAGATACACAGGTGGCCCAGGACACCACTTCATGGGCCAGCCAGAGCACCTGGCTGTGGGTTCTCAGGACAGACCCTAACCCTGTGGCCTCTGAGAGCTGGAAAACCCCAGCCAAAATGCCAGTAGCTTGTTGGAATCTAGTCGCAGCTTGTTCATTCCCCAAATATACATTACACGGGAGACTGCCTGCTTACAGTTTTACCCTTTAGAAGGAATAAAACCAAAAACATTTAATCAGCCTTTGCACAGTCTCCCCTGGTCTTTAGTTTTTACTGTTTCTTTGTTTCTTTGCCTTAGAAGTTGCTGGTGATCATTCCCAACCATGATCCCATCCATCAAACAGCTGTATAGTACATTTTCTGCTCTCCCACTCTCTGATCCGGATATGCATCACTTGCCCCTTTACCTGACTCTATCTGCCAGCACATGACAATGAAAAGTAAATTCCGTTTCCCAAGGTTGCTTACCACATTGGACTGTCTGCAACAAGATACTGATTATCTGGAATTCTGTCCTGTCATAGTGAATGGCAAAATCCACCTCAAGTATACTACAGTCAGCCTAGGAGAAAATCACACCTATTTAAAAATGAAACAGATGAGCTTCTGTGAGAAAAAAAAAATGGCAATACTATTGCTGTAATGATTTGTATCCTTTGTATTTGTTGTAAAATGCCTGCAGGCTTCAGAGATCTTGCAATTATTAGAGGAGTCGACAGGATATATTTATGTGTTGCTTAGAAAGAGGAATGCTTTCTTTATTTTTATAAACAAAACTTCTGTATCTTTTGACACCTGCAAGCATAATTTGCCTGGTTCCACACATCACAATATTTTTTGCTTCCTGTTAAGCCTTTATCCGCATTAAAACACACTACAGAATCCAACTAATAAGCTAAGTAAATTTAAGAATAGATATTATTATTTTATTCCCTATAATTTTAATTTTAAAAAACGGACAAAGTGCAAGAATAGTTTTTAAATATTGTATAAACAATAATATAACCAAAACCCTAGAATAATAGAATCATTTAGGTCAGAAAAGACCTCTAAGATCTTCCAGTCCAACCATTAACCCAGTCCTGCCAAGGTCACCACTACACCATGTCCCTAAGCATCACATCCATGCATCTTTTAAATACCCCTAGGGCTGGTGGGTCAACCACTACCCTTAGAAGCCTGTTCCAATGCTTGACAACCCTTTATGTGAAGAAATTTTTCCTAATACTGAACCTAAACCTTCCCTAGCACAACTTGAGGCTATTTCCACTCATCCCATCTTTTGTCACTGGGCAGAAAAGGCCAACCCCCCACCTTGCTACATTCCCCCTTTCAGGGAGTTGTAGAAGAGTGAATGGCACAAATACATGGTACAAAAAGTTATTATGATAGAAAACACAGCAAAAGGTGTTCTGCTGTTTAGACAGATATCCCTGGGATTCAATTTACTTAACTTTAGCCAATCAGAAATTGAAATCTTGCCTAGAATAGCAGTCTAATCACAGGGGGAAAAAGAGGCAATTCACCCACTCTGTCCTGAGACGGATGTCTAAGGCATATAGGATAGATCAACTTTTGGAGAAGGTTCTCTCTTTTTGCCTTTCCTGCTGATAAGGACACGAGACAATGAGCTTAGGTGAGATATTTTAGAATAGAGACCTTAGAGACCTTTAGAGACCTTTCAGAATACTAGCATTAGGTGAAATTCACCCCCCTCTAAATAAAATTGCTTCTCTCCCAGGGTTTTCATGTTGTTCATGTGATAATCATTGTGCATGTAAGTACAATATGAAGGTCAAATGCTAACAACTTTTTACATGGGATGCCTCCCAAAGATTGACTGGGATTTCCACCAAAACCATTAGAAAAGAGGCCACTGACTCTGAAAGCACACTCACTGTAGTTCCACTCATTACTCACCTCCCTTAAGAGCAGCAGCCTCAGGTTCTGAATCTTCCCATTGTGCATCCATCCCAGTATACTTCTTGTCCTTGGTCTTCCATGACTACCAAAATAGCTGTCAGGATCTTTCACTTCAGGTTATGAACATTGCATGCAGCTTCAATAGCAGCCAGACAAACATATTCAAAATCCAGATCCTTATTGATCCTTTTAGATATTGTGAACACTAATGATTTTTATTTGTAGCAAGTGCTTCTTTGAAAAGAAGCTTCAGGGAAAAATACGGTGCATTTGCATACAGACAAGTAAGTTCCCTTTACTTGAGAAAAACTGCTTCTCTGTATCTCAGGAAAAGGGAGCTGAATGAGCTACTTTTATGGCAGAAAAAGTAATTACTGTTCCCTGAGCCAAAGCGGATCTGTCTGGCCTTGCTTGCGGTAAAGCTGGACACTGAAAACAGTGCTCAGTTTTTAAGTGCTTGTCTTTAAGCATGAGAATGTCCTGGAAAGAACAAACATCTTTTCTTAGAGACACGTGCTTTTTGTCCCTGCTAGTGCTTTTCAGTCCTGTAAGTTATTAAAGGAGATCCTGAGAGCTGGAGGGTGGTTTGGCTCGGCCAGCCTGCAGGTCAATATGCCAGCAGCATGTTCTCCTTTGAATTCCCCAGATTTCACTGAAAACACAACTGGCAACTTGGTTTTAAAACCAATGCTCCAAGGTGCTTCCCTTTGGCTCTTTCAGTCTCATCCAATACATTCACCAGCACTTGCTCTTGCTGCAATTTTGTATTTTGTTCATAAAGAAAGTCACTTTGCTCTGGCTCTGATTTTTGTTTGCAATTGTCAGTCAGGCTTTGAGCCTTGCAAAGGGGTTCAACATTTCAATGAAAAGGTCAATGGAAAAAGCTGGCTGTGTCTTAAATATTCTTGTAGTCTTTGGTAGTCACCACACACAAAAGGGAGACTGAAAAAGAACAATCAAGATGCTTTGCACATAGATCTGGAAAAAAAAATCTTAAAAAATTCAAAGGTAATCTAAAAATTGTATTATTCCACGAAAGAGGGCAGCACAAACCACTTGTTAGTAAATTTAAAGTACAAGTTAATGGAGGCTGTGACTGTGGGTTCAGCAAAAGCAGTTGTTGACGTTGTCAGTGCAAATGAGAGATGACAAATAGGCCACACTTTTAGCAGACTGGCTGCAAAGATGAGTAATGTGAGCCTGATGCACAAGAAAACAATTAGAACAGCACATGACTTTGTCTAGAGCAAAAATTAAATACACAAAATACAGTGGTGATAGAGTGGATAATTGGTTTCTTTGACCTCATTTATTGGCTGATATTCTCTCAAACAGAAAAGAATTAGCAAGGACATTAAAAAAAATCATAAGTTAAAAAGTTAAGCCAATTGTGGATATGGCATACACAAATGTATCCCAATATCACTTGTATTTCAGCATTTCTTGTAGTTCCAGGAACATGAAGGACATTAATTAGAAGGCAGCTTTGTTAATCTTCCTTCTGAAGCATTATATAAAAGTACAAGTGGTTTTAAAGTGGAAGTTACAAAGTAATATTTAGCTTTTCTTTTTTCTTTGTCATGAAGTCCATGAATCCTGAAAATGAGGGGACACCACAAAAAATATACTACAAAAGGAAAGCAATTGCATTCAGTATTCAAACTGTCTTATTTCACAGTCCTGTATATGAACCAGGACAACTTGGAATTGTTCCCATAGAGTAAAACAGAAAAATAGCTCATGCATCTTTTCCTTCATGTAAAAAAGGGTTCATGTTCATCAGTGTCTTAATTCACCATTCCAAATCAAAATCATAATACTAAAGACACCAAGGTCTGTAGAGATAAATTTCCTTCTAAAATAAAGAAAAAATCTGGAAATAGTGTAACATTTGTCTTTTTCCTCACTAGGCTAAATAGTGAAAGAAAGCACAGAAATTTAGACCATATATTACAGTGTCTCTCTCTGAATCCAATGACGTATTATGAAAAAAAACATGACCTCCATTTGTAGTTTGATTACAGGAGAAAAGAGACATAGAGAAAGCAGTTTGTCATAAGTGGCAGTTGATACCCTGCAACTATATACTTGGTAGGTTCATTTTTTTTTTTTTTTTTTAGGTTAGAAGTGACTCTTTTGCACTGTATGGGAAGGGGAGTTCATTAAAATGGATGTCAATATTTTTGGATAAAATCAATATTTATAATGTATTTCATGCACATGAAGGTGCAATTCTATTAGTTTTTACAAAACTACCAGGAGTTGTTTGTCAGTGGTTTTGAAAATATTACACACAATGTCCACCATAGTACTATACATGGGTCGGCATTATTTTGACTATGTGTTTAAATTCATGTCATGATTTTGTTGAAAATGGTAATTTATAATTAGAATTTCATATGAAAAAATGTTTTTCATTAACAATTTCACATATAAGTACACTAGGTAGTGTTTTGTTTTTACTTAGGGAAATCTTTTTTTATCCAGCTACAGCTCTCCAGCTCACAGTCATAACAATAGGAGATATTCTTTTACATACGCAAAGATCAAAATACAGATATTTGAGGGTTTTTTTCTGGAAAGCCTCTGAAGATTATAAAGTGAAATGAGTACCATGACATATTCAAGTTACATTCTTTTTTTTTACATTTCCCAAAGAACATTGAGTGCCTGACAATTCTTATCTTTATTGTGTCTCAGCCATAAAGCTTCAGTTAAATTATAGTTTGAGATGTTAGCATTAATATGTTAATTGCTTGAACATCACTTTTTACATATAGTATGACAGCTACTGAATAGCACAAACTACGTATGTATACTAATGCATTTTTTCTCAGATTCCTGTATTCTTCTGATCTTGTGAATATCTTTGAACAGAAACTGTTTATTTTTAGGCAGAACATGTTCTTCCACATGTCCTGCTTCTTTAGGAAGGTATTGATGTAAATGGAACTTGGAGTCCTTTCAGTTTCAAAGAGGTTTTATCAGAGAGATTTTAGAAGTCATGTATGCTAGTCTCTAGGTTAAAGTTACATTCATTACAAAATAAAGGTTTGTGCACTGATGGACAAAGCTCCTTGCAAACTCTGGCAACTTGTACATGGGTTTAATTGAACTTTGCTTTTATATCTGTGCTGAATAGCTTCTAACCCCATCAATGCTCTGTGCATCCCACATGGTCTAAAGTAACCTGTAGATATTTTACCAAAAGCATTGCTGCAGTGAATGGACTTGCCTTTTCTCTGTTGTCTTCCCCTCTGCAAATCTGCTCCTTCTCTCCCTCATTTCCATGAAAGCTTAACTTTGGACAGGGAAAGAAAAATATTTTTTCTTATACTTGATGACAGAGAAGTAAAAGAGTTATCTCC
Organism: Rhabdornis inornatus; assembly: GCA_013397075.1. NCBI lineage: Eukaryota > Metazoa > Chordata > Aves > Passeriformes > Rhabdornithidae > Rhabdornis > Rhabdornis inornatus. The sequence goes on along the minus strand of VWZS01002974.1, from coordinate 816,665 downwards.
CCCTGCTGCTACACACCTCCAAATATTAGACTGGGAGAGAAAATAACCTATTTTCAATATCCAGTGCTTCAAGGTAAAACACCTGGGACAAAACAACCACACTGACACAAACACAATATGATTTATTACCACTATGTAGGAAAGAGATGCTGTGTCACAGTATAGCACTGTGAATGTCATCCCTGCTCAGCAGCAGTGAAAAAACCCACAAATAAGAGGATCACAGTTTATTTTGAACACACATTTTGAACACTGGGTACACCCCAGATACACAATCTAATAAAAATACATAGTTAATTTTTAAAGAGGACCCAAAAAAAAAAAAAAAAGGCAACAAACGTAATGGGAAGTGTGGAATAGCTGTTTAGGGGAGGAATTTAAGAAAAGTGACCACAGAGACCATAACCACACAGCCTAGAGAAAAGGCAAGTGAAATAAAACCTTTTTTCTGTAGGACTGAAAAAACAACCACTGAATCTTTCAACATAACAGCCAAGAACACACAATCTACTGATTAGACAACAGCTATATTCCATGCATAAACTGGGGAAATCACTTCCAGTGTCAAAAATAATAATGGGCTTAAAAGTAGAGGAATAATGGAGGGCTGGGTTAATTTGTAGTTGTTAAATATAATGGTCTTAATAAAACCTCAAGAAAACCCTATGCCACAAACTGCTGGGAACTGGGAGAAGACCAAGGGGAGGAACCCTGCACATTTGCTCAGCTCCAGAGCATCAGATTCATGGCATTGCAGGAGGCAGGATTTGCAGCTGGACAGAGCTTTGATCTAAAGGAGCAGGGCAAATATTGCACTCTTGTGATAACCCATAACTAACCAAATGCTTCTGCTGAGACTTGTTTAAATTCAAAACAGTATGTAAAGCAGCCACCTGCTTCCCTTTTCACCATAATGGTTCTGGTGACAATTGGAAGACTCAAAACGAGCCAGATTATGTTTTATGCCTTCCCTCAGAGGCCCTTCCCTCTCAGTGCAATCATACTCTGCAGCCTATTATGACGTTCCCATCTGTCTTAGTCACTGTGCAGCCAAGCTCTTTGTATTTAGCTCCTTAACCTTTCCTCATGAATCAATTTCTCTAACTCGGTAATCAACACTGTCTGACAGAGAATGAAAGTAAATCTTGGATTTAGAAATTAGGGCTTCAGACAGCAACTCCTGAAGCAAAAGATGCAGAAATTCTCTATGTCCTTTGTACTACCGTTGTTTGGATAAACTTGAATACTTACAGGGGGAAACAATGAAGTAAAAATGATTGACTGTGTTTGGAAAAAAAATTGGGCACTGGATAGAAAAAAGCAAAGAAAAGTCTAATAGCAAAAGACAGGATTATGGTGTGTTTTACTTTTTCCTGCTGTATTATGAAAAAGCATCCATCCATCCATCCATCCATCCATCCATCCATCCATCCATCCATCCATCCTTCTGTTCTTGTTCCTAACATCCTGTTACTAACTCTGATTTTGACTTTGACCTAACCAAAAGCATAGTTATAATATTCAATTAGTGTTCATTGAGTGAACATGTACAGTCTAATAAGTTATAAGGGTTATCCTGCACAGTCTCTTGTTTAACACTGTACTGCCAAAAATCATGAGTGGCAGCTTTCAAGAAAATTTTGGAATCAAGTTAAAAGCCAAAGACATGCAAATTAACTAAATATATCTGTCACTGCCCAGTAGTGAGAGCAGCCATTTTTGAAGCACTAATGAAGCTCAGTAGCTGCTACAGTCACTTCTGACTTTCCCAAACATTACTTTTCCACATTCATGTTCTTAATAGTTCTCTGTTGAGGACTGCTTTTAAAAAACAAGTAAAAAAAAATTCACCCTGTTCAGTTCCAAAATGAATTAAAGAAATAGCATAAAATTGCTCTGAAGCAATTCCTTATGTTTGAAGCAAGACCTCATGTTTGCCTTGCCATGGAGTGTTTGTCTAGGTTGTGCTCATGGTTGTCTCAATGTCTTAGTGTAACAAGACTCAGGGTGAGACCTTATGGAAGGATAAGTGATATCTGTCACAGGTGGCACTTGCTCATCTTCTCAAGCAGAAACACTCACAAGAATCAAGATAAATGTGTCAAGAGGAAGGAGTATGTTCAGCATTTCTCGTATGCAGCCCAGGGGGATAGGAACAACAGCTACTGTGAGTCCTCACTGTGTTCTTTGGCTTCCTCTTGAAAAGCAATGGCAGGTTGGTATTTGTCCACACCTTTTAAGGCTCCCTTTAGGAGCCAAACAATTATTAATGTGGGGTCATTCATCTCATAGCATTACTGTCCTCATCCTCTGTAAATCTTAGACAAGACTGCCAGGCTCTGCCTTTGGTTGCTTCTTCTGGGTATCTTTTTGGCTCCCATACTTTGGTTTGGAAGGGGAAAGCACGAGCAATGTGGGCCTGTGTGTAGAATTTGTTCACTGAACAAGTTCAGCTGAAAATCATTACACAAATATCTTGGCAGAATGAGGACTAAACAGTATAAGCCCGTGCAGGGGGTCTTCTCTGCTTCTATAAATTGATCATCACATTACTGGGACTGAGAGAATGTACAGAAAAACTTATAAGGTATCATGCTATGTTCATTACCCCCAGTGGAACAAGAATGTAGGAGATTTCATGCTCTGTTTTACTGTCTCTCTGACTCCCTCACTCAGAAACTGATGACATTAAAGATAGATATCTAGATATCTAGATATCTAGATATCTAGATCTAAATCTATTAAAAATAATAATTAAAAAGTTTAGCCCAAGAGCAATCTATCCTTAAATAAGGACTTAAATAAATAAAGCCATCCTTAAATAAATAAATGGACTCTCACTCAGAATAGAAATAAATATTTGATCCCTCCTCACACAGATGTCTCATCCTTTTGGAACAGGCAAAAGCTCTTGTATTCTGAAGTGAAAGAATCTTTTATTCTTAAACTTCTCACTCTGCAAGGAAATCAAAAGGGTGTCTTGAATGACCAAGACATAAAATCCATTTCAATGATAGAATTGACTGGGTCTGGGGATGTGAAAACTGGCTTTTTTTGACAACATACTATGCTGAAGAGAAAGTTGGTATCTGCACGTAAATCAATGCTGCTACTGCTGCTGGTCTGTACTGCCTTCCCCTCTTATAATAGCAGGATCACTGCCATAATCTTGGCAATTTTACCTGGATATTACTGGCATAATTAGTTCTTTTTTAATGCACAGAATGAATTCGGAAATTAATATCTATTACTAGGAAGCATCTGTGGACAGAGGTAATTTAGCTTAACACAGCCTTCCTGAACTGCATTTTCTGGTCATTTCATGTGACATAAGTTGCTCAATAGCTGAAATCCATTTATTTCAATATAAAGAAATTTTTCCATTAATAATGGTAAGTCTGATAAGAAGATGATAATATGAAGACCAGAAGGGAAATAAAGCAATAATTTCTTGATGATAAAACCAAAATTTAAATCATAATAAATTTTGATGACATTTGTGCATAACAGAGGAGAAAAATATGTATCATAGCCCAACATTCAAGGGGAGGTGGAATTTTAATAAATACAGCTTTATAAAATAACAGTTAAGTAATTCAACTTGTGAAAAATTACAGCTTTTAAAATTTCTCAATATTCTGCCTCACTTGCATTATTTGAACTTTCATCTGCTACTGAGCAAACAACAATGTATTAATGGACACATAAATCTTTTTCCAGAATTATTTCAAGACACAAGGATAAGAAAAATCATTAAGTATTTGATCAGAGTTGCAATATCTGCCTGATTTAGAAGCAGATCTATTCCTAGGAAAATACAGAGAGGATGGTAAAAAGATGATCAATAAAACTCTGCTTATAAGTATTGTATGAAAGAAATAAAATGAAAGTAAACTAGACTCGATGGATTCATAAATTAAACTGCTAGTGTAATATAATTTGTTTATTTCTCTTGCATTTTTGCTCCACTGAAAGAACAAAACCAAAACCAAATTAATTTAAAACATTTTAAAGTAAAAATTTCACACACTAAAGTCCAAGGGCATTTTATCGCTGCCTTCAGCTGAGTTGGATTATCATTTATTCTCAGCTCTTGCTACAACTATATCTTTGTGGATGTAAAAAAATTGTTGACACAATACAATCCACTTACAGATGTCTCAACAAGTTTTCAGTCTTTTAGCCCATGTTCAGAATAGAAAGTACTGTAGAATACTTCACCTGCTTTGCAGTGGCAGAGCAGCAGACAATGAAAATGGCACTGTGAGTGGCATGAAGATATCTGTTGTTTCATGTCATTCTACCCATGTAGCTAAGTTAGAGTAAAATTTTCTTAGTCAGAGATGCTAATGCAAATTCAAATCTATTAACATTAAGCCTTACACTTTATTTATTCCAGTTGTACTGATAGTAAAACCGGAGGTAGGAAAGTGGTGTGACAAATTAGAGCTGGGAAGGAATCAGAAGCTGGTGTCCTCATTTATGGTAAACCCAAGCTGCACAGCCGTTTCATACATCAAGGCCTCAAGACATCATTTTCTGAGCACTGCTGATTTGTTGCTTGGGGTTTTTTAATTTTCCTAAGGAAATGTGCTTGTAGTGCATGGCTGGGAATGTTACACAATAATTGGCTTATGAAATCTTTTGGTTGCACATTTTCTTCCTCTCTGCTTCCATTTCTCTTTATTTAACTGACCCTTCTTCAACAGAATATCTGAGCATCTTCTTATGAACAACCTGAGCCACAAACTAAATTTGTTTCCTACCTCTTAAAAATAGCAAGATTCTCTTCTTTCTTGAGCATATGAGAAATTTAATTTCTTTTTCAAGTTCAGGGAAATTTCATTTTGCTGCTTTGGTTCTCAGATAATTCATAATTGACTTGGAAAAAAGTCAAATTCAGCTTGGATCTAATCCATATCACAAGAAACAAAATCACAGCTGACAGTCTTGTTAGCACAGTCAGCAGAGAAACCCAGACCCTGCTTCTATAAACAGTACTCAAGCAGAACTTATATTCTGAGTAATTTATTATTAAGAATTTTGCTAGCATGAGGATGCTCATGAAATTGAGACATCGCTCCCTTGAATGAGACCCTCTCTGTTCCCAAAATTACACCACTTTAACAAAAAAACCCCAAAACAAAACAAAAATAAAATTAAAATTAAAAAAAAATATAAAAAAAAGCTTTCTGAAGCAATTTTGAAGCAATTTTTGTTCATTGCTTGTGTAGGAGTCAAGTTTTTTTGGTTGAAGTAGGATTTCTTCTATTTAGAAATAAACATAAATTAAACATTTGAAATAATCTGCTTTCCACCTGAGTAAAAATGTTCACAGTGGTTCTTGTAATGACTTTAGTTGTAAATAAAAGCAACCCACTTAGGTAAGCTAAGGCAAAACCACTTCTTCATCAGAAAGGTTAATTGTGCCAGGGAAAGGATAATACTTGTCCTTGTGCCTAATCAAGGCACTGATAAGGTCTCATTACTCTTACTTAACCTGCAGGAGAAAGTGGAAAGCCAGAGTTCGTGGTGTGCCCAGCTGATAGAGGGATTGCTTTCCTTTCCCTATGTGGTGCCTGGGTCTCCTGTGCAGTTACACAAACTCAGCCCCATCAGATGCCACAGGAGGGTATGTGCAGCACCAGTTGCTGCTGATGCATCAAGCTTAAGCTCCTTATCTCCCTTAAATCCATGCTGCATATTTTATCATTCATGTTTACTCCTTTTGAAATGTAGAATAAAAAGCCCTTTTTCCAGTAATATTTTTTCTTTCCTTCCCTCTGCTAGTTTTATTGCTGTGTCCTTTAATTGCTGTCTTTCACTAAAGGTTTCCAGGTTTCATCATGCCAGCAAATAAATTATTTCCATTTTTAACTCCACATAGTCTGTTCTTAGCTGTCAATGGCTAATATATTCATTCACATCCTGAAAGGGCCCCATACCAAAACCTAATTAACATTTACTGAGCAGGAGAAAATTGTATGGAAGAAGCAGTTCTCTCTAGCCTGTATAATACATACTTGCTAGTTTTTCCCTTCCTGGTTTTGTGTCCTTTACCCATATTGGAATGGATTTGATCTAACTCCCTTTGCTTTAGGCATGGCACATACAGACCCCTGTTCCCCCCCAGAGGCCTGTGAAAGGCATTGTCCTGAGAGCAGTGAGTATCCTAAAGGCAAGGGAAGGCTTCCCACAGGTCTCAAAGTTCATTGTGAATAAACATGAAAAGCCATGGCCAAAGCTACATTCCTGTCTGCTCCCAAGCTGTGTTCCTGCTCCTCCTGCTCTCACAGTCATGTTTGAGGGAAAAATTTAGTAGACCAAACTTAGTAGCTTAATTTTAAGATGTCATTTAATATAAGAAGAACCCCTTCTCTGGTGGTTCAGACCATTTGAAACTGTCATAATTCCATTCTGGGGGTCATCCCTCTCTCTCTCCTGCAAGATATTTTTGTCTCTGCTGGCAGTGGACAGTGAACAACCTAATATCATATTCTAAACATCCCAGAGATACAGAGATGCATCCCACGGTGGAAACGCATCAGCAACCAGCATGCCCCCTACCATTCAGCTGAGACCATCCCCACCTGCACAGGTTCTCTGCTTGGGCCATGGCAGCTGGAAACTCGGCCTGTCCTCCCTCCCACCCCTCCCTAAATCTAACTCTAATAGGACAAATTATTTTAGCATTCAATAGGGGAACAATGCAGCTGAGTTTTCAATAATTTGGCACTAATCTGATACTAACTCTCTGTTGGAGGGGTCTGGACTTTCTGTTGTGATAAAAGCTTTCCCATACTGAATTTTGTTCTCCTGCCAGATTTTTTGTTTGTATTTAATTTTTGAGAGTGGCTTACCCAGAAGAATTGATATGTACACACTCCCACTTTGCTCTTTCATAGGCAGAATTTGTCCACAAGTGTGAGAAAACTCAGTGATCTCTATGCAGTTTCCAGCACCAGAACTACTTTTGGCTGAACATTGTAGAGACAGAGCCTAGAGAGAACCTGCTCACTTCCAATACCTAAGGGATCTGCAGGAGAGCGACTTTTCCCAAGGACATGTAGTGATGGGACAAGGGGGAATGGCCTCAAACTGAAAGATATTAGATTTAGATTAGATACTAGCAAGAAATTCTCTGCTGTGAGGGTGGTGAGGCACTGGAACAGGTTGCCCAGAGAAGTTGTGGATGCCCCATCCCTGTGAGTGTTTAGAATCAGGTTGGATGTGAATCTGAGCAATCTAGTAGATGTCCCTGCCATGGCAGTGGGGGTTAGAAACAGATGATCTCCAATGTCCAATCCAACCCAAACCATTCTGTGATTCTATGAAATTAAGCCCTTTCTGTGAGTTTCAAAGCTGAAACTGGTAGGCACAAGAGAGACCAAACATTTTTACTGAAGCAAGTTAATGCCCTTTGGAATAAGATAATTATTATATATATATTAATTCTAGTAGAAGAAGCTACATTAACAAAATAATTTATTATTTTGTCATTTAAAAATATTGTCTTGTCTTGCTTCTGATTGGAGGGCACAACACATATGACTGCAAATAACAGATGAAAAGCTCATTCTTGCTTTTCAGTGACAGTAATCATGACAGTTGTCATAAATCTGTGAAGTGCAGCTCTACTTTCTTTATGAACTTTGGACCTACTGTTTCTGTGGCACAATTATTTAGTTATTAATTTACATAGAAAAAGAAAAATAATAAAAGCACTTGAAGCTGAATGTTGTCATTCAAAGGTCTAATCCCAGAGTAATTCTCTTTGTAATTGTTTAGAAATTAACTACTTGGCTATTTTTAAGATGCAAGAGTAAAGAATTTTTTAACTTAAAATATTTTGTCACGTTTTTTCTAAAATAATATTAAACCAGACGTTACAGGCAGTTTTTTTAAAATTATTGATTTTACTACTGTAATGTAGTGAAAGGGTTCTGTTCAAACAGATAGTTATACAAAAAAATATTTCCCATGCTGTATTTAAATAACTCATAGCCACCTCAGGCCAGAATCATCAGTCTGCATGCGACAGTGCTGGCCACCAGGTGTACCCAGTCTCTGGGGGACTGTCGTAACAGGTGTTACTCAGGCTTCTGTTGCAAATTGCTGGTTTTCAATTGTAGGCTTGAACATCCTTCTGCTAATAAAGCCTTTGTACAGCAAGAGCAGAAAGGCACTCTCTCACAGAAACGTGGCAATACCCCAATGCCCTACAAACAAAAGTTCAGTATGAAGCATTGTGGAGTCAACACAAAATTACTTTAAAATCAAACTTCTTTTTCTTCTCCTAAGTGGATGTTTGCAATAACAGTTTACATATTTCCTTGAAGGCTTAAATTTTAATAGGACACTTAGTTCGAGAAAATGATATCAAATAGATTCCAGGGAGGGGGTTAAAGTACTGAGGCAGAAGGGAATAAAGCACTTGGGAAAACTCTGGGCAAACGGATTAAAACAGGGATTCATTTTCCCTGCTTCATAAGGTATGAACCAAACTGGTTGTCTAGATTTCCAGTGTATAGAATTGCCAGAGAGCAATTCATCACAATTAACTTAGGTGTAATTAACTTAGGTGTTTATTTTAGGCTGAGACAATCTAAAAGTGCTCTGAAGGTATCCTTTCTCTCCACTAACTATAGGACTTTCTTCGGTATATTTCTCCACTGAGAGCTGTGGTTTAAATCAGACATATAGGTTTTAGACAGCAAAGTGAGATGAGATATATAGCTTGCAAAGTAAAAATGGGAGCAGCATCAACAGCTGAGAAATAAAAGGAAACCACGAAGGGCCTTTGGGGTAATAGGAAAAATGTGGAAGATGGGAAATAACATAATTAGGTAATCAAGTGGGGTCACACAAAAGGATTTGAAGAGCAAGACAAAATGGTTTCACAGCAACCAGGTGAATCTGACTGAGCTGTCATACAGTATAAAAGAAAATAGAGAAAGCCATTAGGGAAAAGATTTGCAATAATCGCTGCAAAAGTTGCTCAATGCACAGATACAAGTCTCCTGTATGGATGCAAAAGAATTGCCAATCTTTGGGATACTGTGAAAATACAAAGGGTATTCAACCGCAGTATCTTCAAAAGATGAGGAAGGTGCTGAAGATGAAAATTGGTTGCATTTTTATTGCAGTGGAGATAAAAAATATGATATGCCAAATCGAGTGAGAAAAGATTTTTTTTTTTTGTCTTTGAACCAGAACTAAACCTCACGAAGAGAAAAAGTCTATTGCATGTTAATATGGATTTTTCCTGGTTGCCTATTGAGGCAGAATTGCTGGCTGAGATACTAGAGATAAAAGAAACATTTATGTGGAAAATCTAAATCATAGACTATAAAAGGGAATATATTTCATTGAAACAGTAATAAAATTTACATGATTAAATAAAAAAATCTGCTCCTTGGTTATTCATTATACCACCTGATCTTAACAGTCTGACTACACATTCAATAGTCTCAGTCTGTAATATAACAATAAATATTACATAATCCAGACAAAGAAAGAGCAGATTATTTGATTCAACCAAATCAGAATAATGAACTGATAAATATCAAGTGACTGCAAAATGGCTTCCAATGCTGGCTCATTTGGACATTTTGGGAAATTGTGCTATAAAAGCCTGTGGTGATCATCAATAACCTGTGTTATCTGATATCAATCACAAGGTAACCGAAGGCACTTTTAGAGAAAATCACTTCTTTGTGACTCATATTTAACTAAAATATTTTTATATTTCCCTTGCCCATCTTCCCAGCTCATAATCTGAGTTGTACTTCTGTTTTTCTAGGAATTCATCTAGGACTCCTATTTTTCTCTGTGATGTTTTGACTGCATTTTAAGCATAAATATTATGAATCCTTTCCTGTCAACTTTTGATTTACCAAGCATTTGGCCAAGTCAATGAACACATTAAGCTCACTACATAATACCAGATGGCTTTATGGGCTTGTGTCCTCTCCTGGGCAAATCCTGCTGTCATCACTGAGCATCTGCACGGAGCCACAAGGGATGTGTGCACTTTTCATTCATTCAGCTGGGTCACTCATCATTAATATTCGGAGGAGGAAAGGAGGTGTCAGACAAGAGAATTGGTTCTGGCTTCTGTTAGCACATTGACATGTCAATCATCCACCCTAGAGGCTGCCAGGCCCAATTTAGAACAAAAGTAACTGCTGGGCTGAGCACAACACAAAAGGAGACGAGATTTCTTTGTGTTAACCAGTCCCCACACAGCGCCAAAACGTAATTAGAGTCTTCCTCACAACCAATAAACACATGAAACTCAGTCACTAGCGGGACATACTTTGAGATAAAATCTCTGCCCCCAATCATGTTAGGAATGATTCTGCTGCAATCATAGGGTGTTCTCAAACTGAAATTGTATTTTAAATGCCTCTCTCAGGAAAGTGGTCTGACCCAGCATGATGATAACTGCAATATGTTAAATTCCCTGCAATTTCTTACGTGACAGCTTTGATCATTCATAAAAGGTACTGTTGTTTTCTAGATTAATACAGTCACCTTTAAAAGACAAAACAGCAGAAACAAATTAATCCTCAAGCCGTTTGATCTCAGTGCAATTCCCCAGTAGCTGCATGTGCAATAGCCTCCTAGTGCTCCCTACTGGAGTCCATCCAGAATGCCTCCTGCTTCCACAGGCAGCTTTAAAGGAAAAAGGTGGGTACGATAGCAAAACCTACATGGGCCGAGCTGCTTGGACTAGCAAACAGGAATTCCTGCTCTATGAACCCAATCTTTCAGCATTGTCTTCCAAAATTTTGATCTTTTTTTGGAAGCTTGAGATAGTCAAAACAAATGTAAGCATCAGCAATGAGAGTGTTTGCTTTCACATCTCATACCTGTGTACCCTCAAGGGGCAAAAGTTTCATTTTGCTCTGGTAAGTGGCTTCTCTCAGCAGATGCACTAACATAGGACAGCTTTCAAGTGACTGCCTTTATAACATCAGATTCAAACCCCTCAGACATTGGGATCTCAATGCCAAAGTTAGTTTCTTCTCTGGCCTATGTTGAACCAACATCCAGGCTGCAAATATTCTGAGGAAGGTTAAATATTTATTGTATTGATCAGCTCCATCTCTGTTTGTAAAATCTCCTACCATCCACTGATATTTAGAGAAACATTTTCTCAGGACATGCCACATGTACACCAGTAAATCTCTGTCAGAATCAATAGACAGACACCTTTCTATGCCAGCTAAAGAACTGATTTATTTAGTTTTAATATAATATTGCCAAATACATGTTCTTTTCCCTTATGCTTGCAGCCATCTGCTGTTTACTACATGTGACACAAGCAATCCACCCTGAACTTCTGCCTTGGTCTGAATGGGACCAAGTGTGGGAAATCTTTCACCTCCAGCATTTCTCATAACAGATAGCCATCGCTTCATATACTTATTTCCTCAGGAAAAGAAATGGGAAAAAAAATGTATTTCAGTGTCTTTAATTCTCTTATCTCCTTCAGCCCCACTGACTGTATCTGACTGCATCATGAAAGATGTATTGTAACTGTGGCCTGGTTTCACAGTGAAATTTTATGGCCAGCTATATTTAACCCAAAGTATTAACCCTACAACTCAATTTCAGATTCTGTAAAACAAACACATAACATCAGCAGCCAAAGGTTGTGGCTAAACTGCAGGAGTAGCAAACAGTGATAGTGGGAAACAATAAACCACTTCTCCTTTAGCTCTCATAGCTATATATTACTAATGCTGTGTGGCCATAAATGTGTTTGAGTGGCTGTAACTCACAAGCAGGTGAGAAGGAAGCCTGACCTTCCTACTTATGTACACCTGGTAGAAGAAATGAAATATCACAAAATATTTGTCTTTGGCTCTTACTTAGACTTTATCTGTACTGATATTTTGATATCCAAGTACCCACAGACGTTATATGACTGACTACACAAATTATTCTGCATCTGAATAATATGGCACCATGCCCACAGAAGAGTAAAAAGACTGTGATTTGATTAATTTTTAGTAGTGCATTTTGATCATCAGCATAAGACCATTTACAGTCTTTTATAGTCAAAGAGACTAAATAGGCAGCACAGTGGCATTTTTACATGCCTTAATAAATGCTACTATTATATGAATTATATTATTCCTACCTTTAATATCACCTTCAAATAACATATTCTTGCCTATTTAATGTAGTGTTTTAGTTTACTGAAAGGATATGGCACACAAACTCTGGCCAAAATATCAACATCAGTGAAGTATATGCCATAGCTAAAGAAAGATGCAGAGGAGCTTTCATGCTCTCTCACAAATGGCCAGGTCACTGTGTGTGAGTCTAGCATTCCTTCTGAAGCTGTTTCCTCTCAATGATGTGAAGGATCAAGGAACTAATGCTCACGCCCTTTTTTCAAAGGGTACATCTTCAGCAAAATGCTGATCTGATCCTTCAATGCTTCAGACAAAAATATTTTGCATAGAAAATATGTATATCTTAGGTCAACCTTAAGCCAAATATCCCCACCACCTGTCACAACATGAAGAAAGGAGGCTAATTCAGTTCTGAATAAGTGCCATCACTGATGATGTAAACATTTGCATGGCAAGTAACTCAGGGTGCAGCTATGCAAATACATATCAAAACTGTGTTACAAATACACACGTTTAGCACATTGGTGCTAACCTGTCAGAAGAGACAGGAGCTCTGTTTGCTCAGCAGAGATTTGCTGTGCTCATTTGTCCTCTTCTGTTCCTCACCTCTAATACTGAGATAAATGTATTTTTTTGACACATTAGGGAGATGTATGAGGTCTTTAGGAACAATATGAATACCTTTGGTATAAATATCTTCTTTTCATTGAAATTGTTTTTTCACAAGGAATGTTGCTGTTTCAGGAAAAAGATGCTTCAATTTTCAACACGCTGACAGCATTTTGATTAGCAATATTGTATTTTCTTCCCCTTGTTTCCACCAACATGATTTTTACATAAGACACAACTGGTCCCTCTGTAATTCATCTCCATACACAGCATTTCCACACACAACTTTATGAACTCAGATATAAATAGTTTGAGAAGTCTGTCTGCTTTCATTTGCATCATTCTCCATGTGCTCTCTATCTGAGGTTAAGTTTAGCAGCTGCCTAATACACAGTCCCAACACTGAATTATCTCTATTACTTGTGAGGACAAGAACTCTTCTCGTTATGAAACATTCTATTTGTTGCAGGAGAGGGACAGATATACACAAAATGGAGGGATGAGCCAGCATTATTGTTCACTCACAGTTTAAAGGAGGTTTTTTTTTCACATTTAGAAAAACTGCATGTGAAAAGAAACTGTACCAGACTACTGAAATAATCAAGATTTCTGAATTGAATTTTAAACAATGGAGTATTACCTAAGAAAACTCACACCAAAGCGTCCAAGAGAGTATGCAGTATTTATTTAATGCTGAAGACCAGTTTAAGAACATATCCAATGGAGACTCCTCAGCCACCAAACAGAGCTTATGTTCAGAAAGCAAGGAAATAAAAGTTAATAAATTTAAGAAAATTTATACAATACTTTGATTTTCAGAGATTAAAAACTGACTAAAATCCCTATATTCCAATAATATTAAAAATAAAATGTTTCTTCTTAAAATCAGCTAAAAGTCATTTATAGGACCAACAAAAACACAACTTCTTTCAGTAGCGGTTTAAGAAAAAACTTCTCTGAGAAGACTATGGCTCTTGATTTTTGATTAAAGACATAGTCACAGCAACCTACATCTTCAGAGTGGATCAATACTCTTCATTATACTGCTTAATGCACATGCTGAGATTAAAAAGCACTTCTGGTGGAAATCCCAGAAATCTCTTGTAATGGTAGCAGCCTTGAACATGATGCCCCAGCACTTTGCTGCCTAGCACAACTCCAAAGCAAAGAAGCCAACCTGCCTCCTGTGGTACAGGGCTGAGCTCCACGGTGAGATTTCTCAGCAGATGGTCCAAGAGCTCCTTGTTGGAAGAGCTGCTAACCACAATTAGAGGCTATATTCACAAAAGGATTTAAGGTTGAAAATTCCTCTTCAGGTCCTTAAGTTGTTGGACTTCAGTACCAGCAGCACTCACAGGAAGGAAGGATTCCAGGGAGGAAGGAAGGATTCCAGGAAGGAAGGAAGGAAGGAAGGAAGGATTCCACGAACTATTCCAGGAAGGATTCCAGGAAGGAAGGATTCCAGGAAGGAAGGAAGGATTCCAGGAAGGAAGGAAGGAAATGGCATTACAAGAGATGAGATGACAAAGACTGCACAGGAGAAAGAAAAAAAGCACAATGCAAAGCTTAAAAGATCAAAGCTCTAAGATGAGTACAGGAAATGTTTCCATGAAAAGCATCTGAGAAAGAAGCAAATCATGGAGAAGGATACTACAGACCTGAACCATAATCTGCTCAGATGTAATGCTTCATGGGCTTTTGAGAAAAGGTCTTTGAAAGAAACTGAAGGGAAGAAGAGACAGGAGTTGATCCAGCACAAAGAGACAAGACACAGGTACCTGAAGTGAGTTTATCACCAGGTCATAGCTGATGAGCTTTAGCAAAAGATTTGCTACAGAACAAAAGCTTCAAAGATCTCAAGAAATCCTGGATCGGCTGATGGAAGAATGGATTAGAGAATCAAAATGAAAAAGCTTTAAAGGAAGAAAAATGAAATTCTATGGCCAAATTCAGAGCAAAAGAGAATAAGGGTGAGAAGACTTTTAACTGTGCTTCTAAATATAGCTCAGAGGAAAATTCAGCAAGCCCCAGAAATTCTGGCCAAAACTATCCCACAGAAAGTAAAATACATCAAAGAAATTGTTTGGAAGAAAGAAACTACTGCTCTCAAAGACAAAACTTGGCAGTGGAAAATGTCATCTACAGGAAACAGAATAAACAATCTGAAGAAGAGATGAGAAAAGTGATTTGTTGTTAAGAGTTTTGAAATCTGCTGGAGAAAAGATTAGAAAAAATACCCAAAGCACCGTATGGCCTGAGTCAAAAGGAGAAAAAAAATAGTGAATATTTAAGAAAACAACTAGATATCTTCAAATGCCTCTTAGAGTGCAGATAATCTTAAAACTTAAAGAAAGATTACAGCTAATTTTACTTTTAATTTTTAATTTACAGCTTGCAATTTATTCTTTTTGAGATTTGTCAAGAGATTTGGATTGTATTGAACTAAAATGGTTTCATTTTAAATTTGCTGCATCCAGTGAATATGCCAATCACCATCTCTCCTGGCAGCCTGGCCCACCTCCTTGCTGCTCTGATGTCCTTTGGTGGTACAACACTTGAAGCACATGATAAATATACCTAATTAATATAAATTTCAAATATATTTAATTAAATTTTACTAGATAATCTGATTTATGTGTGTAAAAAATAGAGATCTCTTCACAAGAAATGTTTACCCTTTGTTAACTTTTGCAGTTTTGAGAAAGAACTGCTTATATCTGTTGTGCAGGTGTTTTTGCCTCAGGAATGCAAAAAAAAATACAGAAAATGTTCAGAGTTCAGAAACTAGAAGAGTTATTAGTCCTAAAATAAGAACATAATTATATTTAATCTAATGTGTAACTAGCTAGTTTGCATTTCTGTTGTTGAATATACCATTAGCCCATAACTTTGGACAAGAAAAAGTGTCACCTGAAAAGTTGAAGATCTTTCTTTCCTGGAAAAGGAAGGCTGCAACAAAGTTCATGGCATCAGGCTCTACACCTTTGTGAGGAAGAGCAGCGGAACATTCCAAAGAGCTGGCAGTTTCAGTTGATGGCAACTATACAAATCATGAATGATGAAGGGGAAACAGATCACATTTGAGAGCAAGACTTGATCTGGATGTTATCAAAGACCTTTAGGGGCTTCTGCCTTGTGAAACTAAGTTTGGGTTTTCCCAAGCATGTGGCTCAAAAATAATGTCTCTCTTCTGGAAGAGGAAAATTCTGTGCAAAGCAGAAAAATCTAGCAGCTGAGAGAGCCTAACCCTTTCACAACCACTGCTGAACATCAGTATTTTAGTTTTGTTCAAGCTCCTGTGTGAAATTTCCTAGCTTCAGGCTGCAGCCCAACAAGTCAAAAGCACTTCTTGACAGAAAAGAAAGTAAAGCTGCATTTTGCCAATATAAATCAACTACAATTTGAAAACTTGTTCCTGCTAAAAATTCAAAGAGATTGTAGGAGCAGGATAGCCTGTCTAAGAACCCTACAGTTGGAAATATGCATGTTCCCAGTAGAATTGAGAATCTAATTTGTAAATCATAACAGCAAGATATTTGCATACTTAGAAATCTACAATATTTTCTACACTGCCTTCCAATACATCATAGTCATCTGCTGAGATTCCGGTAAATCTTTCCTGCTTTTCAGACAGAGTTGGAAAGTGTAATGGCTGTGACTCTGAATTCTGCGTGCTGAGACTCTGGTGAAGCACAGGCAATGGACTGGTTTGCTGCTTGCCATGTACTTATCCAGCAGTATAGAAACTTACTCCAGTTTGGTAAGGAATGCTAATACTACACAATTCATATTATTTCTGGATAAATACAGAATTGTAACCTATTTCTCCTTCCAAGAAAAGATGATGATACCTCTTTCTGGCCTGAGCAGAAATCCAGGAGTGTGAGGTCATGTGAGTTATTTCAAATGCAGGAGAAACTGCCAGAGGCCAGCATATCTTGGATATAAATTAGCTTATTACAAAAAAGTTTCAA
Source organism: Rhabdornis inornatus (assembly GCA_013397075.1). Lineage (NCBI taxonomy): Eukaryota > Metazoa > Chordata > Aves > Passeriformes > Rhabdornithidae > Rhabdornis > Rhabdornis inornatus. Next base: position 799,933 of record VWZS01002974.1, on the reverse strand, counting down.
AGTCCCCTTTCTTCAGTGCAAGAGAAAATAAACAACAAGGCCAGGTTTCTCAGCAAACAGGTAAAGGTTGTCCCTTTTGAACAACACTTAGAAGTCTCTCTCTCTTTTCACCCATGCCTGTTTATAATTTCCTTTTGTAGACTTTTCTCTTGGTTATTTCTGTCACTCTGCATCCCACAGACTTGAACATCATCATATTGCTAAACCCATTTGTGCTGTGTCTTATTTAGATAGAAACTATTTTCGTTTCAGTTTTCTGAATACCTACACAAGCATATTCTTTTCTTACCTTTATCCCTCACAAAAACCTGTTGTTAAACCTAGAAGCATTTAATGACATCTAGCCAACTATAACAACATGCTGGTTTTGAACGCTTAGCAACAGCTACAGAATTTCTCATTGCTGCGAACAGCAGCCATATCCAGCCCTGTGCCCCAGCATCTATTTCAGCAAAAGGCAGATAAAGATAAATTACCCTGGTGTTTGGAGATAAAGAAACAGCAGCATAATAGTTCTCATATGTTTTAGTGCTTCAGTTTCAAAGAGGTGCAGACAGAAAAGGAATTGATTCAGCAGTCACTATGGACAGACAGCATAACAGGATAAGCTGGGTGCAGGAGGAAGGAGAGATCACAGTAGTACTGCCTTTGGAAATCCTGTCAGTGGGTGAATGCTGTGAAATATACAACTTCCAAACAATAATATGGATTTGAGACCTTAAAACATAGTCTTATTTGTCTTTCATGCTGCATTTCTGGAATACTGTTTTTGTTTTGTAACAACACCCACCCCCCTTTTCCTAATTAGACATATCTGAGAAGAGAATCCACTCTTCCTCTTAGTTTTGAACAGCTATGGGCAGACATCTATCTAGATGTCTGTGAGTGTGTCTGCAGTGCAAGTGAAGGTCTTGAAGCCCTAATCCTAAAGTGAACTCTATACAGGAAACAAACAAGCTTTTTGTTGTATTTCAACTGAGACACACAATATTTACAAAAATATTTGCGAAACTATTTTGAAATTTAAAATAAAACCCACGAGGGATTTCAAAGCAATGTTTATAATTGATTTGGATAAGCTCAGCTTTTAGGATTACTTCCTGCTACTTTTTAGAATAACTGGATTATCTGAAGGATGAAGAAATCTTTGACCTATATATTCTAGTTACTGTCTCTTTCTTCCATTTACTTAGTTTTAAAGCATATTAAGACAAGCTAACCCATATAAATGTCTTGTGGGACATTAGATCCAATTTTAGTCATGCAAAAAGTACCTGTGTACTATAAGAAGACAGATGGACAGACTCTTATTTTAGCACATATTGCATGGCAGAAGGAAACCAGTGGAAAGCAGGACTTGAATTTCTCTCTACGCCAGAAAATTACAATCACAGAATGGACCCAGAAAATTATAATGAAATAAGATAAAACAAAACAAACAAACAACAACAACAACAAAACACCCAACAAACAAACAAACAAACAAACAAACAAACAAACAAACCCCCCCCAAAAAATCCACAAAACCACCTTCATGCTGCTTGTATTGATACTTCTCATATCAGTGTTGGTTACATGCTCATCAAAGCTACAAAAGCTACATATTATCAAGGAGAAAGGACAGACAGGAACGTGGCAACTTAATTTATCAGTGAATTCCAATTCCTGCGGGGAAGATGTGACAGGCAGATGAGAGAGTAACATTAGGGAAAATTGTTCTTTACTAGGAAGGAAATAAGATAGATATTATGTAAGGAAATACTATAGAAGCACTGGTCTGAGGGTGTGAAGCAACAAACCTTCTCCAAGCAAGGACCACAGCTATTTCAGATAACATCACCCAAAAGTCCAAGGAAATCTGAGTCTCTTGACTGCACATCAAACCTTCTTATTCTTGCATGGGACTGGCATAGAGTAATACCCAGTGAGGATGCAGGGATGTGGTCCCAGGGCAGAGAGGCTGTGGAGATGCTGCCCTGGCTCTCCATAGGGCCAGTTAAGCCATGTAAAAGTATGGATGAGGTGAGTTTCCTGCATCTGCACACACAGTAGATATTTGACTTCATTCTTCTGTACACTGGCTCCACCACCTTTACATTCATTCTTTCTTTGAGCAATGTGTTGATTTAGATAGCACACATAGCACACCTGTCCTCCCTTTCATCCAGGAGAAATGCACACAATGTTCAATGCTAAATGACCCACATGGAAGATTATCTGACTGACCTAGAGAATGATAAGTTTTACTGTTAATGTTTTTAAACTGTTAACTTTTTTTTCCCCACTTGCCTCTCTGACATACTTCACTGAGAAGTCAACACCATTATGACCCCTGGAAAACAATATGTAGAACAAAAACATGGCACATGCACAGTCCTTTGGTGGTTTTGATTTCTTGTTCTCTGAATAAATGAAATGCCCCCTTCCTCATTTTTAAGACAAACAGATTGATTTGATAGATAAAACAGACAACAGTAACATTTCAATTTAGTAATAAACTCACAATATTATTTTCTTAACCATATTTAAACAGTATCCCTACCAAACACAGGCATTTCCACACTGGGACAGGGGAGGGCACTAAAGAGTTATACATAGATCTGAAAGCTGAAGCAATGCTTTGTCCAACATGTAAATTGGCTCGACAATGATTTCAGGCTCAGCATGTACACTTCTTGAATGAAAAAAAAAACCTTTGATACAGCCTATTTTAGTTGCTTGAACCGCTTCCTTAATCGTTGGGAAAAGCTGCTGAAGCCAAGCTTTGATTTTGTACTTAATCTAATCTTTCAGCCAAGTAAGGAAAGATACATCCTTGTCAATAGTTTTCTAAGAATATGTTTGACTCTGAAAGAAGCAGACGTGGTTTGAACAAGACTAGTGTGTTTATGCTTTAGTTTTATTTGTCTCTAGTCAATAAAATTAAGTTTTAGGATAAAAAAAGTTATAAGATCCTTGTTCTACCTGGGCTAATACCACTACAGAACGGACACAGTTCTTGGATAGTGTCCGTTTGGACAATCGACTGCAACCATTACTGCACAGTCAAGAAATCGCCTGCAAGACTATTTGCAAACTTACTGCACTTGTTAGCTCCTTATGGGAAGCAATGATTCATCTTCATGTGCATGTGTGTTTTGTCGACAGAAATGAACAACACACAACTATTTACATAATTAATTACCATCAAGCTCAGAGTAGTGTATGAAGCTGAGACAATTCTTCCTATTTTCTGCCTGTCAGAGTCCACTATCACAGCTCAGAACATGAACTGAGGTCTTTCTTTGTACAAGCACATCTGAACGAAGACTCTTTTAATTATACCAACTTCTTTTTAATTAGTGGATAATTCTGTAACCAGTGGTAACGTTTGTCATGGTGCAAGGCTATAATCAGATCTCATGCACTGGTGGATGAATTTCTCACTACAGATATCAGGAAGGCTTTATGAACAGCATTCAATAGCTCAACAAAGTACAAGTTCTATATTTTTCTATAGATCTTTTTTTTCTATTTTTCATACTATGTGACATGTAATAAAGCAGGAGTAAACCTGGGTGTGTTGGTCAGTCACTGGAGAGTTATAAAGCAATGGTATGCAGTGCACACAAGGAAAAGAAATGCTAACAGAGATGGAGAGACATAAATGCCACTTTACAGGTCACTGATACAGTTCTGGCCCACTGTTCTGGTCAAACCTGATCAAAAATATAAAATTTAAAAAATGGAGCAGAGATATCAGAGGAAAATTGTTAAGAAGCCCTGCAACTTTAGAGTTGATGGATGTCTTGTATGTAATGAACACATACGTAACAAATCCTAGGGTTTGATTATGATATACATCCAACTCTGCATCACAGTTTTCACTTAGCAACTCCACCAGATGCTCTAGGGTAAAAGGGGTTCCTCTAGCCATCTGGATGACAGCCTCCTTATTGACATTTTAGAAGGAGTATCACATGCAGCAGAAACAGATCTAGGGAACAAAGAGAGGTGTGGAGGAGAATGCCTGCCTGGAGAGTCCTAGAAGACAGACCATGCAGAGGTGTGGTGGAGGAGTCTAACAGCAGAAGTCCTCCAAGAGCTCACCACGCCATGGCCAAGCTCTGCTCTGGTTTCCAGAGACGGGCAAGCTTGCTGCCTGCCTTCATGGTACAGAGAGACAAGTCCCCTAACGGCTCACAAAACTTGTTTTTCTCTCTATGATCACAGTTTCCCATGACAACCGTGTTTTTCTCCATAGGGACGCTATGCCTGGCTGCCAAGAGATGGACTTTTGTGAGAAACAGAATTTTCACAGAAGCTGGACCTGTCCCCAACACATGGAAATGGTTCAGGTGCTTACAGTGTCCAAAGTATATACAATGTGAATCCATTTTTCCACCTTTGAAAGAAGCAACAATGAAAACCACATTGCAAACAGAAAAATTAAGCTTCTTTTGAATTTCAAAACAGAGCAAGGAAGGAATCGCTTTCTCATAAGAAAACACCAGGAGCTTGCAAAAACAAGGACAAGCTGTGCGAATGTACCCATCGTGACTTTGTGGGTGTAATAGAAAACTGGAATCATAAATGCACACCATGTGTTAAAATATTTTTTTTTTGAAAGCGATCTGGCTGCTGTGCTACCATATCGACACAGACTCTCCAAATAAATTGTAAGGACATTGCCATGAAAAACAGGATAAAGGGAAGTGCTTGGTCTTTCCAGGAGCCGCAGCGGGCTCTGCACTGGGGGTTACTGGAGGTTATTTCCTCCACACAGTGCGCTGCCTTCCCCCGTCCTTCCGATTACACACCCGGCTTTTGTGTGTCCCGGCTTGCCGGGGGAGACAGCCCCGTGTGTTTGCGGTTTTGTTCCCTTCATTACCATGCAGACAATATTCGGCTGTTCTCAGGGAAGGTCTGGGATCCCTGCTCTTTTCCCAGGCTTTCTTGCCCATGAAAAGTGGAAAAACAACGAGGAGCCTGTTAGGCTGGGTCTCGCCAAGCCATGGGCTGATGGTGATGTAACCAGCAGCCCGGCGGTGAGTGGCTGCAGCCAAACTGGTCATGCTCTGTCCAGGCATGGCGTAGCCAGCGCCTGGCAGCCGCCGCACAAAGGCTCCGGGGGGAGCATTCAGCGGCCAGCAAAGTGCCAGCCAAGCATGAAGTGGAAGGGGATCTCCCCCGGCACAGGGAGGGCTCCCGGCTCCCAGCCGAGCGCCTGCCCGGAGCCCGCACGCCGCCCGGCTCCCGCAGGGCAGCCTGCCCAGGGCTGCGGATGTGATGGTGATCGCTATCAGCTGGTGGAACGGGATTTTGAGAAACGGGGGCTGGCTGGGGGAGCGAGCGCAGAAGGAACAAAACCAAATTTGTTTTCGTTTCGCAGGTCTCAACCGATGTAAATCAGCACAGCCTCATTGCCTCCAGCAGCAAATACACTCACATTCAGCACAAAAGCCGATACCAGATAACTGAGGGCAGCTCATCTCTACAACTGCTGCACAATTCCTTGTTGGGCAATTAGTAAGCTAAATGTCTACTAGCACACATTTAAACAGAAACATTAAGGCAGGAGGTTTAAAACCACTTCTCACTTTTTTTGTCATTTTTGAAATTTCATTTTGCCTAAAAAATATTTATTATTCTCAATGAAAAAAAATTCCTTAGTCAATCTTTTGGTGATTGCTTGGCATCTTTCCAGTTTCAATTTTGAAAATGAGTTACATTATTACAACTAGACATAGGTTGTCACAGAAAGACAACGAATAATTCTCAGGCTTGTTGTGTGATCTTTCCAGACACCCAACACAGAATGCTAACCCCCAAATATTTGGGGTTTCTTCACAGCAGAAAGTAGTAAATACAGGATTTATCCTTGCTAACAAACTTGTTAACTGGGTCTAGTTTCTCAGTCTTCATTCTGCCTTCGCTCTGCCTACTAAAGACTGACTCCTGGGGTGACACATTCAAACACTTCATGTCTCACAATACTTCCAGCCTCTTGACATCCATGAGGAATGAAAAGCAATGGAAGTTTGCAGTGTTTTCAGAGGGGCAAGACACTGAAGGCACATAGCCAAATTTTTCTGAGAAAATACTAGACCTAAGTGAAAGAGAAGGACGATGAGTGGGAAGAATTAAGTATCCCATGTTATCTGAAACATCTCTCACCTAAAAATTAGATCAACATCCAAAGTACCAGTCGATGTACTTTTCAGATGCAACTTCCCAAGACATTGTGGTATCATTTAAACTTGCATAAGGGATGCCAGACAGCATATGCACGTTTTACATGCCTTCTAGAGCCTTGAGTCTGAAACCTGCTGTATTTAAATTCAGCCAAATTATAGGTTGTAAATTAAGTAATTGTTAATTGTAATGAAAATAAGTGCCCAGGTAGCTAACCTGCATGCCTTTATACTCATTAAAACACAAAGAAAAAATAAACAGTAAAGCCCTGATTATCATCCAGCAACACAAATATTCATCAAAAAAACCCCTCCCCTCAAGTATGTAATCAGATTTTTTAAGTACTTCACAATACATTTGCAATTTTCTGTCTGCTACATCCATTTCTCAAGAGTAGGCAGGTACTGCCTGTTTCTGCAGCTCAATGACATACAGTGCATGCACAAAAAGCATAATTTTCATTTAGGAGATCAGAAGTTGTCTTGTTGTTCAGTCTCTCATTAGCATTTGGAGACTGACACGTAAAAATAGTGGTGCAAAAACTGAGATTTACAGAAAAGCCATGCACGTACCAGGATATTCAGGGTCTCTGTCTCTGTCTCATACATCACACACAGATGTTTATGACAGCACGAATGTATGCAGTAGAGGGACTACAATTACACTAGTAAAATCAGAAATTAGAAGTGCTTGGAAATTGGAAAGGATTTCTGTATTAAAAAGTAAAATTAACAATAGCTGGTGAATTCCCTGAGCCTGCCACTGTATATTGTTACAGAAAACTGAGCTGGGGAGAGGAGTGTTTGGGGTTGATTCGTTATTAAAAGAAAAAACAAAAAAAACCTAAACAACAACCTAGGAAATTTCAGTCTTCCCCCAAGCAGTTTTCTTTGCCAATGAATTTGTCTTCACCATTAGATTTTTTTCTTTCCCATAACAACAATCTATGTTGTATGACCTCACCCTTTTCCTTCATGATACTTTTCATCTCAGAGCTCTACTCTCTAGCAAAGACTACAATTCACACAAAATGTTACTTGCAGTCCTTTGCTATTAGGATTCTCATTATCACTTGGAAATTCACAGTTCAACCTGATTTTACCTCATTGCCAGTAATTTCTTCCCAAAGCCACCTTTCAAACATGAAATCTGAAAAAAACTAACAACAGTGATTTCTCAAAGGTTAGTCCTGTTCTGGGTGTTATCCAAAGCAATGGCTTCTGGGTGTGGATGCCCCATCCCTGGCAGTGTTCAAGGCTGGGTTGGAAGGGGGTTTGAGCAATCTGGTCTAGTGGAAGGTATTCCTGTCCATTGTAGAGGGGTGGAACTAATGATCTTTAAGGTTTCTTCCAAGACAAACCATTCAGTGACTCTATGATCTCTTGTATTTCTCCAACCACTACCTTTTTTTACTGGGTCCTCTAAGCAAAGTCAAGAATTACTTGAGCGATAATTTTTAACATCTGAACATTTCAAGCAATATACAGAAAATGTGTCTAGGAAGATGAAGGTGAGGCCTGTGAACAAAGCACACTGCTTTGGTTTTATCTACTTTGTTATCATGCTTACAATTGTATTGCAACAGGTTTTCCGAGGCAAAAACTACCCAGTGTTGATACTGATAGTGACTGAAAAGCAGCAGAACAAACAGAAGGTAGTGAAAATATTCAAACCACAAAAGATAACTAGGGCACTATGCCACTTGAAAGTCATGGATTGCTTTGACAAACTCATAAATTATTAAAAAAAAAAAAAGGATAAAAAATAAGTAAAACCTACATAGCCCTCCAGAGGAAAAAAAAATAAAAAGAAAAAAAAAGAAGAAGCCATCTATCTGCACTTATATAAATATGTGTTTGGTTAGTTTTGACAACAGTGAGCTCCATTGTAGGGAATAAACATTTCTAGTTCCAGAAGGGAAACCTTCACACTTCAGAAAAGCAGAAACCAGAAGAGGCTTTTCATTCTGCTGTGAGATGCTGGGTTTTGTACTTGTTATGTGTATGGGGACCCAAGCTTTCATGCTCATGGGGAAGTAAAATAGTTCTTTATGGAGTATTTTATAAAGGACTATCAATCATTCCAGTATGAGTCTGAAGCAGAGGGGAAGCAAAGGAGAGGTCATGAACAAAAATGGTTGTGTTTCAAGCCATGCAATGAAAGATTTGACTGTGGGAAAGCAGATTCACATTCATGCAAACCCTGAACTTGGCCTTACCAAGCGGATAAGTGCTGCTTGTGTCTGCAGTATCCTCTTGCTGAGGTCTACCACCTATAAAATAAATCCTGTAATGAAAGCAGATCACCTCATAATGCAGTCCTGGAAGGGGCTGATTCATCCAATATCTCTTGCTTACAAATGTACCACGGGGTTACCATAGTTCAGGCAGCCTCATTAAAAGCAGTGCTAAACACACAGAGCCTGAATGGAGATAAAATAAAAGCCCTATAGATGGTTGTTACACATAATCCATTTGTTACTATGCTTCGGGCAAACAAAGGAGCACATTGTTTATAGACCTGCTTTCTGCCAGCAGCAGAACAAATTCTTATATGATTCTAGCGAATATTTTACAACACTCAACAAAACTAAGAGTGTGCCTCCTTCAAATGCTAGTAATTCATAACTGGGAGAGGGATGAAGGCAGAACAGAGAGTGTGAGAGTAAAATAGTGAGATCAGGTAATTTGTAACAGCTGTAAAAGGAAACCAAAATTATTACTGAGCACCTTTAGACCTGCACTGGAAAAGAGATGGAATTTTTAATTATTTTATATGCATTGCATATAGTATGTATAAAGTTTATAATTTCTTCTCCAACCACTAAATTCAATGGTTTATTATTTTGCATAGCAATGGGTGAAAATAACTAAGTTCAGAAAGGCAAAAATAAAAGTATATTCTTGAAATAAAAGTTGGCCAGACACTAAAAACCACAACTGAAAGCACTGAATGAAGCAACGAATTTAACAAGTATAGGACCTGCCTGGTTACACAATAAGAAAGTTTAAAATATAATTGCTATTTCTAGTTCTATATTTGGCATGTATGTTGAAGGCTTCTTTTCAGCTGATGAATTATTGAAAAAACATAGTTTGCAGTCTATGTATTATTTGCTTTCTCATATCCTGGGTTAAATTATGTAGATGATGTAGATGCTGACTTCATCCTGACCTCACTGGAGTTGCACCAGACTCTAAACATGCCAACCTAGTTGTCAGCCTAACCGATTAGCACTGGTTAATTCACATTTTTCACCACTCCTTATTTTGTTTTTCAAACTGTCTTCAGCAATACACTTTCATTGTTCATAAATGTGAGCAAACAAAAATTCCCAAAGTTGGATTTCTAAAAGGAGGCTAAACACTCCTTAGGCTGGCATAAGGTGAGAGGCGGGCCTTATACCTAAACAAAGGAAATGTGTGATTATTCTTCAGGCTTAACATGCAATACACTATACAGAGTGTACAACCTTTTGCAATTTAGGCACAGGACACTGGTCTGTCTCCATACCTACAAACAAAATGTTAAGAAAAAATTATCGCCTGGGAAAAACCTACGAAAAGGGGTATCAGAGACAGAGCCCAAAAACCCCCAAACCTATTGTGAGGTATTATTTAGCAGCTGTGCAACTGCATCTGAAGCAAGAGATTTTCACCCCTCCTGGTCATAATATGACTTACCCTGGCTTAGAGGAGAAGGGGCAGGTCTCTCTCAAATGGCCCTAGCTCTCCTTCGGGGGGGGGGGAAAGCAAAGCAAAGAGACCCTGAATGCAGTTAGGGGCCTCAAAAAGGGAATCAACATATCTACAAGGAAATGGCACACCATGAGACCCTGGCTGTTAATACTACCTTTGTCCCAGGAAGAGAAGTGGCGGCAAAACATGGCCTGGTGAAAAGATGTGAAGACAGCACTAGGGCAGATATGCAAATTTCTGTGGGAAAACATCCCCTCGGAGGCATTGAGAAGCACTGACATGTTTTCACATAAATCATTAAGCAAGACAGAATCCTATTTTCCATCCAAAAGGCACTCTAGAGGCAGAGGGCCACCCCTCTTCCACGCACAAACAACCACTCTTGCCTCTATCCAGCTGCTCACACAGCGATTGCTTCTCTGTGTAACTACATGAACGTAGCAAATACGATAAGGGTTGTAAGGAGTTTATTGTTTGTGTATGCATGGTAAATACTGATAATTGGGATATAGGAAGAGCCACATTCAGATTTCCCAATTGCTGATTTTCTGGATTCTAAGTTTCCAAAGTCATTCAAGGCACCATGACACTGTTTGTGTCAGTGCAGCTAATATATTCAATACAAACTCCAGTGAGATGGATTTGTACTGCAGCTATAAGGTCTTATGGACTAAGTAAGCAAGTAAATGCAGTGAGTGAGTGGGAATTTTTGGACTGTTTCAATGGATCAAACCTTAATTACAGGCATATTCTGAATGCTAGACTCCCCTGAAAACTTGAACTGATACTATGCAAACAAAACTAACAAGTAATAGCTGACATTTAGCAGTTAAACAAAAGAGGAAATATGACTGGGTGACAGAGAAGGTTGCTGAAAGAAGATGTGGCTACCATATCCCTGGAAGTGTTCAAGGCCAGGTTGGATGGAGTTTTGAGCCACCTGGTCTAGAAGAAGATGTCCCTGACCACGACAGAGGGATTGAACTTAGATAATCTTTAAGCTTCCAGCTAAACCATTCCATGAATCTATGACTGGGGAAAACCTGGGGCCTTAGAGAAGTGACTTTAAAATCCTGAGTGAAGGGATGGGCTTAGGAGAAGGGTGGAAGGTGCCCAGGGAGCTGCTGAGGGCAAGGAGCTCATGTTACTGCCATGAGCAGTGGCACCTACTGAACAGCACTCCAGCCCCAGAACCTGCGCCTGATGGAGAACCACTGAACAAATGCCCTGATGATCCCAGTAAGGGTGTTCTACTCTGCCCTGCTGCCCCACCGGCCTGCCTCTGACCCACTCCCCTCGCAAACTCCTTGATCCTAATCCTCCTTCCCCCGACTAGACTAAAAGGAAACCCCCCCCATTTCCTGCTAACGGGAATGCCTCCATCCATCCCTAGAGTCTCACACACTGCAAGTAACACACTCCACTTCCTCCCACGGGTCACTTTGATGGGAGCTCTTCACCCATACAAATATTTAGCAACCATTTTCAGCAGAAAATTCCCAGCATCGCACTGGATGAGACTGTGGGCTTCGGGCAGTGTAGTGATTAATGGGTCCTCTGCAGAACAAAACCTCCTCAGCTCTGTCACAAGATCGTTGCTATGGTTTTTTGACATGGCTTAGCAGAAATTTACTTTGGCCAGGGGATTGGAGGAGGGGAAATATATATTAAAAAAAAAATAAACTACTATAGAAAAGCCCTCCATTGTACACTGGCAACTATTCTGAGCAAATCCTGTGCCTGTATAGAATTTCAACCTCTGTATAAATAGTTTCAATTAGTTTTAAAAAACAAAACCAGAAACAACAAATGAGGAGACTTTGCTAAGAACAGACAGCTTGAAACATGCCTTGTTAGCTATCAACAAAGTCTGTTAGAAACGCTGGAAGGTTTCAGCTAGGTTGATGCAAAAACAACATCAAATATCCTGTGACAGACTAAGTTAAACGTTCTTTGCAGTGACTCAGTTAAGGATAGGTAAGAATGCACACTCCATTGCAATCACCTGCAACAACCTAAGAATCTTTTAGTATAATATTTTACCAAAATCTCAAATTTCAGCTGGCTCTGTGGCAGATGGCAGCCTTCATAGGCCAGGGAATGTTGGCCAGGGAATGTTTTTTAATGTGTTTAAAAATTGATGCTTCCCATTTTATACTGCATAAAAAGGCCAGAGAAGCATGCAAGAGTTTTAAGGCACTCTACCAATCTGGAAGAGGAGTCTTTCTGCATATATTTTGAGTGACACAATGACAGGCTTGTATCACCACCCCCACTTGAAGGAAATTCCTGCTAGACTGAATACTGGAGATTTGGGTTTCAAAGCTTATATAAGATCATAGAAAAACTGCTATTTTTTAGCAGCCTTAGGCATACTTAAACTGTCTTGTAAACTCCAATCCACAAGGTGCAGAGTGCCCCACCTCCTTAGAAATACTGTATTAGGGTGTTCCATCTATAGTCAAAAAACATCAAACCAGAACATCTGGGAACACAATTCATTTGGGTTTGTACACTTAAGTCTGTTGGTATGTATCTGCATGTCATAAATCAACATTATACAGGCAAACATCCAGGGTAACTTGGAACGGAAAGCAGGACGGCTGTGTTATGTCACTCTGGGCTACAAGGGGAATTATTACAGGAAAAGCAGTATACTGATACAGATACTGTGCTACTGCTACCTGAGTCTGCTTATTCAGTTCCAGGAAGGACTGCATTATGTCACACAGGAAAACTTTATAGGTGTATTTGAAAACCCATTTCCTGAATCTCAAGTAGAATTGTTCATTTCTTTATTAATTCATCACTTTACTAATTTCAGTGCTCAGAAGTCAGTATTTACCAGCTTATCATCTGATCTGCACAAAATATCAAAAATCTTAGACTATTCAGGACCAATAAAGCTGCTGCAGCAGTTTTACAAGTTTTACAAGTACATTGGCATGTACTCTGTTGTACAGGCAAAATGTCAAACATTATAGAATGTGGTAGAAGTTTTGAGAAGTGCTTAACAGTTTCAGTGGAAAATGCTGCATCCCTATCAAAATTTTTTATATAAACGTAACAGTCCCAATGGTAATTTTAATTTAGAAAGTTGCTCAGTTCCAGGGTAGAAGGAGAAAGCATAGTCAACACCATGACAATGCACAGCAAATGCTTGAGGGGGAAGGTGATAGTCTCAGGTGCAAATCCCCACTTTGCATTTCTCCCTGCCTAAAACCTTGACACAGTCTTGGTTTTATTCCAGTGGGAATACTGAAATCTCAGGATGATTTTCAGGATGGGAGAAACTTTTTCTGCCCAGGTCCACATTTGCCACTTCTCCAGCTCAATTACTCCTGATGAGAGGTTGCTTTCAAATCCACTAGAGTTTATAGGGTATGAGAACGGTGTCCAATTTTCTTACCCAGTGCAAGCTAGAAGGCTTGATGGGCATGATGGGGGGAATATTTTAGTAATTAGCTGTAACATATTTGACAGGTAGATCCAGATAAAATTTGGTTAAATTTTATACAAATGCAGGTAATAGAAGCAATTTTCTAGATGTTCTATAAATACAGCTCTATCACTGGAGGCAATGTAAGCTGAATTTGAAAAGCTGCAATTTGGCCACATCTGTAAACACATCTGTGCTCCTTCCACTGCTTCACTAAGTCTTTGAGGCTGATGTTGCCACAGTTCCAGTAGTTTTCCTTTCAGCATTTTTTTAGTTGATTCCCTTGTTGTATTTTCAGTCATCTACCAATTTACTGCATGTTCCATCCTACATGTGAGCATGCTCCTGGTACCTAATTTGGCAGGAATTTATATACAGTGATCAGTAGGACAATAGCAGTGTTTAGTATGATGCTTTCACTACTTCCACAACCGCCAGAAACTAATTAAGCATACATAGGGTACTTTAAAATTTTTGTTAATTTTTTCTCAGCATATTTGTTTGGTTTTTGGTGGGGTTTTTTTGAGGTCCTACTGTTGTGATATTCCACACGCAGTGTAAAAACAGCATTCACCTCACACTAGGGTTCTTTGCAGACCAGGAAATAACTAAACTGGTGGAATTCCTAGGTAAGATGTTCCTCCAGCAGAACAAAAAAACTAGGGCTGACAGATAACAAATGAATTACCTAAAGCAGTAATTTTTTGTTGAAAGCTCTAGTGATAAGCATATAGAACCTAGCCTTCAGCTTTTGGAAAATAAGGAAGAAAAGCAATCTTGAATGTTCCTTTCTTCATTGACACTGTCATAGTTCCTTTTGACTGGGCATGAAAGGGACTTCCACGAGTTTTATTTTATTCTTAGACCAATGTAACAACTCACCTTCTTCAGATTGCTTTTCCATAGAGGGAACTTAGATACTGCATTAAACTAGATACTTATCCTTGGAGATGCTGTGTGCTCATCATTTGTCCATTTCACCACAAAAAAATACATGTACTTAGTTACCTACTTCCGGTTTTAGATTCATTAGTTTTACTAACATAATATGTTGCTCACAAATTCTCCAGTCCCATCTCCTTCAGTCATTCCATTTCTTCACGCTGATGAGTGAAAACAATAGAAGTGATGAGATCACATCCAGACACTAACGAGTGCAATCTAAAGCAATTAACATGTCCATCTGGATGCACCTTCACTTAGGTTTGGATCAGAAACACACCTTTGTACACAGTTTACTGACCATCCTCATTTACTGTGCCTTTATTCATGTTGCAGAGTGCTCTTGAAGAGTGCTCTTTCAGATGCAGCTGCAGCTGGCAGCTGCATTTCCAGGGTATATCTAACATCCTTCAACTGCTACTGAAATGTGCAGCAGTCAGATCAGCTCCTCAGCACCAACTCTCCTATTAAAGAAGACACTCCTACTAGGCTGCAGTTCCTGATAATGTAGACATAAGCTTCCACAGGACTCCCTGTGGAATTCCACTCAGTTCTTCCCTGGATAGGGGCTGAGACCTGTACCTACTGCAGGGTCCAGGATCCACCAAGTGATATGGCCTCTAGAGGCCAGCAACATTTAATACCCAGAAGAAGTGCGACATGGCAGTACTGCTACAAAGAAGTATTTCCTTCAAAAACTAGTTACTGTCAAAAGCTCGGAATTAAATCCTAGAATAATTGAGAAATCCTTGTTTATATTCCTCTAGTTCAACTGCAGATAAATTAAAACTTTTTTACTCCACTAGGTGGTGTAATTTGTCTTTCTGTCAAATGTAGCCTTACTTATTTTCCTCCTAATTCTTCATTTCAAGATGGGGCCATAAAATATCATCTGAAAAGTGAAGTGGGAATCTGGTCTGCAAGGGTCAACTACTTTATCAGGTCATGCTTCTTTGATGTTTTCCATGATTTCTTAGAAAAGCTTCTGTCAGCACAGGATAGCTTTCTTGTAGGACATTCCTAGATGCATGAAGGAACAAAGTAGGAACCCAAAACAAAAACATCACTGTCTCCCTCTATTTCCCCTTCTAGGCATGCTGCCTAGATATCTAAGCTATTAATGTATTTTCAACTGCAACATCTCTGGAAGCTCTCTCTTTGGTTTACCTCCAAATTACAGGATGATGCAGTTGAACATATAGCTGGATCTTTCTTGTCCAGTTATGCTCGCACTTCCATGGCTATAGATACATACAGAAAAAGCAGAGAATGCCAGCCTGCATAACAGGGTATATCTTGGGGGATATACCCTGGCTAAATGTAACCCTGGTGGCTATAACCCTCTGTCTGAAACAAAAAAAATCCCCTTGGTTGGTGCCACTCAATTCAACTTCAATTGAAGTCCACATTTAAAAAAAAGGTATGCCTGGATCATAGTTTGCTATTTAGACATTTGGAGGCATTCATTTGTTTACGTTCACTGAACAACATCTACTGACACATAGACACCAAAAAAAGTAATCTAGTAAGCAGGATGCCCAACATCCCATCAGCAGCACATCCCTCTTCTTAGAATTCTGTAGCTGCTAAATGATCACATGGTCCAGCTCTCCCCAAAGTTTACCAATAAAGAAGCCTGTAATGGAAGAGTACAATTAGATAATTTTTTAGTGTTTCCAGGATGTCTTGTAGGCATTAAGCTTAAATAGAAGCCACAGAACTCACAGAAACAAACCAGCATGGTTGGAAGCTCAAGACTGAACTGAACAAAATCCATCTGGCAAATTGGAGGAATCTCAGCTATCCTAACAGCTCCAATTGCCCTTATGCTATCCACCCACAACTCTGCTTGCTTCCCTTGGAAAATGGGTACTGGTAACAGAAATTCTTTCAATAAACATACCCACGAGAATCACAACCAAGGGACACATACAACACATGGGGAATCATGAGATTTCAGAACAGAAAATTTATGGCACTTCCTCACAGTCTGTATACTCAGAGTCTGTACAGTGCCCACGTTAATTTAGGTTATTTACATATCCAGACCCATTTGAGGCCAGGCAGAGCAGACAGGTCTAAAGAGTTTACATGTTCATCATATCTTCTCCAAGCATTGAATTTAAAATACAGGACTGCCTGCTGTGCACTGGAGGATTTGTTTCTGAATGCAAATTTAACAAACCAATCATTTCCTCTGTGGATGACTGATGCATGAGAAATCTGAGATATCTGCATCTACAGCTACCCATGCTACAGACTCCAAAAATTTATCTGAAATTTTTCTGCTGAATATTTCAAGCTTGAGTAGAAACAAACCCAGGAAGTTCTGCAACAGCTGCAGTAAAGGCTTTAATCTCATTATAAAAACCCATCAATTGGCTATGTTTCATAGCTAATTCTACAGCTCATCTTATTCAGGGATAATATAGAGCAGGGTCTGTGTTGTATTTTATTGACCAAAGTTTCCAAAAGTATAGCTCTTTGTGTGGCAGAAAAATGGGTGAAGGTCCTTCTTGGTTACACACACACACCAAATAAAGGGCCATCTTAATAGCATCATCTTGTGCACGTATTTAGCCATAAGAAGAGGAAGAAGCAATCTCTGCAATTGTAAATTTGAGCATGTGATAATCTTCACATTAAGTACTAGACTGCTCTCTGAAAAAAACAAAACCTAAGAAACAGCATGACAAGAAAATGTTTACCCATGCCACACAGAGAATGTATATACTGAGTCCAATTACTAATGTTGATCAATTTAAACCTTATATATGGTCTGCTGCAAAATCTCATACCAGGACACTCCTTGACAGCTGTATGAATGTAACAACTGTATCTATTGTAAAAAAAAAAAGCACTCTGTGCTGGGCAAACATATTCCGAAAAATTAGATTAAGCATTTACAGGATCGAGGTTTGTGTTCCATTAAGTCACTTTTATGCCATCATTAGAAAATGCCCCTAAGAAGTGGGTTTGAGGGATTAACAAGGAAAACTTGGCACAGAGAGATATATAATACTGGCATTGCATCAACAATGTAACTGTGCTCAAGTCTCAGCAAATGCAGGTTTTGCCGACTTCTGTTTGCAAATTTTGACACCCAATGGTTGAAACCTGCCCCCATAAAAATCCCATGCCTGAAATGGCATTGCCTATGTTTACACACCCTGAGAAATAAGACTTGGATTTACAGACGTGAGTAACTCCTATTCCCACACACTGGGATGCCTGTTACAGAAGGTACATGACACTTGAGACAACAGCAAAGTATCTGGCCACTGTTACATAGCAAATAAAATTTTATTTAGATGATAAAGGAAAACATATTTGCAAAAAGAAAGATCTAGGGAGTTTTACTGCTCCCCTGAAATGTAGAGAAGTCCCACAGGCTCCCTGTCAACATGTCAGTGCTTGAGTGAAAGAACAAGCAGGTTCTTTAAATCACAGGCTAAAGTCACTATCTGCATTAACTGCATAGAGATTTCATCTCCACATTGACTCCTGATTGATGCAATCTGTGTATGAGAAGTAATCTAAATATTTAATTGCACATATCTGGCAGGTCTTGCACCCCTCTTCACAGAGAATAGTTTTGTCATAACTCACAATATAGTTATTGTAATACTGCTCAAACAGTGTGCTGTGTGGCATAGACAACTGCTTGGCCATCTCATATAGGCTTTCTGGCTTCAAGTCTTCAATGCCATAAGTTTTAGTCAGGATGTATTCTAATTTCCAGTTCGATTCATTTTTCTGGTTGGCGTCTCTCAGGTCCAAGTAAAACTGCCAAAGATCCTACAGTTAAAAAAAAAAAAAAAGAAAGAAAGAAAAAATAGGCACTGCTGTATTGCTTTCTTCCCTGCTTCATTAAGTCTCTGGAGTGATATATTGATTAGGAAGCTGTCACTCCTCATTATTCACATGTGAATAGAAGGTCACGTCTCACCCCAAGAGCTGGGCTTACACCCAAAGCTGGTACTTGCAGAGCGGTAATGGTGGGGGGATGGGGAGGAGAAGAAAAAGGAGCCACAAAGGCAGCAGTGGCAGTGTTAGAGGTCTTTCCTGTCCAAACTCCACAACACTCCTGTGTACCTTAGGAATGGGGCAAAAGGGTGAGAGCCAAAAATTTCCTTTCTGTGGGCACTACTTGAGGGGCAGAATGGACAGGAAAAGAACGGCCCATGGAGAAGTTAAGGAAAAGGAGGGATGTCAATGCAGGAGTGAAATCTGCACAAGAAAGGAGCAGCCTGAATTAGCATAGGTCTCCAGAGAGAAACCCCAGTCCCAATCAAGCTGCAGGGCGCATTGTCACTGAACTCGGCAGGGTCAAGATTTTATTCTGAATTACAGAGAGAAAGTCTAAACCATTCACAGCCAAAATAATTACACAGGATTCACTTTATCTTCAAAAATCACATGAAACTACAAAGTAGAAGCCTTCTACTTTTTATTTTCCTTCTAAATTTATCTAACATTTCCTATAAAAAACTCTATATAGGAAGGTGCATGATTACAAAAGACATTATACGCTTAAAAGTACTTTCTTCATCAGCCCTTTTACACCCTTTAGAACCATTTCATGGGCTTCATCCCAAGACTCAGGCTATCACCAGCAAACAACATTGGTATGTATGCATGTTCAGGATTTAGGTGAACCTCTTACACCCTTGCAGAGCTCCCTGCAAATAGTTTTAGGATTTTGCCCAGAAAAATTCTCTTTTATCCTACATCATAAGAATATTCGACACAGAGCAGAAAGTAGTGGGTAGTACTGCAGGCACAGAAAGACTATCCAAGTTCTGTTTCAGATTTCCTTTCCTTTGCTCAGCAAGAAAAACTAAGAGTAGGCACCAAAGTCCCATCACCAGCAGCCATAATAGTACAAAGGCTGATATCTTGCTGTAATTTTTACTGAAACTATGAAGTCTTAAACAATGCTTTTAAATCTTTACTTACGAGCAAGCTATAGTCAAAAAGATCATATTGATACAATCTGACACCAGGGTTATTGGACTCCACTTGCAATATACTCTTCACTGGGGTTACAGCAGGTGCCACAAACAAGGAATTGACTGGATTTTCTGCAGAAAAAGGGAAGTTGAGGAAACAGTTTCCTTCCAATCATTTCTTTTTCAAACAAATGGTTTTATAAAATACCAACACAGCAAAAGCAAGAGTGACAGGCTTAAAGTCATTAGAATTTTTTTCACCTGATTTAGCTGTACCACTGTGAACTGCCATACCTCCAAGGAATAGACCAAACTCTGTGTGAAACACCACAGAACCCACTCCAGTGTGTACCACTTAAGCCTGTCCATACTAGAGGCTTCCCAACCAATTCAACTGCCTGTGCAAAGTTGCAAAATGGTCTCGCCTATATGTAATATCTCTGTATTTTGTATATTCCTACTAAAGAAATATTTAAAAACTTTAGCTGCTGTTTCCATACTGAATTTTACATATTGCTTTACGTATTTGTGATGTTATTAGAAACACCAGGGTCTGTTTCATCACCTGACCCTGAGTAGCCTGGCACCTACTGTGTGAACACCCGCCTTTACAGCAACCGAAACATGAGGATGTATGTGAGTTTTATTGAGACAGAATGTGCAGGTGAGCACATTGAGAAGTTCCCTGTGGAACAAAAATGAAGCCCTAACTATTCCCATTTCTGACAGTGTCACAGTGCTGAAATCACAAAATCAGCCTCCATATATAGGCAGAAGTTTTGAAAGTTTGGAAATCAGTAGATTCGTCTGGAGAAAATACAGCTGAGCTCTATTTCAGTACACTGGTGTTGGCTACAATATTGCATTTATCTTGAATTTTCTGGAATTCTGTCAAGAAGAAAATGTCCTAAATAGAAGACAGTCTAAAACTGTACAGACGAACACAATGTGTATTTGATTACTATTTAAATTTTGTCAAAAGATGCAAAATTACTAACATAATTGGGAAGTAGTTACTTGCACATGCAAACTTTAATGACAAACACCAAGATCATTCTGTTCCCAGTGAAATTTGCAGTAGAGATGATGATTTCAAGAACAAATGGGACAGTGTGAAAAAATATAAGACTGCATTGAGCATCATTTTAAAAAAAATAAAGAAGCCAGTTCTTTCACTGGGCTGGATTCTTTTTCCCTAGAGATCAACATCATGTAAAAACGTAAAAATCTGGAGTAGTATTACCTAGTCAGCATTTTGGGAATTGCTCATATGAGTTTATATAAATCATAGCTGAAGAGCCATTTAACATTTGGGTATTTTACATAGATCAAAGCAATGAACTTCTTCCTATTCTATGATGAAGACAAAACTTGTTAGAGTTATTCTGTTATTCTGTTAGAGATGTTACAAGTGCTCCATATGGCCATGCCCATGCTTAGAACTAAGGGATTTTAAAGCAATAAACAAAAATTTCGACGTGGGTGATTTTCTTGAAGGGAAATTAGCTGATCTAAGAGATGCAACAGGCAGAGACTTTCTTTCCCCTACCTCCTGCTTACCCTTATCTTAATTAACTTTGAAGCAGCAGGGAACTCAGCAGAGAGGCACAGTAATGATGCAGGAAATACAAGAACATAGAGCATGTCTAGCTGGCCTGAGAACATTCCCTTTGACACATTACACAATAGCAACTGGCTGGTATAATTTGCCCATGTCACTGAGAGAGCAGAGAGGAAGGACTAGAAATTCTTGTCTAGGCATAAGCATTCATTAAAAAAAAATAGGAAGCTTGCGGAGTCTGCTGACATCAACAAAAAAAGACAGTAACCCTTGCAAGGTTCTCTTTGGAAATAAAATTGGAGTGTGTTATTATTTTTCACACAGGCTGACTAGAAAGAACATGCAAGAAAGTATTAATTTGCTTTCAATCAGGAAGAAAAAGTTCAGGAGCCAACAAGCATCATTACCTTCTTCATCCAGGAGGACCATGATACTATCTCTATGTGTATGTCCAAAAAATTGGCCCACAATAACACTACTGTATTTGCGAAAAATCTTTACCAGTCTCTCATTGTAATACTCCCTGATAGCTGTAGTATTCCTTGCATATGGCAAGTATCCTACTGGGACATGACCTATTATATACACCTAAGGAATTAAATACAGAAAGCACAATTAGCACCTTCACTTGAAACTTTATATCTTAGCTGTATCCTAGAAGTGGTTACCACAGTTTCATAATAATGCTGCCTTTAAAAACGGCATTCTAAAAGCTGTAAATCATGACCTTTTTTTAATATAAAATCCCAACAGTAAGACCTCTTAAAGTTCATAATATCAATTTTGTATCTTATTGGGGAGAAAAAAATGTTCCAATAAATCTATGCATGATTTTAGGCCTAAGGAAAATGTTATCAATTACTTTAAATGAAAAAAATAAGTTACTAGGGGAAGGCTTATAACTTAGTACCTCACGGGGACAGAAGAAAAACATTAGGTTTGAGTATTACAGAGTCTGCACCACAGAGTCAGAGTGTAACCAGAAACATGGATACCTGGCTAAAACCCCTCTGTCTGAAGTAGAGACTCAGTGCCAACTGCACCCACCAACTAACATGCTGCAGGGTTTCCTGAGGAAGGGAAATCTCTCCTTTCTCTTGACTGTAATATAATATTCTAAAATTGCAACACTGTAGCAAAATGTAAATATGTTTCAAATTAAACACTGTTGCTCAGATGATGACCTAATCCCCAAACCAATCAATCGATCACGCAATCAATCAGTAGCCAGCAATTTAAACTTTCACTTCAAAACCTGTGCACTATAAGACAAATTATTATAACACCCAAATCATAGCAATTACTGCAGCTTAGCTAAGTTTTGTGGCTGATAAACTCTTTTCTGATTTCTATTTTTGATACTTTAAATTACATTACAATGCAAATAAAATATGTTATTTTTTGTCTTAGGCCAAGAGCATGTATTTTAAAATTAGAGGCTATGTGTAAAAAGGTCAGAAACTGACTTCTACAGTATTTTAAATGGTAGGAAAGAAAAGGTATTTTACTGTATAATTTGAGAAACTTCAACTCTTCAACTAGTTTATTAACTGTTACAGTAAAATGTGTGTATTAAAGGAGGAATTATTAAAGTAAAACTTTGACTTTGTAGTATCTTTGGCAGTGTTATTATTCTTCTAGAAGCATGTTTATACTTTCATTATCTCTACACTTTTTTTTTTTTTTTTTTTTTTTTTTTTCCAAAATTGAAATGAATAATGATAGCTTCTGTTCCTGATCCCTACCTTTTCCTTCTTTTGTGAAGAGGTTTCAAGTATTTCCTCCAGCCAGGCAAACTGGTTGGCTGGGTCAGTGATATTCACAGTTACCTTGTTGGGGCTGTAATATAAATTTGTGTTCAGACTGATTATCCTCAGTGGTTGATGGCTATTACTGGATTCAAACAGCTGTGTGTAGAAGCCACCTGTGAAAATATATGACAAATTAAAGGCTTCAAAGCACAACTTCACAATCAAAGTACACCACTGACAAAATACCCAAACTTCCTCTTTCTAAAAGAATATCATGCTTTTTCAAGCCACAGTGACCTTATCACAACAGACACGTTAACAATGTTTTCAGCCACATTTTACTATTAGTTGACACTGAATTATTTATGAATTTTTGCCTGTATTATCTTTGTGTCTATTTGACAGTATTTAGATGCAATTATCCAACTGACACACAAAAAGTGCCCTGTAATCTTTCTTCCACATTGACAAATACAGTAGTTGTTAAGGTCCATACTTCTTGAAATACAGCAAACATACAGGCTCCTACAGGAAGAACTGGTTAAGTAGCCTTGTACCCTGAAAGTCATTAAACTTCAGACTGATGATATGATGAAAAGTAAGGATCATATTTTTCTTGCTCCCAGAATTCTCCACAGCATGCTTCTCCATAGGTATAACTTCATAGTTCATCGACTTCTATGGAGCCATGGCAACAGAAGCATAACAATATAATTTAACATAAGGTCTGCCTTTTTGAGTTTTATTATCCTTATTCAAGTTTCTACTTCCACTCTTATCCAGAGTTTGCTCTCATTCAGGACACAAAAACACAAATTAAATGTCCAAATCCCTAATGTCTGAGTGGACTAAAAATTGGGTTGAATTTTTCAGTCATTTGCTAAAAAGAAAAATTCTAATAAGGATATAATTATTCTGCCAGTCCAGTAAGTTGCACACAAACATCTATAGCATAACCACCATGGCTATATGCTATCATAACCTGAATTAAAATGCACCTATTAAGTATGCTCTGAAATACATATACCATTTAAACAGAAACAACATTTTAAAAGTTTTTTCCCATCAAAGTAAAGTTTTCATGTGCATCATATGCCCTCATCTAAAAAGTGTTATGAGGTCTCAAAAGCAGAAAGATATTTCACATGCATTGGTATAAAGTCAATAACACTGAACATGTTACAAAAAGTGATAAATATTGCATCAGAAAATAATAAATGTATTCTGAATATAGGCAATGCCATTCAAAAAGATAAGTAAATTCTTCCAGGAGAAGCATTACAGATAATCCATTGTTCTGACTCATCCTATGAGGCTTAGCTAAACAAACAGGACAAATCCACAGAAACATTAATTCTCTAAGCCCTAGTTTCACAATGTATTACTGCCATACTTTACCTTTTCTGAAAGTATTGATTGCTTCATCACTTAGCCAAGGTTTCCAGAAATCTGCTACAGCATTGTAAACTTCACTGGTAGTTACAGGAAACTGGTCCTGTGAGAGAGGAGAACCTGCCTAAGTCTTAGTATTCAGACACACAAACAAAAAAATAGTAAATTATCCTGCCTGACCTCTTGCATAATGTGTAAGTACATCCAGTCATCACCAGGAGGAATTCAAGAAAGGAAAAAAACAACTTCTGAATATCCAGTATTGCTGATAGGAACAAATGTCTAAATTTAGAACTGATTGCATGGCCTTGTTAATGCATTATTAAACTAATGCCAGAAATATGTCAAGCCTTAAGAATACAGCAGAACGGAAAACCATACATTCTGCAAAATTAATAAATATATCTACTGGCAAGTCAAAGTCTAAAAATAAGGTCTTTTGGATGAATATAAGTTTCTTTTCCAAGTAACTTGGGTTTCATAGCAGTTCTCCAAAACTCAACTTCAGCCCTCAGGAACATTCTGGTGAAATTCACAAATGTTTTCATGATGTCCTTTTTTTCTGGTAAGAAAGCATTTTAAAATATACAAGAGAAAGTTTTGTCAATGTTTTCTCCCACTGGCTCTAATTAGGACTGTAGCACTCTTCAGTCTGAGCCACAGCCTGATGAGACCCATGCTCTGATCTGACAGGAAGATATCAGCCTGTCCTTGCCTTTCCTAAAATATCTGGAGTCTTGGTGCTAGAAGGAAAAAAACAAGGGGTTGAAAAAAATTCCAGAGCATGTTTTCTTAAACATAAAATTTGACCTTTCTAAGATCTTTGAAACTAAACCTACATTATTAGAGGTTTAGGCAGTAAGTCTCTGTCTAGGAGCAGAGCAATCAGATGTCTGTTGGGACATTTGTTGATTGCAGTGCCCAGACATGAGTTGTTAGGACAGCTTTGAGCCAGAGCTAACAGTCACTAACAGACACAGCAAAAACATGATTCCAGATAAGAGACCATGTTATGGACTGAAGGTGCTTTGGGCCCAGGCAAGTCAGTGTTCTCTGAACTTCTAGAAGCAGTTTGAGGATTTGTTTTAAGCAGGAGCAAGGGTGTGAAACAAGTAAGACTAAGCAGAAAGACCAAGGTCACAATATATGATCTGAAAGATATCCCAATGCGTGATTAACTTGAGAAGTATTTTTAACATGTTCTGCAAGAAAAATCACCCAGGACTGTTCAGTTGATAGGACAGACAGCTCAGAACACAAGAGAGCAATAAAATTCTTTGGTTCATGATGAGACCACAGCTTTTACACTTGCTTTGGAACAGCCTACAGTGTGTGGCTTGCTCCATATCACTTCCAGTCTACAGGACATTTGCCAAGCCTATCCATATGAAGAAAAGAAATGTCATAAAGAGAAAAAAAAAAACAACAAAAAAACATTAAAAAATCAAACAAGTTGAAATGACAAATGACCCCACAGTGGGGATTGTCTGATCCCATGTTTTTCAAACAATAACTGAAAAGCATGCCAGTTCTTCACATTGGTGAAGCATGACATTTCAAAGTATCACAGAAACACTCCTGAGTGGCTTTGTGCAGGGAGAACTAACAACAATCATCAGTTATTCCAAACGCCAGCTTGTTTCAATTTTCTATTTGCTGCCTATCTGCCCCTCCTGAGCACCTTTTCTTTCTGTCTTCATATTTAATTTCACGAACAAAATTCATATTTGTTGAAAAAGCCCCTACATTCTTTGTTTACAAGGGTTTTGTAGGGGTTTTTTTCTCTGTCAAAGGAGATTGCTGAATGACAACGATTCTCTAAGATATTTTTAAAAATGAAACAAAGTGAACACAAAACACTGTGTGACACTTCAGTTGAAGTGTTATTTATTGAAATACTTTCCCAGTGGTTTCTAGTGAATCAACCAGTCTCCATGTCAGTGCATATGAAAAGCCAAAGCTTTACTACCACAGTAAGAACACAAAGGACTGAAGTCACAGTTTGGTTTGTGCACTCACACTTCCAATATACATCTAGCTGTTATTTTGTCTCTCACGTTTCCTTTGCCCTGTCTCTCAGCACCTCTACTACGCCCCTATGTGGAAACCACTAACTCCAGCAATGAGACGGGCAATCACACAATCACCTGCTGCACCAACCTACACCCTGAAAGGCCTAATAAATACCACAGAAAGCCTTGAGGATGTAAAGGGGTGTTACTGAATTCCCACGAGGAATTTCAAACAAAATACTTTAGTTGACCTGCTTCACATCCCTTCCGATCCCCTCACATCCAATGACAGCTTTTGCTTCTGATCCAGTGTGCTGCCAGTTCGACCCACAACACACTTTAAAGGACAAATGAAGCAACTGTTTACTTTTGAGTATGCCAAGAACAATATTGAGCACAGTTAAAGTGAAAAAGCACCATCCTCAGCTGCACATAACTAGTGAATCATCAATGTAATTATTTCTACACATCAGGTGAGGAAAGAAAAGTAGACATATTTTTAATAGGAGTGGCAAAACTACAGTAACTTTACAAAAATTCTGCCATTACTTTAGTTAAAAAACAACAACAAAAAAATCTAGTGATGCCAGCTGACAGATTTCCAGTAGGCCTTTCAGTAAGCTTTGAAACTTACCACAGGCTCACAGGTCCATTAATGATGTCACTTCTGGTAGATTAAGTTACTGTATACACATGCGTGACATACATAGTGAGGAAAAGTATGTATGCATTAACTACATTGACACATGATGGTTCATGAGAACCATGAGAAGCCATGAAAAATGATTAGCAATAAATTTGTGTGACCTTAGGCCATGTACATTCTACCTGGCATCAATGTTTCATTAGGTAAGAAAACAGAGGGAGTGATGTAGTTTCTGTTCTAGAGTGAAACTGTTTATAATATTAAATGCTAACTCAAAAGCTATAGAATTCTGTTTCCAGAATAACAGTTACACATAATTAACTCTTATTTTTCAGACATGCTTTCCCAGGAGCTAGGAACACACTCAATATGATGCATGAACAAATTTCTGACTTGTTTTACCTGTGGCCAGTAGTCATGATTGCCTAAGGCTGGGAAAACCTGAAGATCTGGAAAGAAATTACGAATTGTAGAACTCAGATTACCAATTATGCTAATGACCAACTTTGTGGAGAGCTCTTTTACGGGAACATGAGGAGGGCTATCTCTGAAAAAAGAAAAGGCTTGATTAACAAAGCTTTGTTAGCAACATCAGGAAGGCAAAAAAGTCTGCAAACACATCTACATTCTAGCATGTAACACTACTATACACTTTAAATCACAGAATCAAAGGCTCTCTGCAAAGGCTTGTGTTTAAAAAAACACGAACAAGTAGACTCGTTTAGACAATGTCTATCCTATGATTCATATTTATCATGATGAAGATTTCTTAGAAATTAAAGTCATTTTGAGCCACTGTGTAGTATGTGTTATATATCTTTCATCAGCTGCACATCAGTTTCTTTTTTCCCTTTTAACAATATCCTGTTGAAAATTAAGTACAATAAGGTAAGTGAAATAAATCCATTGTTTGCCTTCATATATTTCTTAACACTCTTTCCCAGCAAAAATAAGTGATAGAACATAAACAAACTTGTTCTCACACTCAAAAATACTAATCTCTTTGATAAATTATCCATTGATGTATGCCTTAAAAAATTGTGTGACGGTAGAATTGAGAGTTCTGCTATGACAGAAGGGTAAATCAATGCTACCTTTTATGAATACCTAGAAACTAACAAGGCACTGCAGTATGCCTGGATAGCGTAGTACTACGAAGCTGCTCCCTTTCACACTTCTTTGTCTGGTCCCACTGCTAAGGCACACAAAGCCTCATAGGTAACATCTCTGTGAGAGAGTATTATTAAGCTCACTTTATAATACTGAAGACTAGAACACGAAAGGTGAATGTTCTTACTCAACAGAGGCCTGCAATGAGTCAGTTACTGCCCTGACCTTTCTTTTTGCTTTTTCTACTTCCAACCCTCCCTGCACCATTTCTATTAACTCACACTAATATAGCCATATGTTGAATATCCCAATGAACAGTCCAGCAGTTATTACAGAGCTCAAAGTCTGTTTCTGAGGCCTTACATTCTCAGTCAGTCTTCCTCTTAGTAACCATATGGACAACTTAAGGGGTAACTAGCATTTGTGAGATACTGAACTCAAATCTGTTGGTGCAAATACAAACGTGTGAGTTGCCACACTATCTGGCTATCCAGCTTTAACTGTAGAGTGACTTGAACACTTACCCTGTCCAAATCATGAATGAAACCTGCTCTTTTGAATTCTTCATGAATGAAAATGCTGACAATATAAGTTGATAGGGAGAATCACACAAAAAGTCTCCAAAAGGGCCTGGGTTGGAGGCATTGGCTCCTTTGGAAGAAGAACAAACTTTGGTGCGATCAGCAGTAATGTGGTAAGTCGGATCTAAATGTAGGTCAGATACATGCCAGAATTGCCCTGTTTTCAGAAAACAAAGATGAAAGGAAATGCATTATTTGCATTTGAACTGGATATACCAGGGTAATGCCAAGTTTACTCCAGTTTATCTACTGCTCCTTGAATTTAAAGTTAACAAATTGTTGATTAGCCTGTCTGATAAGTGTGGGCAAGTTCTTCCTGAGAGTCCTTCATGTTGAGTGCTTAGAAAAAACGAAAACAGAAGCAGAAGTACGGGTTTATGCTATTCACCAAAAATTAAATGGAGATTGGAAGGAACTGAAAAATTCATTAATAGCAATTTGGAAACTAGATAGTAGGGGAGACAAGAGAAGAACTTCTCCACTCCACTTGAAAAGAAAGGGAGCTGCATTTCAATTATTTTTCCAGGCCTTCCCTGGCTGGAAGCTACTGTAAAAGGTGACAAGAAAGATGTTTAGCAAGAAAAGCAAGAAATAGCATGTTTGCAGAGACTGGGCTTCTCACCACAGAGCAGTGTGTCAACCTTACCTACTCACTACTTTCCAGGCTGACATGCTCTCAGCCACTGTTACATAGCACTGCAGGGATAAAGGAGCTGAGAAGTATAGGAATATGCTGAATAAGATGAGCGAAATCTGTGTTAGACTATCAGCCTTCAAGTTTCATGTAAAATAAGAGTAATTTCTTTCTGTCAGTTTCAAAGCACTTGGTAAAGGCACACATCTATCTGGGGCACTGGTTGTGAAATAGACACAGATATAAATTGATTTTTCACAAGGTCACACTCTCACTCTATGGCTGAGCAGGCACCACACGACTGTACCCCATGGAGTTTTATTTCAGGAATCAAAGACCGAAGGTGATCTTCGAAATCTGTAAAACTGTGACGCCTACCAACAAGCGACAAGACAAACGCCGGGACACTGCTGCGTGCTTGTTCCGAGACAAGTGTGAGTAACACGGACGAGAATTCTGCGGGAAACCATTTCGGAGCACTCACCAGCACGCACGCCCCAAGCGGGGACGAGGCCGGGCAAAGCGTGTTTGCTGCCAGCACAGCACAGCACAGCCCAGCACTGCCCCAGACGCGGTGTTTGCAGTGCGTGCCTCGGGACACCGCGCCAAAGGCAGGGCAGGGCTCACCTCACCTCACCTCACCTCACCCGCCGACCTTCTCGGATAACTAAATATAAACCCCGTGTAACCCCCCCGTACCTGAAAAGAGCCTTGTTGACTGATCTAACAGTCACGTGCGGACGAAGCCTGTTGGGATACGGAATGCTACGGTAGCAGGGGAGCCAGGGGGAGGGAAAGGAGCCGCAAGCGGGGACCAGGCAGCCTGCCCCCCTCTCCCCGCCGCCCGGCCGGCAGCGGCCCCCGGCCGGGCCTCCCTCGCCAGGCCGCCGCTCACCCGCCTCCCCCGCCCTCCACGGGCAGCCCCGGCCGGGCCCCTCAGCCGCTGACCCCCGGCCGACTCACCCACGGCGGAGCGGGGCCGCTGCGGGCCGGCCGGCGCCGCCTCCAGCGCGGAGCAAAGCAGCGCCAGCCCGAGCGCCACCCGCAGCTCCATGTCGGCCGTGCGCGAAGGAGCGCCCGGCCCCCCGACGGATCTACCCGTGTCACCGCCCCGCCGGCCGGGAAAGAGGCGAGCCCCGGACGGCTTGTGCAAGCACCGGGCCTCCGCGGGGCCGCCGGAAACCACCGCGCCCCGCCTGCACCGCTCGGGGCCAGAAGCTGCCCCAGGCCGCGAGCCCGCCGTCGGACGGCGGCTCGGGCTGTCGCTTTGAGCCGGCCGTGCCCGGGGTGACCTTCAGGAGGTGCCACCCCCGGGTCAGCCAAGGAGCTCGCAGGAGCCAAGCCTGGCCGCTTGGGGCTGGGCAGGGCTGAAGTTGGGGCGCCGGCTGATGTGAGGCGGCCTGAAGGAAGGCTGTGCTCGACACCCCACACCAGTCTCAAACATCTCTTGGATGGAAGGTTTCTCATGGCATACATGTAGAAATGGATCCCGATTACTTATAAGCCTTTATAAAACAAAACAAAACCACCCAACTTGATGAAAAATACTATCAAGCACACCTTTAATACAGTTTAAGGGGAGTAATGAGGTGTATTGTAAATATAAGCCTCCACTGGCCAAAGCTTTCAGAACTGCTGTTTATTGAAGTCAGAGGAGTTCTATATAGAGAAATAGTACTTGATGTCAGTTTTCGATTATCACAATAATAATGTCATGGATCCTGTGGCTACCCTGAAATGTCCCATTGCTCACTGTTCTGTTCCTGTCAGGGCTCTGCAAAGCTGCGTCAGCAGTAGCTGGAAGTTCCACGTGTTAGTATATTCCTCTCTTTTCCACTCCTAAGAGCAGCGTCAGTTAATTCACAGGCACCACTTCTCCACTTTTCTCTCCCTTATTTAATTTGACACTAATAATGTTTCTATTTAGAATAGGGGACAGTAGCTTTTGTTTAAAGGACTACTTTTCTTCTTTATTTAAAAGTGACAGCAATGCAAAATATTTACCATTCAGGGTTTATTTGTAAACCAAGTCTTAACAAATTGCCTCTGCATTCCTNGCACAGCACAGCACAGCCCAGCACTGCCCCAGACGCGGTGTTTGCAGTGCGTGCCTCGGGACACCGCGCCAAAGGCAGGGCAGGGCTCACCTCACCTCACCTCACCTCACCCGCCGACCTTCTCGGATAACTAAATATAAACCCCGTGTAACCCCCCCGTACCTGAAAAGAGCCTTGTTGACTGATCTAACAGTCACGTGCGGACGAAGCCTGTTGGGATACGGAATGCTACGGTAGCAGGGGAGCCAGGGGGAGGGAAAGGAGCCGCAAGCGGGGACCAGGCAGCCTGCCCCCCTCTCCCCGCCGCCCGGCCGGCAGCGGCCCCCGGCCGGGCCTCCCTCGCCAGGCCGCCGCTCACCCGCCTCCCCCGCCCTCCACGGGCAGCCCCGGCCGGGCCCCTCAGCCGCTGACCCCCGGCCGACTCACCCACGGCGGAGCGGGGCCGCTGCGGGCCGGCCGGCGCCGCCTCCAGCGCGGAGCAAAGCAGCGCCAGCCCGAGCGCCACCCGCAGCTCCATGTCGGCCGTGCGCGAAGGAGCGCCCGGCCCCCCGACGGATCTACCCGTGTCACCGCCCCGCCGGCCGGGAAAGAGGCGAGCCCCGGACGGCTTGTGCAAGCACCGGGCCTCCGCGGGGCCGCCGGAAACCACCGCGCCCCGCCTGCACCGCTCGGGGCCAGAAGCTGCCCCAGGCCGCGAGCCCGCCGTCGGACGGCGGCTCGGGCTGTCGCTTTGAGCCGGCCGTGCCCGGGGTGACCTTCAGGAGGTGCCACCCCCGGGTCAGCCAAGGAGCTCGCAGGAGCCAAGCCTGGCCGCTTGGGGCTGGGCAGGGCTGAAGTTGGGGCGCCGGCTGATGTGAGGCGGCCTGAAGGAAGGCTGTGCTCGACACCCCACACCAGTCTCAAACATCTCTTGGATGGAAGGTTTCTCATGGCATACATGTAGAAATGGATCCCGATTACTTATAAGCCTTTATAAAACAAAACAAAACCACCCAACTTGATGAAAAATACTATCAAGCACACCTTTAATACAGTTTAAGGGGAGTAATGAGGTGTATTGTAAATATAAGCCTCCACTGGCCAAAGCTTTCAGAACTGCTGTTTATTGAAGTCAGAGGAGTTCTATATAGAGAAATAGTACTTGATGTCAGTTTTCGATTATCACAATAATAATGTCATGGATCCTGTGGCTACCCTGAAATGTCCCATTGCTCACTGTTCTGTTCCTGTCAGGGCTCTGCAAAGCTGCGTCAGCAGTAGCTGGAAGTTCCACGTGTTAGTATATTCCTCTCTTTTCCACTCCTAAGAGCAGCGTCAGTTAATTCACAGGCACCACTTCTTCACTTTTCTCTCCCTTATTTAATTTGACACTAATAATGTTTCTATTTAGAATAGGGGACAGTAGCTTTTGTTTAAAGGACTACTTTTCTTCTTTATTTAAAAGTGACAGCAATGCAAAATATTTACCATTCAGGGTTTATTTGTAAACCAAGTCTTAACAAATTGCCTCTGCATTCCTTCCCTAGTATTTAAGAAAAAAAAACCCTAGGTTTTTAAATCCACGACCCCACAAACCATTTGTTGTGCAGATAAATGACCGTATTGGGAAGGCAAGTCTGTTTGCTGCAGCTGCTCCCAGCTTTCTGAGAAAAGGTGGCTGATAAGGACAGTCATGTGGCAAATGCACCCACAGGCAAACAGGCAGCAGCAGAGGGAATGCAGATGAAGGCTGCATTGGGTACTGAAGCTGAGGAGTATATGGATTGATAAAAACAAAGGGCAGAAGATGCTGCTTAAAAATAACTTGCACTATACCAGTGAAACAGCCCAAAGCAGAGAATGGAGCGCCCCATACCACTGGATCATTTCTCTGATTAAAAAATGATAGCTCTTAGACTTTAAAAACTATCAATAGTTTTATTTATAGTCCACCAAATAAAACACATTTATAAAGGTTTATAATCAAGGGCTCTGTCTTCCAGACATACAGTGTTTCCCAAAAGAGAAAACAGACTTGAACATTCCTCTCAAGCCATTTTTGTGAAAAAAATAAAGCTAACAACATTGAGATTTATATTTGTGTAGGGTAAGTGCCAGTTACATGTGAACTTTTGTCTGATGAGTTACCCATATCCTATATCCAGGGATGCAAGAAGTCTCTTCCCCTATCACATGGCAGATCTGAAGGATGAAGCCTGGGAAGCCGGGCAAGATGCCCCTCCTGCACCTCTGGCTGCAGCCACATATACCAGTTACAGAGCAATGACCAGCTAAATCCACAGCTCAGCTTTGCTTTTGTTTACAAGGCTGTAGGTAGCTATGCCGCCCACAGGTTCTCTAAGTCAGTGTGTAGAAAATCTGGATGCTCCAAACAATCTCCATGCTGCCAAAAACTCGTTTCAGTTTTCCTAAGTGCAAGGCAGTTCTTCCCACTCTGGCCTTTTAGGGATATATTGTTCAGGTATAAGGTTTTAATTTCTCATGCAAGAAGCACTTTATTTTAAATTGCTCACAGTGCAAATTGTTATCTCTTGTACATATTAGCTATGAAACTAAGAGGGAGGAGAGAGGGAAGTGCAGTAGGTTCCTGCTGTACTATTTTCCTCTCATTCCTATTGAGACAAATGCAGGAGAGTTTCCATGTTAACCCTTTCTTCCCACCCTGTGAAAGTCTTCAATATTTGCATATTAGCAAAAAAATAAACAAACCCCAAACATATCAAAACAAATTAAAAACTCTTTTAACTATTAAAACCAAAACGCTACAAACTCTGGACCATCGTCTGCACTTAGTAACAAGTTCCCAGTGAAGAGAAGAGCTGAAACTTACGTGAACATCTCACTTCTCTGTCTACATAAATACACTTAACTTTAGATTTCTGCAGCAAAAAGCCCACCAAAGTTAATTTTTCATTTCCCCAAGTACTCTACATTGCATAGAAAGGCTGCTGCATCATTGTGTACCACACGCTTTTCTGGCCTTTAACTCAGAAAAGGGAATTTTGAACACCTCCCTTGGGACACCAAAATATCAGCTGATTAAATACAAAAGGAGCACAGGTTTAAAAAATGTTTTAATTTGTTTTATCTGCATTCCAAAACAATTCAAACATTTTTCATTTACTGTAAAAAAAAATAAAAAAGAAAGGCGTGTGTTTCAGAAATTTAATACCAAGTTTAATGTGTTTCACTATACAGCACAAGCATGCCAATTTGATGGCACAGCTTTTTTTTTTTTATAAAAAACACCCCCCCTAAAAAAAAAAAAATCTTTATTAACCTTTCATGCCAGAAATGTGCATTTTAGCTACGATCAGTCATGGACAGGACATTAATCCATCCAGCAGAAGTAACATCTGGACAGAAGTCAGGTATATTCTACGCTTTCTCATAGTGGCGAACAGCAACCACATCACCAAAGGTGAGAGTCTGCAAGTCAAGGAAAAGACAGACATGTTAGAGGCTGAACCATTTTCTGTAGTGGTTTAACACATTATGAAGTCCATGCTAGATCAAGGTTGGTTTACATTATGTAATCTACAGAAGAACAAATACAGATTATCGACATTTTAAAGGAACAAGAAGCCAAGCCTTAGCTATGGTTCCTATAAGAAATGATACTTTCTCCTTGCTGCTTTCATACCCAAGAAACACATAATGCCCATTTACAAGGCAGCTGTTAAAAAATTAACTTCCTGTTTAATTTTTGAAATATAGCATTGTTTTAATACATACTTAACACTTATTTTCCCAAAGCTTATCCCACTAAGATGTGCAATCTAAAATTCCAAGGCCTCTATCCTATTATGCATAAATATAAACTCTAGGAGAACCTTGTCTTAAAAAAATGCATTCTGTACCCTGTGAAGCTAAAACTACCAAATACTCTAGTCACTGCAGTTGTGCAGAACACCAACTACCGTATGCATTCTGGAGGTATTTCCTGAAGTAGAACAGGGTACCTCATCGTATGCAGATTCCAAAGGACAAGATTTTCTGTATTTTTTTTTTATTTGTGCATAGCTGCTTCAAAAATCAAAGCATGTGTTTTCCCTTGAAACACTTGCCATGTTGCATTTCAGTATGTTTTAAAGTTTGTACTTATTTGCAAGTCTTTGTCCACACAGATACACTCTGAAGTAATTAAGAAGCAAAATAACTGGTCTCCTCCAACAACCAAGTCTAATGAATTAGTATAATTGAAGACATTTTATTTTTGAAAACTATAACTGTGCCATGAAGAGTGCTTTCCTGGACATTAGCTATTGTAACTTATAAGATTCATTCACCCCATAGTCTTGTTTCTAAAAAGTTGGGAAAAGCAGGTGAATTTAAACTCAGACTTTTCTCCACACAATTGTTTATCATAGTTTTTAACAAGACAGGAGGATGTCACAATCCGCTAAACCCTTTATTATTAAATATGAAAATGCTATTAGCTCCTGCAATATTGTAATTTTATTTTCACAGGAAACATCTTGTTCTGTAAGTGTAAGTAAACACTATTTTTTAATGTATGCATACATAAAACAAGCTTTTAAAGAAGTCTAAATTGCCAGTGGTAACAGATAATTTCCTATATAATCAAGAACTTTATATCATTACAAGCTCACCAGGACTTTTTTCTTGGGTATTTACACAAAAGTCTAGAAAGAGAACATACATACTCTGGAAATCCACAGGCTGGCCTGTCTAAAGGCACTAGAAATTTTTTAATTGTTAGTAAAACAAGACACAAACCAAACAAGTATTTTAAAAAATCCCTGATAGCCTTCTTCACCGATTAGTTTAAGGGTTTGTGTCTAAGCCACACTGTTCACAAAGCTTGAGATAAGGGTAAGTTGGGAGTTTTTGCAGTGCCTGTGAATGCTCAGTGTGCTCTATACTTACCATCACCATTTTGCCATCCTTTATTTCTCTGACAAAGTTTGTCTCTTTGCCATCCCATTTCTGTACATGCACTAGCTTCTCTCCATCCAGGGTCACAACTGACTGTGAGATACCAAGAAACACAAAGACATGCCTTTATTTAGGGTACTT
This sequence comes from Rhabdornis inornatus, assembly GCA_013397075.1. NCBI lineage: Eukaryota > Metazoa > Chordata > Aves > Passeriformes > Rhabdornithidae > Rhabdornis > Rhabdornis inornatus. The sequence goes on along the minus strand of VWZS01002974.1, from coordinate 763,944 downwards.
GGGATTCTGCTCACACATTCAGCATGCACTGTTCTATTGAATTCTCTTCAATAGATGGATGTGGATCTAGAATGACAAAGTAGTCCCAGCCATTTTAAAGCCAAGGCTATGAATTATCCTAGTTTTAAGCATGAAATCCACACAATTCTTGTTTGTGTCAAAGGATGAAAAAGTTGTTTCCTTTGAGTTCCAGTCTCACAAGAAACTGCTTCAGATGTGCCTGGGAATAATACTTGATGTTAAGCCTCCAAAGGTGCAAGGAAAGAGGCACCTGACTATTTTGACTGGAAAAGTTATGCCAAATGATATTTAGCTTGTGAGAAAAGCAGGCAACTAATACAATCAATTGATATTGGAAGACAGGGAGCTGGCAACGTGATATATTCAGAAAAGGCATGGTGTAAGCAGGCAGGGCAAGCAAGACTCAATCTTGTCTTTTTTTCCTCTTCTGTACTTTGCAGTGCTATAACTACTAGCAGCAGTTTACAGAAGTTGCTAGTAGCAGCAGAAGTTTATTTTCTTTAGACCCTACCAATGGCAGAGCCTGCTGGGCGGGGGAGGGAAGCAAAAGGGAAAGGCGACTGCAGCCCCGGAGTTCACTTACTTTGCAGTTTCTATCATCAGGGGTAGTTTCATCAAATTCCTCTCCGAGTTTAAAGCTGATTTCTGTGTTTTTGAAAGTGCTTTGGGTTCTGATCACTACTTTGTCCCCCTCGCTGCTGATAATCACAGTGGGTTTAGTCACATTCCCCACTTGCCGTGTTGCAAACCCCACTCCTAGATCATTCAAGGAAAAAGAGAAATACATCAAACTTCGGGATTTTTCCTTTTTTTTGTTTTTTTCCACATATGGTAGTACTGAGATCTTTCACCCCGCTATACAACTGTAAGCTATCCCTGTGAAACGCTGCTTTCTGCTTCTCTCGTGCCCTTGTACCGAGAGTATCCATCGCTACTGTCCGCCCAGCTGTGGCTCCGCGCCCTCCCTCGCCGCCGGGCACGGCGGCACCGCACTCTGCCCGCGGTCACACGTACGGCCGCGATCGTTTCCGCTGCTCGGTTTCAATTCCTTATCACTCCAGCATAAGGACTTCTTTTTCGCTTGGTTGTTTCAAACTTATCCGCAGGCAGCACGTGCTCGTCTTTCACACGCTTCCCTTAGCCCGGGGGCATTTCCCGGAGCCTCTCCCACACAAGCACACCCGGCCCCCCAGGTGAATTACTCGCATGGAATTCGCTATATGGATACAAGCGCAGCCGCCAAAATCACCCCCTCCATCACCACCACTGCTGCCAATGTCTCACCTACACCTCTGGCAATTGCGGGGAGTCTTTTTTTTTTTTTCCCCCCCCGGATGGTGAAAAATTCCAAGATTTCCTAAGGCGCCGCTCGGCTATACCTACCCAGTGCTTTCATATACTCGTCGAAGTTGTGGCTGTCTACCAACTTCCAGGTGGCGCAGAAAGCCTCGACCATGGCGGCCGGCTGCGTGTTCCGAGCGCGATGCCGAGGGTAGCAGGAACGCCAGGGCTACCGCGCCGCCCCGCATTTAAAGCCGGCGCCCGGCGGCGGGCCGGGGGCGGGGGTGGCCGCGGTCCGCCCCCGACGGGCGCTGCGCAGATGCCCGGACCGCGGTGGGAGGGCTCTCCCGCCGCCGAGGAGGGGGCACTCGGCCGGACGTGGAGGGGGCAGGGAGAGGGGCTACCTCAGCCTGCCGCTCCGCTCCTCGCCTGAGCTGCCCCGGCGGCACCCCCGCCCCGCTGCTAAAGGAGAGTGGGCGAAACGAGAAGAGGGCACCCAGCGTGAAGGGCTGCTGAGTGAAAACACAGGATCGTAACGCTACTGCAGAACACCAGCTCCAACAGTTTTCCCATGGAGATTTTCAAGGCCGGTTTGGTGCTGGTCAAGTGCAGATCCCTTTACTCTCAATGGCATCTGTAGATATGCTGTCTGAACTTGGTATTTGCTGTTCCTGGCTCAAAACAGCATCTTGGCTCCCATAACTGTCATCATTTGAAGATTAAGAATGAAGAAAAAGGAAAAGAGCTTAAAACTTTTTCTTTTTCTTTTTTGCAAGAAAGGGAATGTCTTCCTTCTAGTTGTTCTTTGACATTTGTTGAAGGCATTAGGTGGTCATCTTGTCTCATCTTGTGTGCTTTTCAGAAAGCAGCCTGTCTCTGTGGGACATCCCATGATGTCAACTTTTCCTGACCTATAGCTTGGATGGATTCCAGAATAGTGAATCAAGCACTTCAGCTCTTGAAACAAAACTCAGGGACTGAGCAAAAGAGAATTTACTGATTTAGGAACAAAACCTCAACAATTTCCCACCTAGTTCAGCCATACAAAATACAAATAATTAGAAATAGTTTTCTAATATTTTTAAATTAGTTTTTGACCATCATTTGCATTTCTTTCAGGCTCTTGTAGTATGGCACTTTCTGTGGGTGTAGGGCAAATGATGTTTCTGGTGGGATGTTAATTTAAGCATGTCAGGTTGGGTGGGGCATTGAGCAGCCTGGAGTAGTGGAATGGTCCCTGACCATGGTCGGAGGCTTGGAGCCAGATGATCGTTCCAACCCAAATCATTCTGTGAAAGTATAAATTTTTTAGCAATATCCTCATGAACTGGCAGTGCTTCCTCCCCCAGTACTGACAAGAAAAAGTTATCTGCTCATACAGATTTTATTTGCAGTAGCCCTGGAGCCCCTGTTTATTATTCTGGTGCAGATGTGTGCACAGAGCCTGGGAGAGCTCGTGCTGTCTTTGCTTACTGTATACAACCAGCCTCATGGACTTTGTGATATAAAACTCCTGAAAATGATTCAGTGCCACTCCTGGTACCCGGACTCCTCAAGGACACTTCTGCCTTGCACCTTCTTCCAGACAGTGCTGCAGCCTGGCCTTTGGGAGGCAGCCTCTTCAGGATCCTTCATAATTTAAGCAGTCATACCTACACTGATGGGACAGCTTTGTTCTGCCAGGATTTCTCAATGTATTTAAATAAGACAAGTACTTAGTCTGATGACCTGCCCCTAAGGGGAAGGAAGCACATAAGAATTTCTTAAGAAAAATTCTTTAACACTTTGAACCATGCTTCAAATATAAAATAGGGTCTGTTAAAATGTTCACATTCCTTCATAAGTGGATAGGTTGCCAGAGTCCTCACATCGTGTTTTATGATGGTGAGATCACGCCATCTGCATTAGCAATGATTTGGGACCAGGGTAAATCAACAGTAGGAAGTGTTACATTATTGACTCCTTTGTGGGGTGACAAGCCACAGTTCAAAATGTTTTCCATAGCATCTTATACCCTGTGTTTGATTGTGGACCCTTATGCAAGAGTTATGCTAACATAAAAAACCAGTCATCTTGATTGACATAAATGTTTCGTTATGGCTGAAACAGAGATCCCAGTGTAAAATACACTGACCTGGTGTGCATTTTAGGTTGCTGCACAAGAGACCAGCTTGGAGTTTCTTTTGTGCTGCCAGCACTTGGATGGTTTTAACAGACTGTGTACTACTGTGACAAATAGTATCTCTGGAGATTCTGAACAGCCAGGGATTCATACTCTTTTACACTAAACCCTTTGCACCACCTGAGAAGTGTAAATTGGCACATTTGCATTCCCTGTACAAGGTCTGCTTAAAAGAGGAAAATTCTGCAGCAAGATATCCTTGTGTAATGAGTAATCTTCGCTTCCAAAGGCCATTTGGTGAGACTGCTCTAACCTTCAGCCTTTAAATACAGGACAGACAACCTGCTTTTGGCTACTTTTCCCCGTTATATCCGTGCTTCACATGCCCTCAAACATTCAGAGAATGAGGCTGTCAGCTTCATTCAGCCTTCATTCTGTACTTGAAAGGAAAAAACTTCTTCAGGAAAAAGGAGAAAAAAGAATGTGGGGGTATGGGGAGGAAGGGAGCACCACCTCTTGCTACACCAATTCAGTTAAATCTCTGTTTTTTCACCATCTTTGTAGTACAATAGCCAGGAATACTATTGGGATACTATGTTAAGGGGATACTATGTTATAAGACCTTCAGATAATGTAGTGACAATTGCATTATTCAAATATTTCTGGCAACTGCAGAGCGTCCTGTACCCATATGTGCAACAAAGGGCATCAGTGATACCAGGGCCTAACTCCCCTGGTACAAAAGCAAATGCAGGCATTCAGAGGCCTTTTAGGAATTGAATTCCATTGAAAGCCAACAGGATTCGGGGTCCTAGCTCATTTAGGCATTTCTTTAAATGCTTAGTATTACGAAACATATAGGGGGGCTACTTTTGAATTAAGGAAACTGAAAATAACGTGCAGCTGAAAGAAGTTTCCTCTGCTTATGGACAGCATGCTAGGGTATTCTCAGCAAATTTTAAGCTTGTTTGAAGCCCTGCTGTGAATCTCTGTGCAGCTTTGATCTCACTGTAATAAAGAAATGAACAGAGTTTAGTAGCTATTGTGTCAGATGAGATGATGTTATTTCAGGGCTGAGTGTGATTTCGGTTTTGGTGCTGCAGAAAAACCTTATGTCAAACAGGGCAGTTAAGTGTTCTTAACTAAAATGATCTCATATGTCCTCTAGTTGTCTAAGAGATTTGCTGATCCCCCTAATAAAAATAAACCATCTCAGTGCTGTTGGTGTGTCACAAAAAATACCTAGGTTTATTTACTCTATCAATGGATAGCTCATTAGAAATCCCAGGTTCAACAAGAGATAAATGCCTCATGGAAAAGACACCCAATTATGCAGCTGCACAAGCAAGTGGTCACAGAATGGCCCCAGGCACAAACCATCTGTATGAATCCAGTTTTGTGCTGTATAAATGCCATGGGAAGGGCTTTGCTGGAGCTTTGGATGAGATGATAGGTGCGGTGCAAGGTAATGCAGGCAGGAGCAGAAAAGACACGCTTATGCCATATCCTTTTGAAGAGCATGACATATGTAGCTTAGGCAAAACTTAGGAACATGTTCAGCAGGTTTCCTGCCACTGTAAAGTTCATGCAAAATAATGCCAGGACAGGCTAACATTAGACACAAGTCATGTTAAGGTCTAATTCTGGTGTTGGTTGCTAATTGGTGAAAACGAAGTTGTCTGTGATCATGCATTTCATTCTTGTAGACTCTCTCTTACGTTACAAATTGCTGTGACATGAGATTAGGAGAGTCCTGGAAAGTCAATACGCACTAATACCTCATTATGAACTATTAGACATATATTTGGATTGGTTTAAGCTGGGAGGACAGCTGGTTGACAATGATTTAAAGTAAGCAAATGCTATGAAATATCTCCAGGGTGTTCTCTGCTTCTGAAAGGCATTTTGGAGGCTGTTATCTCTTGTTTATTATTACTGTGTCACTTACATTTAGATGATTCAAGCAGATATTCTCCTCAAAGAATTCACCTGCATTAAAGCTAGACACCTTCCTAGCTCCCAGTTCAATTTATTGAAGATGCAGTTAATTTAATTTTGTGCCATTAGGCCTTTGTTATTTTAATATTTGTCTTTGCTTTCTTTTACATTTAAGAATAGAAAAATTATATAAAAGTCTTTAAACTGTAACAGAAATGCCTGATATTGGGTGTCACTTACAATAGCTGTCTAGTTACTGTAAAAAATCAATACAAGAAATCGGCTTTCCAGCCTTACAATTTCCACATGGGCATATGTAAGGAAGAAAGAAACAAAATTGTATAAATAAACAACCTGACTATTTCAGGGGTAATAATGACTCAGAGAAATTTAGAAGGCATGTGAATACTATGAACATACTAAATTAAAATAATTATTATTAGGAGGACTGGAAAAATAGCACATGGGTTTAAGGAGATTAGATGACTTGCATTTGACCTGTTGCAGCTGATTCTGAGAGACGTGTAGATTTGGTGTTCAGGGCAGAACAGTAGTGAGAATATTAGTGGAGCAGAATGACCCTCTGTATTAAGGTCCAAGGACTGTATTATAGCAAAGGAGGGAATGATTTTTATCATCATCAACATAAGTTTTACAGTGTTAAAGGTACAAGTTTAACTTGTCATATGTCATAAATATCATGCTCTTTTTCTGTAGCCCTAGAATGCACTATGGGGGCTGTCAAACACATAAATAAGCGTGACTATTTGGAATTCAGTATAACAAATCTCAAGCTAATCAATCCCAAAGCAAATCCTTTCAGCAAAACAAGAAACAATTATGCAATCTGCAGGGCTGAATTTAAGAAATTTTTTGAATGGCTCAACGTACCTTCATTCAGTTTGTCCATTCCAAAGCATTCCATTTTCTACAATATACTGAAATCACTCTCAGTACCAGCTGAGATTTAGGCAAGAAGCAAAATCAAGTTTATTTGACTGAGTTTCAAGAACTCAAGAATTTAAGAAAACAATTACTGAATCTGTAAAACAGACGTAAAGTTAAAACTCAGCTCATCAACTACCTGCATTTAGATATTCCTAAGGTCCTCCTCTGTTCCACAGAGCTAAGGACTGACAGGACACAGTCACAGCCTTTTGGAGCCACATATGATCTCCCAGATGCAGCTGGAGCCAGACTCCTCTGGGTTTGTGCCCTCTAAATCTGAATCTCTCACCCAGAGCAAGCTGTTTCTTTGGAAGTTCTAAAGAGCAGTGTTAGTGCCTCTGGAGAAACATATTAATTCCACAGTCTTGATAAATAATTTAATTAGGTTATCAATTTATGGGCCTGTCATGGATGAACAAATGCCTGGCACAGATCAGGCATTTGAAATGAAACCTCATGCTGGGTGACCTAGCTAGAATTACATACCTAACTTGATTCATTCAAGAGTGCAACCATATCCCTGCTTTGCATATTGGTTTGTGACCAAGCACTGACTCATTTCTGAGTTTTCATGAGTCCAAATACATAAACTTCCTAGAACACAAAATTTTAGAGCAACTTGAAGATTGCAGGGTTATTATAGCTCATAACTAGCTTTAAATAAGGACTAGTACCAAGACAAACTTAGGGAAAATTTTGGTCATACTGGATGTTGGGAGACAATCCCAGAGAAAGAGTGGTCTCTTCAGTCTAGTAAGAGTGGTCTCTTCAGTCTAGTACACAAAACTCCAGCCACTGGAAGTTAAACCCGCAGAAATTTATATTAAAAATCAAATGTGTATTAGCTGAGGAAAGGAGATTAAAGCCTTTGGCCAACTTTCAAACTGCTTTACAAGACTTTTCAATCCTGCAAATTGTAAACTATGCTAACAACCACAGCTTTTGGACATGATGCAGGAAGTAATTCAGAGAAGTTCTATATCCTGGATTATGCAAGAAATCACATGAGATGGTCACAATAGACAAGTCTATACCAGGAAACTTAAAAACACATCCCACTTGCTAAGTGTGGGTTTGTACTTTGCCAGATTGAGTCTGTTATGGGGAAAACATACAGACACACACAGAAAGAAAAGCAGACATACAGTCCCTGCCTGGATAATCATGGGACTCACTTTGTGAACTGTACTGCACTAAGTGCCAGTGGGAAGGTATAGATACTGCCACTATTCCTTTAATTCCATACATTCATGTGTACATGTTATGAAAGGTTTCCCTCTCAGTGTGGCAACAGTAAACATAAACCAGACCCTCTGTAGTCAAAATCATTAACTAATCTTGTAATATTTAAACAAGGCTTCTAATAGCATCTTCCTCTAGACCTTTGAAACTTTCTTGAGTGACTGATCAGCCTTGTATCCAGAGCTCAAAACATCCAGAGTCCAGAGCCAGTGGAGGGTGCAGGACCAGGCTGACTTCCTCGCACCATGACTGGCTCAGATGTTCTGATAAAAGAAGGGCTGTGGAGAGGAAGCGTGGTGCAACTGACCTGCCTTTAACTCCACCTCATTGCCCTTTGTCTTCCCTCCCTTAAATATACTCCTTCTAAACATTCCAGCATTTCATTTCATCCTTCATAAATTTACCTAGAAGTTTCGAGTCACAACAGCCAACGTTAAAAAAAAAAAAAAAATATGCCGAGTTCAAAGGCTGTCTAAAAGAAGATGCCTGGAAGAAACTTATTTCAGCACTCTTTTTAGATTGCAACAGCACTTCTACTTGCATAATGACGTTATTTGTTTTCCCCAGAAGCTTTCCCTCTCTCCGTGTTAGAGACAAGGGCTCTTCTGGGCCTGGCTCAAGGGTCTCTCATGAGTCTGTCTGATAAAGTAAAATTTACCCAGTACTTGCGGAGAGGAACAGCAATGAGTTATCCTCCTCCCATCTTATTTTAGCAAATACGGAGGTAATTAAAGAGATTCGTTTCTTGTATTGAGTGTTGAAAGCACTAACGTTGGATGTTGGGCTTGAGGTGTGAGTGAAGCAAGGGGTGAGCACTGAAGACAGGAAAGGCGTAGATGGATGTAAGCTTTGAACGGAGTAAGAAGACAAATCAAGAGGGAAGGAAGGAAAGGGATAGAATTGGATTGCTGAGCCCGCCTGGCCCTGCTTGGGAAGCCGCGGTGCCCAGGGCCCGTGTGAGGGGGGCCGCACCGCCGGAGCCGAGGCCCATCAGGCCAAGGGCGCCCTCTGCCGCCAGCGCCCGGCGCCCGTGGGGAGCGCCGTGCTCCGTCCCGAGGCGCTACCGCAGCCCCGCTCTTCCTCACGGCAGACAGCATCCCGAAACAGACCCGAGCTCCGCCGTGCCCGGGGAGCCGGGAGCCGGGGCACGGACGGGGCGAGGCGGTGAGGAAGGAGAGGGCCCCGCTGTGTGGCTGGCGCGGGCTCGGGCGCCATCTCGTGCCCGCCGGGTGGGAGGTGCCGAAGGTGCTGAGGAGCCCATCCCTCGGGAATGCTCCTGGACCCTCAGGAAACTGGGTGTGTTACTGGATAACTGTTTCTGGAATACTGCTGTGCATTGGGAACAGTTCACATGCTCCTTCTTTTTATGTTTACACTGCTGATGTGTCATTGACAAACGTGCCCGAGGAGTCTGGAAATAAAAGCACAGTAAGTCCTGCACGGCGGAGTCAAGCCAGTCTCTCACAGATTAGCTTTTCCATACATTGTATGGTAAACACTGGATTTACGGCATCAATCCTTGCACAGCAGAGCCCCAGGAGTTAAGCACTGGTAGGGATTGTACAAATCCTCACATCAGGGCCCTTACATTGCAAGCAATTATTGTAAATATGTTCAACACAGAAAAGCCCACAGCACAGAGGCAACCCCTCCCACCACAACAAACAAACAAACAAACAAACAAACAAACACCACACAAACAGCAACCAAAAAAACCCACAACAGCATCCATCAAAGGTAAGTCTTGCACTGAAATCCAGAGATCTGGCACTGGGATATGGCACATGCCAAGATGAAGTGATGGCCTTCAGCCTTCCTGTTGCTTTCATCCATCAGGATGGGCCCCACTGAGCTGAAGAGGGAAATAAACTAAGACAGTAAAGGAAGAGCTCTCAGTAATAATTGCTAGTTACTAGCCAAAGTAGAACAGCTTCAGGTCGAGAAGATGAAACACAGTTATACCTAAAAAAGGTCAAAACATTCATCTGTGGTGGGATTTGCACCCAAGCCCAAATCTCAGAGTGGGCACCTAAAGCAAGGTAGGCTGCAAGCCAGATTTGGACACCTGTTTTACAAAGAGTTTATGTGTTGAAACACAAGATGCCTCCTTTTTGCAATCACACGGATTTCTGTATAGAGAGGCACCAAGGTTCTGGGCCCATAGCAAGACTCCTGAAGTGAACGTGTTGGATCAGCTAGAGACATTCTGCCTCTCACCAGCCCAGTCTGCAGCTGGGTTTGAAGTCTCTTAAACTTGTCTCCTTCCACTGCCTTGCACAGCCTACCTGGCAGGCTCAGGATCCCACTAGATGGCAGGACAGTTTAAGCCTTTGCTATTTCAGCTTCAGAGCAAGTGCCCTGGGACCCCGGTGGGCTCAGCCCTACTGGTCTGTGCTGCCTGGATCCAAGGGGGACCCACACTCTCTATCTGGGGCTTATGCTCATTGAACACACATGGAGAAATCCATGGAGATTTATTGAACAAGTCTTTGTTCAATTCTGTTTCATAGGCTTTATCACACACAGCATTAGCCGACAGAAGAGAGGAATATGAGCTAATACTAATCTGCTAGACCTTGAAGTATTTGTCTTTATGTGCATGATACATAGAGGGTATTTAGGCTACTAATGGTAGTAGGTAAAGTGGTAGTAGTGGTAAAGTGCAGTTTAAGCCTCTTATAGCCACTGCTCTCTTGTAATTTTTAAGTAACCAAGTGCAGTTATAATTTCTTAATGACATCTGGAAAACATCAAGGCAAATTTTCTATATGTTCAAAATACCTAAATTGTTTGGTACATGCACAATAAAAGTACAAAGGTATCTCCTGCCTTTTTTTTTCCTTAGCATTCTGAGTGGATAAGAATGGATAATTGCTTCATTATGTTCTAAAATATGGAGACAACAAAGTTACCTTTTTTGCTTGGTATTAACATGAAATTCTTTGCTTTACGAAAGGCCAGGATAGTGCTGTAAGATGATGAAAAAGATGCTATTACCTGTACCAAACTTGCTGGAATGAAAGTTGAGATTAATACATTATAATACCAGATTAGCCTTAATAGAAGTTTGCTGCTGTCATTTATCAAGGTAATTAAGTACGTACCTAATTTTAGGCACCTAAGTAGTTCTACTGACTCCTGTGAAACCTGTCTGCATTTAAAGTTAAGCATGTTTTAAAATACCCTACTGATTCAGGGCCATATCATTGTGGCCATGTGAACCAAGAGAATGCACTGTTATCAATTACCCATTAGCTGGCTAAGGGAGGATGGTACAGTCTGGGTAATCGTTGACACTGGATAAACTGGCTCAGTGACAAACATATTCAGAACCACTTCATTTGCTCTTTACAGACTCAGCCAAAGTTTAGTGGGACTATTATCTGTCTTCTGCGCACTAACAAGAAAATGAACCAAAGCTTCCCCAACTTCAGCTGTGCTTAAGACAGTAATTCTGCCCAAGCCCCAGAGTACTGGACAGCATGGCATAAAGCCCCCCAGATAGGCCTAAGGGGTGAGTTCCTTTCTGCCTGAGTCAAGAATCACGACTAATAAACTCTGTTCCAAAGACCAAAGTTTATGCGGTACAATGTCTCCCACATCAATTTGTGAGTCAGTTTATACTGGTCAGAAAAATGCATTTGGCTCACAGCTGGAGAAATCTGGTAAATTCCAGGCATAACTAAATATTCCTACTGCTACAACTAACTAAAAAAGAGATCTCTCATGAAGTCTAGACTAATACTTGTTTAGACACAAACCATACATGCACAGGGCAAATAAGCAATTCTGTGTTTGTAAGTTGGTTAATTAGCAATTAGATAATGCACATATAATGTATTATAGATCTTTTAAAAATGTTCATCCTGCTTTTAATTAAATTTCATTTTAGATCTTAATTTTTACTACTGTATTTTTTCAAATTTGTTGTTAAAATTCTTCTTTCTATGCAACATATTTTCAACAACAGGTTCGTACAGGTTCATACAGCTCAAGTACAAAGTAAACACCTGAGTGCTTACAATAAATTCCCCAGGGTGTTGAGCATTCTTGACTACTTGTAAACGATACATTTGTGAGCACTTAATGCCATTTATGTATATAGTCATAGACTGGGTTCTTTTACATAAAATTTATCACATGAATAATTTGCTAAATTCAGCTGGTTCATCATTGGTGTTTTAATACCAAATAATTTCAAACTAGCTTAGACTAAAAAAGTACCTAAAGTATCTGTTCCTGTAACCCAAATTTCAGTGTCTGTATTGTATCAGAGAAGAAACCAAATATATCCAGTGCTGGAACTGTGAAAAAAATGCAGAATTCCATATAGGCCATGACCCAGAACAGCAAAGCATCTAAGGAGTTATGTTTCAGTAATACTTATTTACTTGATTTTGATGGGATCACCACAGCTTCTTCTAATTTACCAATTTTCTGTACTGTGATGCGATAAAGGAGGCTGGTATAGGAGAATGGGACTATAACCCAGTAGTTCTACACTCATTTGTGTGTATCACAAATACAATTACCTCCTAGTCTCTCTCCACTGTGGTTTTCAGCTCTGGTCCTCCAATGTCAGCTAGTTCAGTCTCTCAGTCTTTCTTAAGCCACCTGTTTTGGTCCAGTGGTGTAAGTTATTTTACCTTTCCAATCTGAAAAAAAGGGGATGTCGCACTTGTTAAATGAAAACAAGTTTAAGAGGAGGGAACTCATTGTCATTCAGTTGACTTAAACTGTATCCTTTATTGAATGGTCTCCAAAAGCCAGGGTATGACTAAACACACAACAGCAATGAAAGTTGTGCCTTACAACTTGTCTCCTGAGCTCTTACAAGCTCTCTGCCACATTTAGATTACACAAATATTTCATAGATGGAATACCAGTCACATGTGGGATATATTACCAGAGACGCTTCCTCTGTTTTCATGATGTACATAAGTGGCTGCTGCCCAAGGAATTGTGGAGGTTCATGGCTGTACCTGAATCTTAAGTCTCCTACAATAAGAGAATGAATGCCAAGTATTTTCAGGAGCATGATCTCCAAAACAAAACAGCTCCTTTCAGTAGAGAAAAAACTTTGCCTAAAATCTTTGTAAAAATCACAATGGTTGAAACATCTTCACTGTGAGCAAACAACAAAGCAAAACCCAGATGAAATAAAAAATATATGTATTATTGGGCTTTAAGTATTGTCCTACAGGAGAAACATTAAGAAATCAGCCGAAGACAGAAAAAGATGATAGATATTTAATTTCCACAGTGAGATTAAACAATTTTCATCATATACAAACATACCTACTTTACTTTAGATACACATGAACAGCTACAATATTCAGCATGAAAACTAATGGCCGAAGTGGCAAGGCTGCAAAGAGTGGGAGAACTGAGATGATCATAATCAAATAGAGGTAAGGAGAGTCTGAGAAGAAACACTCATGTTTAAGTAGTTTATAAAACCTTCTGGCGACAGGAGTAGGAGAAAATTTTATTTTATGCAATTTTTTTTTTCTCACACCCATCTACATATGTCTAATGAGAACAAAAATCTCAGGAGATAAATTACAGATAGTGTCTGTAATCTAATATATACTCAATACCGTGTTACAGGGAGTGAACACACCTCCGTGTCAGAGAGAAAGAAGCTGGTTTGGGAAATTAAGAAACAGGATTTTTGTTTTGAAGCAATGTTTAGTTCCTGGTAGGTATGTTAATTAGAACTGTCAAAGAAGATTGGTTAGGACAAATACTACGATCAAAACAAGAGAGAAAACTGAAAACAAGAGATACATTCTTTAGGTCTTTTCCTGCTTGGATATGTAGAACGTTGCTTTTGAAGGATGACAGTAGGAAGAACTGTATGCCATCCACATAATATCTAGGTACAAGTGTGTTGCAAAGTCATATCTGTGCTGCTAAAGTTGCTACCACACTTCAGATGGAGTGACACAGGAAAACTGGGAAGTCTGTTGGTAGGATTCATTAACCCAGAAGTTTTTAGGTGTTAGGAATCATTGTGTTTTTCTTCCGCCTCTTGACTTTCCAGCAAGGCTTTGGATGATGACACTTCTCCACCCTCTGCTCCTGCATCTAAACAGAGACAGACATTTAAACATTTATAGGACATACATTCTCACAGCTTTTTTAATGCAGCCAAGTATTTGGGTTCACTAATCATCTCTGTTTGGACTGGCTCTTTACTGCCACAGTCATGAGTCCTTCAGAAAGAGAGATTAACTCAAGAGATAAAGAATTTTGAGAGGAATCTTCTAAAAGCCACTGCCTGTTGGTGTTGATTTGCCCAGTTCTTGCACAGACTGATCAATGTGCACTTGGCTGTAAAAAACAGTTTGGAAATAACTTTGTATTACTGTTATTATTTTTTTTCTGGGTAATTTCCAAAATAAAATTAGAATATTGCATTCCTTTGAGCATTGTGTGGTTTCAGGTAGATAACGTTACAGTTTATGGACATGCCAGTTATCTATCTGACCTTCTTTGACAAGAAATACCTACATGAATTTACCTTGTCTTCACAAGATGGGGGATTTTTTGTTACTCTGAGTTGGAAGTTCACTTTTCGACAGATTAGAGTTGAATGCTTACATAACTGATATAAATAAAAGCTCCCCAGCTCTGGTCATTATGTGTATTTTTCCATGCTGTTTCTTTTGATCAAGTTTACTCACTTAGAAGCAGAAAATCCTCTTGCCTTGATTTCCTTGCAAACCATAATAGTAATTTTCACATTACCTTCTAGCCCCACATGGTAGTACCAGTGGTAACAGCATACCCAAATCTATGGCGGTCCATAGCTTTTGGGGACAAGGAGAGGTCTGTTTAGCACATCTGGCTGTACTGTCCTCCACTTCATACTCCGCCATCTCCTCCACAGTCATAATCTAAGGGGTACATTTTCTGACTTTCTATAAAATATCAAAAACACCCAATAGAGTTATATATCTTGGTCTCTACATAGCAAATATATAATGCTGTACACAATTCATCAGCTAAAGCCCTTGGCAGAAACTGCTTGATGTTTTAAGTCTGCTCAGAGATTCAGAGGCTTTGGAGTTCTATAGTGATAAAGAACCAAGTTATTTGACAGCCTCCGGCCTTCTGTAGCACAGCACTGTTGTGGAAAGGGAGACAGAGCAATCTCCTCTATTGGCTGTTTCTATGCAGGTTTGGCATCTAATATCTGTGGAGTCTTTCAGACAGGGTAGAGGAAAACAGTTTGTTAGGGGAAATCTAATCTCATACTTGGTGGCATTAAGGTGTGCAATAGGTGCTAGTTAAGCTGCTGAGCATTATCAGCAGAATGGTGCCCTAACACAGGTTACCAAATGTGGAAGACCAGTACAGCTTCTTGCTCACAAACTTCTTGCAGCCTCCTCTTCAACCTTTGGATCACCAGTGACATCAATCAACTATTAAACGTGGTTCCAAACCACCTGTGGAATGTCTCAGCACTCCAAAACTTACACATCACCAGAGGATGATCAGACATGATACGGATGGTCTGTAGTTCAGAGTTAGGCTCCAATATGGTGTCAGAATCTCTCCTGTTCATCTCATGAGAACATCAACTTTGTGTGGCTTGCAGAGTACATGGACATTTGTATCATACGGGTATGGTCTTTGTGTATTCATTAAAAAAATAGAGCTAAGTCTCTTTTCTCTTCTAAACCAGAAAGTATTAGCACATCCTGTTCCTGACTTTTCACTATGACAGCAGCTGACAGCATTTTCGAAAGAGGAAATGTATGATCCAATGAGCATTAGCTAAATCTGAAACAAGATGGAGAGAGTCATCCTCACCATTTCCCATAATCTTCACTGAATCTGAATTTCAGAGTAGCAACAAAATAGGTCATACTTTATATAGCCACATGTTCCATCTTCTCCACTTCTCTCATTTATCTAATTTCTTTGTTCTGAGCTGCAAATTACTTTCCTTTTTTAAAGACTTATTGTTAAAGTCAGAAATAGGCAGAAGAGCTGCCTGTTAGAGCCCCAAATGTTTCACAAACAAACTGTTTCCCTGTCACATTTGAACTTCAAAACTCTTTCAATTTCGATGAATTTTCCTCTGTTTTCTTGCTGTCTCATCAAAACTTTAACTTACAACATAACGAGGCTGAAATTTCCATCTGATACTTGTGGAATTCCCATCCTCAGAAAGCACCTAAACTGTCACAGTGGACTTAACTGCATCCTGTATTCACTTCCTATTATCACTACTGTAAACTGCTAATAACAGAGTCTGCTGCCTTCCAACATGCTCTGGCACAGCTATATGTCAATGACAAAAGCCAAGGACAATTCCATGCTCTGAATTGTTTTTCAAATCCTGGCAGTGCTGGCCCTGTGTTTCTAAGAAAGCATCAATACATTTTGCTAAAACTAAGATAGCTGTTTCATTTCTTCTTGTTCTTAATGAATTGGATGGAGACCAGGAGAGGAGGACTATTGTATCATCTGGAGGGCTAGATACTTACTTTATGCCATGCTGTAACATTTCTTATGAAAAGACTTGCACTCTTTCCTATTTGTTTTGGAGTGACATAATTTCTATATTCATAGAGAAAAATGTCTTCTCAAGACAAAATAGTGCCTTCTTCCAGAACCCATTCAGATTCTTATTTTCCTCACTTCTCCTTCTTCAAGTCAGGAAATGGTCATTCGGCCCTTCTCACTCCTCCAGGAAATGTTCTTCCTATCTGCTCAGTGGTCCTTTGATGGGCCCATGTGGGGTTTAGATTACAGAACCCCAAACACCTGACTATAAATTAAATCATCAAAATAAAAATTGGAAATCAAATAAACCCTTCCCCCCAGCCTTTACGGTGCTTTAGGAGGCTGTACACCTAACATCCTGTAATTTCTTTGGGCAATGTGAAAGGAGGATATGCAAGCCTGGAGACTAGGAATCCCTTTAATGATTTACTTCAGTTCAGATTCATGGACTGTTCACACCTCAGCACAGGCTTGCCTTCCCCTTTGCTGTACTCACACCATCACTGCTCCTGGATGTGGGACCATCTGTTGTGGTGGTACTACAACAACAATAGTAACGGGCATGAGAAGAAAAGGTTTTCTGAAAAAAAATCTGTTTCGGATTAAGAAAAGTAGGGACAGACCATGCTCAGGGCCAGTGAAATCAGATTTTTCTGAATCTGAAAATTCCCCTGAAGTCACTCTGCAAGTAAAAAGAGCTCACAAAGCTGGTGTTGATTAGACCTGTACTATATCAACAGAGCAGCTTATCAAATTAAAGAACATGGCAAAATAGGGCATTGGTATCAGACAGCAAAGTTGAAAGCCTACTAAGCAGGAGTAAAATACTATAAGCACTACTCTTAATGTATATGCCTGAGTTTGGGTAGCTGTCATTGTATTAACAGCACATCTCTGCTGTCTTATGCAAAGTTATCTCATTTATAGCTGGAGTGATGTGTTTTCCAAGTTGCCCGGAAATACAACTGCGTTTTCTCGCCCTCAAGGGAACTGGAATTCAGTTTCTAGCACTGAACTGTTTCCCTAAGCTGCTAACACTGGATCTGTGGATGGATATGGATATGGGTTAATATTAACCTGACTCATCAGGAGGCACAAGTAATAACTCTTTTGGAAGATTGAATTTAATTCTAAATTATGAAAGGAATGTTAGTATTGATATCAAAACTGCACGGTGGTGGAAGTATGAAAAAAAAAAAGGCAAAGGACGACTGCAAAAAAATGTCCTTTTCTGAATGCACAGCCATTACCTTCTGAAACAGAGAGCTCAGCCAGTTTGTGTGGCAGGTCTGAAGTCCCAGCACCAGCAGGAGAGCCCAGGATATCTGGTAAGGCGTTTCGGCGGCCTGCCCGTCCTGATGCTGCAAAATCTGTGACCACAGGCTCCACATCAGTCATTGCTGACTCCTTTCCTCATAGCAACATCTGCATGTGGAACAAACAGAAGAAGAAAACAGCTGTAGCCTGATGGTTGCTAATCACCTGCTCAATAGTACAATAGCCAGAGGCTTTGCCCAGTGGTTCTTTTGTTATTAAAATCCATACATTTCAATACTGAGTGTTTAAGCTTTATTTTTGCCCCGAAGAAGACTGAAGACTGTGCATGTCCTTACCCTGCGATTTGCACATCAGACTAGCACAACAAACAACTCTGCACCGACAAGAAACCTGTGAATAGGGTCAGCAACAGCCCTTTCTGCCAGCCATCTGTACGTCCTTTTACGACCTATTCCCTCTTTTTAAGCGGTTTTGCCATAAAATCACTAGGAAGAGAACTAAAACTCTGTTGTCATACAGTCTGTGTGAAGTAAAGGATGTTTTCCTTATTATGAATCTTGTTCAGATTCTTATTTAAAATATTTTTAGAGCACACTTATTTCACAAAGGAGCAAACTATATAAAATGACCTCTCAAAACACAAACTGAAGCTTTTTGTAGAATTTCTTTATCCTTCATATATCAAACCACTTGCTTTCCTCTGCTGTTTGTTAGCCTGGTTTAACCTTCGCTCAAGCATGTGATTTTTATCTAATAAATAACTGAATCCTGGAAATGAGGGAACCAACCGTATTCTGGTCCTGTGATCCCTGTCTCAAAGCCCATTGAACTGAATGGGAGAACTACGGACCACAACGGGCTTTCGATCAGGCACAGAGATGTTTGCATGATCACACCCCGACACAACAGATGAAGTGTGAATACATAGAGTAGAAGCATACTTCACTGCAAGTGGCACACAGAATGTGAAAACTGCCCTTAGCACTCACAAAAGTCTACAAAACAATAATTTACACAATAATGTGATAATTAACAGAGCAATTTATAATAATGACGTATCCATCACTCAGTTGAAAACAATAGCTACTTGCTTTATATGAATGAAGTTCTGTTTGTACTGTCTGAGCAGGAATGTTGTCCCTGTGTAAATACTGTCTGTGCTTTGTGTGGGAAGGGAGACAGATGGTACTGGAGACCAGTCTGGGGAAAGGCTATCAGCTTTTGGTTGACAACTGGCTGTATTTCGACTAAGAACTGGATATGGAGAGTGTCGATCATGTTAGTGTTGTTCATATAAGAAGCAGAGCATTACAGTCCCCCATTTAATTCTGCTAAGCTTGGGAAATATTATTGCTTTCATTTCATGGATAGAAAAAATTATACAAATACATATCAAACACGACTTGCTCCCATGTGCAGAAAGGAAGAGGCAGAATTTGATTACTGATGTTGACCTGCCGTTTCTACCACAAACTTTTACTTTTCTCCATCAAAGTGCCTTTCAATTGTGTCAATCCAAAACCAAGAAGAAATATTCTTAATCTTTGTATCTCTAAGTACCTTGTAATAGAAGAAATGAATCCTTCTTGGGAAAAACCAAAGGCACAAGTGGGACTGCCAAGTCTGAAAGGTGACCTGAACATGCAAAGAAACTGCTTACTTTAACCAAGGGCAGTAAGTGAAAGGTCTCACCTTGAGATTTAGCAGAAGGTTCCCATTCTGCAGGAAAACAGGTGAAATCCAAATAAAACTTTTCCATCAGTGGTAAAATGTAGAAACTATACACGGACATTCAAGAATGACTTTTTTCAGAAAACACATAAAAATCATGGAGTCATCTAGGCTGGAAGAGACCTTTACGATGATCCAGTCCAATGGTCAAACATGCATCAACATTCTCAGATTTGGCATTATACTATCAGAGGGTGAGATCAACACTTGACATGAAAGATGAAAATGAGAAGAGCGAATCCACGTTTATATACACAGTCTTATGGCTTTTTGTGTGTGTTCATGTTTATTAAACTCTAGATGTCCTAAATGTTTTTCCTTATATGCTCATCACAGCAAATAAAGAGATTGTGAATTACACTTCAGAACAGAAAATGCTTGGGGTCTTCTTTTGCTTAGTAAAATTGTTAAAATTACTTTCAATGCCAAAGTACCAGAATGCTTGCATTTCCTGCCCATTTCATTTCAGCTATTAATACAGTGGAGCCCAAAGTACTGGTTGTGAGTAGATTGCTGTAAGATCTACAGAATAACATTACCATCAAAACACACTTTCTCAAGCCTGCCTTGTGGACTTCCCCACCCCACCCCAACCCCCCTTTTTCTCTCCTGCATGGATGTTTAAACCTAAATGGTTACTTTTTGGAGACAGTGGTTACTAAATGGAGACAATCTGGTCTATAACTCATGCCATATGAAGCTACTCTCTTCTGAAGTACAGTTTGCTCTTTTGCACTTGTTTCAAAGCCCTCCCTTTCCTCTTCAGTACATCTCCTTCTTGGATGTAATCTCCCTTCACTGCATAATACTAGACAACCCAGGAAGATGATGAAGGACACAGTCTGATGTGCCTTCATGTAAGTGAATTTGATTTATGCACTTGATTTAAAAAGTATGCAAATCTAGACAAATCTAGAACATCTGTCAGACAGAAATCACCTGGCCTTTATCCATCCATCTGGTGACCATAATTCAAATTTAGCTATCTAAAAATACACCATCCTTTATATACATAACATTTATCAGTAAGGGTTTTCAACTTTATTTTTCCTATCTGCACTGCACTAGCACAGCATGTTCTTTAAGTATACTTGAAAGATGAGGGACTACCCCAAGAGGCTTAGACTTGACATTACAAAACATAAGTCAATTTATAGGTCCATATAACCCAAAACAAGCTCAACTCACAACATATGACGGATATTATTCAAAGCAGCTTGCTGCTGTACTTCAGAGAAATGCCATTTTGTTCATTAATATTCTAAGAGATTTCTTCAATTTCATTCTGAGGCTCTCTTACCAGTATTTTCTAAGTCCTTCATCCAAGTAAGGATACAGATTTTCTCTGCTCTTCATCTGTTTCTACCTTTACATTTCTTAACACACTTATTGGAAAAAATATCTACCTTTCTAGCATCTCCTTGCATCTGTTAAGCACAGTATTATTCATGCCTCCTCACAGAGTAAACAATAATTACAATGTGCACAGCATCTATTTTTCTCGAACCCACTCCTCCTCCTCCTGCTGCCAACATCTCCTTCAGCTTCACTGAACTCATTTTGCTCTAGCCTTATCAAAGACAAAGATACTCACATGTTGCCAAAGCCTGTGTGCAGTTGCTTCTCTAAGTTTCCAAATTACTGTTGTCATTTTTTTCCTGTGTCACTGCTCACCAGACTAATGGAGCACAGTTCTAAAAGAATAGTGCCAGATTTCCAAATCACAAAGTTCTGTACTTCCCCAGCTCCCTTTCTGCCATAGCAAAAGCCTAGTTCACCCAAAAGTATAAGGTGACTGGGTGGAAAAGAAGAGTTGGGCAGGGATGGAGGCTGTTTGCAGAGGGTCAATAGTAGGAAGTCAGGTGCATGTCCCAGAAGGGCTCACCTACCAGTTAAGACACTAAAGGCTATGACTGGCATCCCAGCTAGAGCTCCATCACCAGGACTAACTTTGCAGCTCATTACTGGGCCAAGACAGTGTAAAGGAGGTTTTGGGTGCATTAGATTAATCCTTTCATATATGCCTCTGAAATTCCTGCAGGATCACCCAGAATGCACAACAGACCAGTGCATGGGGGAAGGGAACACTATGCTTGTGAAAACTGACTACAGCCGAAAGCAAAACTCAATCTACCAGATATTCAGGCAAGTGTCCTCAGACAAACAATGGCAGGTAAACTACCAGTGGCATTTTCTCTAAAGGACAGCTAGTTTGTTAATCTTTGAGTCTTCTTTTGCTGGCAGCATAGCCATCCCTTTGGGGGAAAATGAGTCACAGAATCTGGTGAGAATTTTTTTAAAATAAATGACAGGAAAAGAACAAATAATTCTCCTCAAACAATTTATGTTGAGAATCAAGGGAAATAGTGCTTCAAGGTGCTTAGTTGCAGCAGGTGCCACAGTCCACATTTAATGTCAGTGTTTTCTCCTCTTCACTCTTATCTGTTAGAAAATAGATAAATCACCACCTTAAGTATTTGTGAAAGCTATTTTTGCTTCTGATCTTTCCACTGTCTAACACAGACAGAACACCAGATTTGTTCTGCTTGGAAGGACAAACTATACCTCAATAAATATCAAAAGGTTCCCAACATTGGCACTGTGGCAACTCCACTCCATGCAGGAGCCTGAAAGACCAAACACATCACTCCTTGCTATTCAGGCACTTTTGTCAAAAAAGTATGAATAGCCTGTGCTATCAGAAAAAGCTACATTTCCCAAACACTGTTTGTTCTGAATGGCCTTTAGTAGAAACAAACTGGAAAGCATGAAATCCTCTCACAAAACAGATGAAAAATTCAATAGCTAAGTGGTACTTTCAGAGCCAGACTGACTGATTCTGTGTCTTAAGGGTCTCTTACTGTAAGATGCATTTCAGCATCTTAATACATTCATAAAAAAACTTTAGCCTTTCAAGTGGTGTTTAGTTTGTCTTTATTTGCTCCATGCACCTCTACCCCAAAAGCCTGTAGGTTCAAAACTTTCTAAGGAGAACAGAAAGTTTATTGAATGAAGGGCTTCCCACTGTGCAACTGAGATGAAAACCACATCTTCTTGCTATGCAGTTACCACGCTTTCACATCCACTTCTGCTGCAGCTGCATCCTCATGTCTTTGTCTCCTCTTACCAAAGGTCTCAGAATAGAACATTCTCATTATACATGCTCACGTAATCCTTATGCTTTATCCTGAGGCATTTCTGGACCATAGAAAAGGAAAGAAGGAAAACCACCTAGGAACATCCATGCTTTTAAGGAAGACAGCCTAGAGATAATGACGATGACTAACAGTAACCTGGGCACTCACACAAATTTTGTGAGAAAAATTTCTCTTACGTGTTTTTTCAGATCAGGAGCATTTGTTACACACTGTCAACCCTACTGCTGGGAGGCATACAGAAAGATAAGCAAGTGTTCTTTACCAATACATCTTTACCATATGTATATCCAAACACAGGGGTCTTGGTTTTGTTTGGGGCTTAGAACAAGAAATTACTCATTTCTTATTATGCAGAAGGAATATAGCTAACTATATGAATGTTAGAAGTGATCCACCAAGGAAAAAGAAGTAAATTTGTTACCTTTCAGGTTTTTAAAGGTGTCACTAAACTAGAAACAAGAGTACTTTTTATTATTTCACCTTAGAAGGATGATTTGGGTTTCCTGCACCAACAGAGTTGGCCTTTCTCAGAAAAATGTTCTCAGAAAAATTAATGAATTTTTGTTTTCCTATGCAGGGAAACTAATCATATCCCATCTCAGTAAATCTACAGTGCAGAAACATGTCCTTCTACATCTGTTTCAGTCTGCCTGTTACAGCCCATATAATGTGATATTTTTGGGATGATATTTGAAATTTTGGTATATTGTATAACAGGTTTTCCCCTTTGGTTCTTTGCAGTGTACACAGCTGTACAGACATTTTACACAAAGATCTTGTGTGTTGCTTCTGCTCTGCGTACATGACCTGCTCTACACTCTTGCACTAGAAGCAACATCCTTATCAAGTGCAAAAATGGCTTCCATACATGATCTTCTTAATACCAAAATGGTCAAACTGGGATATCATGATTCCTCCATTTCCTGCTCTCAGAAGCACTGAATGAATACCCAAGATCTTGATCCTGTTCAGAAGTCCGTCATTTTAGGGCACAGAACCTGAAGAACTTGGCCAAAGCTGTAGGACTGTTTTTTCCTCAGAATGGAACTTTGAAACTTTCAGTTGAATTTTCTGATCACTTCCATAAAGCCAATATTATACTCATGGGAAAGACAAGAGGGGAAAAAAAACAATACAAGATTGATCCTGCTGCCTTTAAGCTTCTGGAGAATGTGTAGATACCAATGGTGCAGTTCACCCTCTACAAACCCTACAGAGTAGAAAGCTTGACTGTGAGCTGTGTCTGACCCCTGAGTATGCACAGTGCTCTGATGCACAGGAGAATACATTACAGAACTAACAGCAGCTCTAAATAATGGCACAATTTTCTCTTTGTGAAAGAAATTAAGAGAGAGAGGAGAAGGGGTCGTGATACTGACAACTGAATCAGAAGCTATCTGCAGCAAGTAATAAATGAGGTGACATTAGCTGAAGGCAGTCAATACCAGGCAACCAAGCATGTCACTTTACAAATGTCTTTGAGTGACCAAGAGCAGTCACAGACATAAATGTTAGCCGACATCATGGGAAACACAGCTCAACTCTAACTCATTGGCCATGCTGGAAAGAAATCAAACACATTCCCTGCTATGGAATAAGAAATGAAGCTCAGTGGTTACAAACCAACTGACTAACCTAATTCTTCCTCTTATATTTTGTCCATTCATCCCACAGTTTTCATTTCCTGTTGCAAATGCACACGCCACTTTCTGAGTTCAGCCGCACAGTTCCAACCTGCTAAATCCTTTCCTAGAATCTGCATCTGGCTTGAAATTCAAGAGAATTTTCCACACTTTCAGGAATATATATGAGGAGTAATTTCAGAATTAGAAATAATTTTTACAGCTAATCTTGCCTTGCAGAGTCCCTGCAACTACAACATTGCAGTTCAATTTTATTTATGATCTTTTGCACTGTCAAAGGCACACAAGGAAATTAGTATCCCCCAACCTCTCCCATCTCCTTTCTCCTCAGCCATTCAACTGGGAATTCCTTAGGGAAGCATCAAAGAAATTTTTCCTTCTGCTTTGATAACTGCTGCCCCCACATCCCACAAACACTTCCTGTAACACAGACAAGTCATCTACATAAGCCAGCATATGTACGTCAATCTGTATACTTTGTTAGAAGTGAGGGATTTGGTTCTTTACTTGCCAGCTTTGTGGAAGAAAACTACTGTGACATAGCCACTGGGAAAGCTGAGGGAAGAAAAGGGCTTGGAGCATCCTGGAGCCCACTTACACAATGCACTCCAGTAAAGGAATCAGCCCTGTGAAATGTAAAATGCTTTTGTGAGAAGATGAATTTACAATTTAGCAGATATATGAGAATGGAACAGTCCCATGCACATAACCAACATGGCTGTGTACCCAAAGTCTCTCACGGGGGAGGGCCCAAAGCTCCTGGAGAGCTTACTGACATGAATGAGGAATGTTTCCATCTGGCTCAGAGTGGATCCCAGTGTACCTGTACATACAGTATGTTCCCAGGAAGGGAAGTCCTTGTAGAAGTGCTTACAGAGGAGGAGTTGCAGAGCAAGAGGAATTTCCTGGTAGCAATATGTGGGCACAAAGGGTTGAAAGCTGGGAGTACAAGGCTGACAGAGAAGTAAAATCCATGGGGAGCTGTAACTGTGCTTCTATGTAGAGAAGAGAGATTACCTGAGGGTCTGTGTGAGACAAAGAAATTACACAGGAAGCTAAAGGGACACGGGAAGAAAAGAATGCTCTGGAACCTTACTGAGGAAAAGAAATGAAATCAGTAGTGAGGAGTTTCTTAGGAAGGCAAACAAGATGGGACAAAGAGGCTTGTTCAGTTCTGGGGAACACTGCAGGAGACCAGCTCTGGGGCAGGATGAGCAGAGAGATGGGCACAGTGGAGACCCTATGCTTAGCAGCAAGCTAGCTAGGTAATAGTAAAACAGATTTATTTGTTTTTTTAAGTTAAAAAAAATGTTTACTACACCAAGGATCTTTCTTCTCAGGGTTTTTTTGGTGGGGATAAATTTTTGTTTTAATATGACATGCTACAACACCTTGGCCATCAATGTCATGTAAAACAATACTGATATTGTTTGGAGCCCTCAAAAGAACAAGCAGCTCCAATAAGAGCTTCTGCACAGAAGT
This sequence comes from Rhabdornis inornatus, assembly GCA_013397075.1. Lineage (NCBI taxonomy): Eukaryota > Metazoa > Chordata > Aves > Passeriformes > Rhabdornithidae > Rhabdornis > Rhabdornis inornatus. Next base: position 738,580 of record VWZS01002974.1, on the reverse strand, counting down.
GCATTTTCTTTGCCCTGCAGGCAGCAGCATTCCAGGAAGAAAAAATCCCTGTTTATTTCATATTAAGACCTCCAGAGTGTCCCTTGGAGGTAGAAGTGGGTTTGGTGAAAGGGTTACCTTTCCATTATGAAACTGGTGGGGGACAAGAACTTGTGCTTCTTTCCATTTAGCAGTTAGGTGATAACAGTCTGGCAGCAAGCAGGAATTGCAGTGTGAATAGCTGCAGGCACTTTGCTAGGTTCCTAATCCTTCAAAGCATGGGACTGAGACCATTTCCATTAAAAAGCAAAGACAAGCTCTTAGAAGTACTATATTGATTTAGCTATGCAAATAGAAGCTGGCATTTTATTTTATATTTGTCACAACAACCTATAATTATATATAAAGCCAGATTAATTTTATTTTATTTGTATGATTCTTCCTTCTTCAAACATAAAAACTGTATTTTTTTAGCCTGGATCAGACCAGGAGACCATCTCATCCTCTTCATGGACTTCCCTTCTCATCTTAGTTTCACCTGACTGATGTGGAAATATTTGGGTTTAGCCAGCTTTGCAGTCACACCCCCCAACTTTTCTTCACCTGAGCATAGGAGAGGATACTCTCTGTCTTTTAATTATGTAGTTTATGTCTGATGAACTCTTTGGAAAACCTAAAGTCCAACCAAATCCAAGCACCATTCTTCTCCCTGAGAAAAACTTTCTTATTTTTTAATTTCTGCATTCTGGTTTCATAGTGCAAACACACACAAGGAGGAGTCACAGTTTCCGGAATAAGAATTACTCATAGCAGCCTGTTCTAATTTAAAAAAAAAAAAAAAAAAAAAAAAAAAAACAAAAAAAAAACAAAACAAAAAAAAAAAAAATCCAAACACAAACCAAACCAACACAAATGAAGTGAAACTTCCTATTAAATTACTACTTACTCATAGAGGAATGGAAACAGCATTTAGAACAAAGTAAGCTTAAATCTATTCTTTATTGAGTAGTAAAAGTACTAACATACTAATAAAGGCTAATTTAACTTTCTTTAGCATGGAAAGCTGCAAGAAAGCCTGCTTGTCTTTGCCATAAGTGAGTCTGTACATCTAACACTCCAAGTTTTTTATTATTCCTCTTGCTTCCTTAGGCATCAGCCTTACAGGTAAAGCAATTGACAACTTCAGCTATTTCAGGAGTGCTTACTGTTGATGGGAGCATTTCTACCACTCTCTTCAGCAAACATCAATCTGAGCCCCTCAGATATCTTGCAGACATCACCCTAACACTTCTTCAAACATGGTTCTTGGGGTCTCAGCGCTCTTTGCTTTTTCCATGAAGCTCTGCATGATTATTTCCCCCATAATTATTAATCTATTTCTCACTTCAGTTGTGTCTCATACTCCACAAATGACCTGGGCTTCCTGAACTATTCTTCTGGCTCATCCAAGGATATTCCTGGAAATCCAATCCAAAATACTTCATTTGGCATTCTTCACTAAATAGGATGGTGGAAAGAAAATCATATTTGCTCAATTCAATAAATTTTAAATAGTTAATAAAATACTAAGGGCAGTAAAAGGTCTTTGATTTTGCTTGTATAAATAATTATTGCAGGATAGTTCTATAAAGCTATGTCTGCTGGTCTGCTCAAAGGTTTTTCCAATTACATTTTTCTAACTAATAAAATAAAATTTCTTTCCCTAAAAACTTTGCCTTCACCATGTCCTTAGACCACCACAGGTGCTGGAAAATTCTGCAGAATCATTCTGGTTCAGTTTGCCCTCAAGGGAAAATGAAGCAACAGAGAAGAGAACACTGTGCTTTTCAGATTAATCTGGTGACTGTTAAAGTGAGCCCAGGCAGGAAACAGCCATTTGGCAAGTGAAGTCTAACACAAGGAAAATGGAGCTAACCTCCAACTGCAAGTCAACCTGGTGCCCCGAGACAGCTTTCAATGAGTTACTTAAGTTTCCTACTGCTCTCCTTGACATGTCAGTGACTTTAACATTCACAAAGATGAAAAATCAATAGGACATATGGATACATTTTGAGAAGTTATATGACTTTGCTGTGCTGTCTTCAACAATTGCATTCTAAATGAGGACCCTCAGTTCCTTGCTCGGTATGTCTTATTTATACTATATTTATGCTTTAGCATAATCTTTTGCATCAGAAACAGTATTTCTTCAATATTTAATGAATAATTTTTCATTTTCATTTCATTCTCCAGCATACATTATGCTTACTCTGATACAATTTCAGTGAGCTCACAGTTTACCTGTTCAATCTTGGCAGTAGTCCTATTTACTGATTTTAATTAAATTACAGCTAGGAAAATTTGCCCCCCACTCATGGTGACTCACCAAGAAAATAGACTGAGATTTGAGAAATCTGTCTTCTTTTAGGCTTATAATTTAAGTTAAATAATGACCCTGATTCACAAGACTTTCTCGATTATATTTACAATAGACTTTAAATTGCAAGTAAAAAAATAAATTCAATCAATTACAATTCACTGAGACATATCCTGATAGTACAGTTTTACAATTTGACCCTGCAGTTCCCCACGTACTTCATCTAATTGCAAGACTTGTGTTGCTTCCGCTGAAATTTGATAATGCAGCCAGGACACAGTACTAGGAATGAGTGCTTTGACATTCAAGAGCAGATCACTGAGTCAGATTTGTCTCACTCTGATTTGGTGATAAGAGTTATCTCCAGGGGATAGGACACCTGATTATACAGTCTCTGGTTACCTGTGCACCAGAAAATCTGCACCACAGTCAGAGATCGCAGGGTATTTACACCCACAGGCACAAAGGATCAGAATAACAAAACCCTTGGATTTAATCCTCTGCCAGTATATTCTGAGACTGGAGGAAAATCTTTTTCCACAGAATAAGGAATATAGGGGCGTAAGTATTTGAGAGCATCTTGTCCTTGAATTTTCTGGAAATGAGGCAGCTAAACACTGCTCTACTGAGTATCACCGATGAAGGAAATTAAATAAACCAAAAATCCACTATCTCTTGAGGAGTAATGAAGGAAACAAATAGGCTATATGATTATCCATAATACACATTAAGAAATTTTTCCTTAGAACTTATTTTGGATTAATTTTACACTTCAGGTGAAGGGTTTATCTGCAGTACTATACTTTCTTCCCCCTTCCTACATTTAGATGACTATATGTTTCCTCTGCATCTCTGCTGAAAGGATATCATTGATCACAGCAATTTATAAACCTCCCTGACTTTCATGCTGTTTCAGTGTCTCTTTTTCCTAGGAGAATAGGTCTAATAGGTAAAATTCATAGTAGTTACAAGCCTAAACAAGTCAGTAAAGAACACATGGGATTAATTTGGTTTAATTTCTTTAGCATTTCAATATACTTCTATTTTATGAAAGTATGAATCATCTCTATTACCCACTGATGACCTTAGCCTGGAACACAAAACCAGCGTTCCTATCTTAGAGCTTCACAGTTATAGACTAGTTTCATAAAAAAGAAGACATATTTCAATCAAAATTCTACTAAATTATACTAAGGAAAGTATTTTATGGTCTCAGTGAGCTTACTTGGCAATTAAGAAAAATTATTGTCTCTCAGAAACTTTAAGCCCTAAAAGAAAATCCTTACCTCCAATTATTATAGCCTGTTTTTCAAGAACAAGAACCAAACAGACCTTTCAAGGGCATGTATGAGGCTGGCAGGCAAGTCATTTCCACACAGTTGAATTAATGTATTTTAAATTAATTCAATTAAAATTATCTCTAATTAGGGTAGATGGCTTTCAAAGAACCCTTTCCATTTTGATAAATGATCCTTCAGTAAACATGCCATGCTAGTGAAACACCTGAATTAAGTGCTTTAAATAGGTACCAAAGAAAGGTGTATTTATATCTCAAATTACAAAGAGGCTGTGAAAATCACCAGTATATATAGGATAATTTAAAAGATAACAGTAGAAAGTTAAAGTGTACTTCTTATAAATTATTTGAAAGATAACAGTAGAAAGTTAAAGTGTACTTCTTATAAATTATTTGAATGAAACACTCAGACTTTCAGTACTGAAAGGGGGTATAGCATAAAAACTTTTCAGCAGGTCCTGTTGTGACAGGACAACAGATAATGGTTTTAAACAGGAGGATCGATTTAGATTAGACATAAGGAAGAATTTTTTTACAGGAGGTGGCAAAACACTTGCACAGGTTGCCCAGAGTGATGATGGATGCCCTATCACTCAAAACGTTCAAGGTCAGGTTGGACGGGGCTCTGATGTCCCTCCTCATTTCCCTGCTATTGGCAGGGGTGTTGGACTAAATGACCTCTAAAGATCCCTCCCAACCCAAACCATTCTATGATTCTATGATTCTAAGTATTGCTGGACCTTTAAGCTATTGTAGCTGGGATACCATGATCCACAGAACTTTTATTTAACTTTCTTAATCTTCATGGGCCATTGACGCTTAAGGAAAGTGAAGGAATGAAAACCAAAATATTAACAAGCAATCAAGTCTTGTTCCTATTTGTCATACGAACAACATTAAGTGGAAGTTCCACATACTGAATCCTTTGGATTTAAAAGTTTAACAATCAGCTTGCTTTCTCCTCATCTTTTTAGTTTTAATTTAACATTTAGTCTGCTATATTCTGAGTGAGAGGTGGGTTTAATTTTGACATGCTAGAGCATTCTAATTCTTCCACAAGAGTAGCAGAAGCAACAAGCAAGAACTGTCTAAGCAAACACTGCTTCCCTTTGGAGTAGAATTGGATAGGATTTTCATCTTGAAAACTCAGAGGAAAAGGAGGATCTGTGCTTCCACTGCGTAGGGATGGTACCATGTAGATTCCTGAATTGCATCACTTTTAATGAAACTTTTTTACTAGGTCCAGGCAAGAGAGGGACTTCTGACTGCTCTGAAAGAGTTGCTTGCCAGTATTCAGGGACTGGCACATGGTGGGAAGACAGTCAGCTTCAGTTGCTATGGATATGGTGAGTGCTTTAATCAGCTCTTTGACCCCTCCGAAATTTTCACTTTCTGGTTTCACCCCTGGAAGCCCATGAACACAACTTCACTGGGTTTTCTTGCTCCTAAAAGAGCCTGTACACAGCCCCAGTGATACGGAACATTTCCTAAAAGGTTAGGAGTCAAGGAAATCCCAGATCTTGCTTGGCTTTATCACAGGTGGTTTGTTCCTTTGTGCTCTCATCCAGCACTGAGACAAAAATGGTCAAACCCTGACAGCCACAGAGGTCATGCAGGAGATAGGACATCCTTCACCTCAACTCCTTCTCTTACCCTGAAAGAGGCAGCACCAGTCCTGCCTCCCCTCTTCCTACTCTCTTGTGGCAGCAAATGCCTTCTGTCCTCTTGCTCTGTCCTACAGCAGCAAATTCACATGCTCACAGACATGCTGTCTCCATGAAGAAGGTGCTAGCCTCCCACACCTGCCCACAGAAGGACCATGGCAAAAGCCTCCACCATCCCTGCAGAGGCTTTTCTCCAGGCAACATCACAGGTGGATCTCCCCACAGAAAGACAGAATGAGCAACACAACCTGCAGGGGGGAGTTACACGTGCCATTTGGATTTACACGTGCCATTTAGAGTTACTCACACCTGCCATTTCAATCCCTCACTGAAGGCACTCTGCTGCAGGGGGATGAGTAACCCGAAAGGACCCGTTTCCCTTTGTATAGAGATTACTGCTCAGCACTGACATTTTGTAGCCTTCAGATTTTATGTTTAACTGGAAATAACAGCCCCCTGGCAAGCTCCTCTAAAACTTTTGCAGGCTCCACAGCATTTGGTCAGAGTTTGTACCTACCTGTGTAATGTGTGAATTCAGGAACTGCAGAATGCTCAGAAACAAATTTGTCCCTTCTGCTAAGCTAATGACTTCTCTTAAAATGCCTGTGAGCTCTGAACTTTTCCTTTTTAGTTTTGTCAGCATAATCATATTACAGCCTGACACCCGATAATGTAACTTAATGTCTTCATTTATTTTTTTTTTATTTTCCATGCAAATTCCTCAGAAGTTTTTTTTTTTCTTTTTCCCCATTTTGTCTTATTAAGCACAGAAAGAGAGAAAAGACAAAAAACAGGTAGGCTTTATCACTGAGTGAATCTTTCTGCAAGCTGATACTTCTGTTTCTAGATAGATTGAAACCAACACCAAGATCATTTTAGAGGACATGTTTCTGCAAAGATGTGTCTTTTCCAGAAACACACAGACCTAAGTGCATTGCTTAATGGAAATTCCACAGGAGGGCTTCAGAGGGTTTTTTTTGTGGAAGCATGAGTTAGACATTTCAGAAGAAAGCCTGGAAGTCATACTGACAAGTGCAGATCATTGAGGGATTATGTTGATGTTCTAGTACTCAAAATATTTACTCCTTGGTTTATATATTGGGATTTAGTTTTGCATTAAGACCTATATATTCAAAAGATCAAAAATAAAAAAGTGCTTGTCATGGTTTCCCAATGAGTGCATATCCTTAGAGATGGTGGATTCTTTTTCTAAATTTCACTCAGCACTGGAGATGAGTAGAGCCTACATCTTCTCTCTAGAGCCTTGCATGAATCTGGATGGAAAACTGCAGATAGGGAGATTTCAAGGGACTCTTTCTGCAGATGATCTCTTGTCCTTGAAGAGCTACCAAAGACTATAGGCATGAAAACATTTTTCTCTGGTCTTCTCTGCTACATCTTTATGTCTCAATTTAAAATGAGCAGCTGAAAGGTTTGTTTTATTTCTAACTTGTGTTTTTCCTTAAAAAAAGTGCAGAAATAATCCTGCATTTTCTTGATTGCAGATGAACAGGCACGACCTTTTACTGAACAGGACCTGTATGCTAGTCTCATTTTAAAACTATGGGTCACATTCTGTTCCTTGCAACATCAACCAAACCACTACAGCTTTGTTCAATGAAATGGAGGTTTAGGAGAGCACTGTCAGAAAATAAATCTCTGCAGATACCCCTCTACAAAATCTTTGTTCATGTATCCTGATAGAGGAAAAAAATAAGAGCAAGATTTGTTCCTGCCTGAGAAGTTTCAGCACTCCTCCCTCAACCGTAGAGTCCCTCGCCCTCACATTTGTGATGACTGTGTGAAGGCCAAGGACAAGCAAAAACAGCTCTTCTTGTTCAGTTCTGAGTTGTTTGTGTCCAGTACTCTGTCTCAGACTGCTCATGGTCACAAACAGCTCCAGAAACCTGGCTCTGATACAGATGTCTCTGCAGGGGCTGACCTGACAGTCTGCATTTTAAGGGCCAAATAAATAGTTTCACCCAATGAATGCCTCTTCTCCTCTGAAGGAGGAAAAGATGCACCCACAGAGAAATTGAACTCATTTCTGTACTTCTCAGCAGGAAAATCCCTAACATACTGATAGTCACAGCCAAAGAACATAATTTTAACATATAATATGAATGGGTTTTTTTGATTTTAATCTAACCACATTTATTATACCAAACAACAAACTATCTCTAGTGTTTCAAAGGAGAGCCTAGAAAGACAAAGATGATCCCCACAGTGTGTAAAACCCAGCAACAGGAGAACACTGGCAAGGCTATGAACATTTAAATAAAAGGGAACTTCTCAGTTTGCTTAGTCTGTTCAAGGCAGTAAGAAAACAAGCACAGCTCGTTAACTTAAGTTCTTTAGGAATGGCAAATGCTAATGAAACCCTGTTAAAATGTTTTTAAAACATCTCAAAAGAGGTACAGAACACAATACAGCAAAGGAGAGCATAAGAAAAAAGCTACTTACAGCAAAAAGAGGCTGATGAATACCAGAGACACCCAGAAACAATGTCTGTCTTTTCAGCTGATTACAGCAAAACACCAAGGGGAAGCTGAACTGTTGCCAAGAAGGAAGATAAACTTGCATGCATTTAAAATAAATGAACAGATTACAAATTTATGTACAGGAGAGCATGCAATACAGGTAGACTTCTGGACTTCAGCCTTTTAATTCAGGGCACTTCTGGTACAAAAATAAACCCTTAACAGTGCCATTAAAGGCATTCTCCATCCTCTCATAAGGGAAGGCAAATGTCTCTGCACCAGCAGTGCTGTTATGTTCACCCCAAAGGTGGCAACTGCTGCCTGGACACCGTGTAAGCAACAAGCCGTGGCTGTTCCGTGGCACTCTGCTATCCAAACAGAGAACACGTAACTGTGGCATAACAACTGCTTTCACGCTGCTCTAAGATAAATACTGCTTTGCCAACACATTTTCAGCAAATATCTAAAGCAGAGGTCATATTTCAGCATCTAAACACAGAGAGTGTCACAGCAGACAAGAAAACTAGTTGGAAATAACCACACTGCCTAATTTTGTATTAGCCATCAGTTGATTTGGATGAAGAATCAAGCAGCCTACAAAGGAAGGTCATTTAGTATGGCTTTTTGGCAAGCTGTACAATTCTGCCCCCCGAAATGCTAAGTACCTTAATGTTCATGGTTCAGATATGCCTTCAGCCCCACAGCATGGCTTCAAGAGGGGCTGGCATGACCTACAGACAAAAGCCACTGCTCAAGCTGTGCCAGCAGCTCCAGATTCCACTGTCTCCACAAAAATAACCTGCCATCACATAACTACCAGAGAAGCAAATTGCCACTGGAAGAGCCTCCCTGCTTGTAAAAATCAGAAAGGTTGCAGCAATTTGAAGCCACACATATCCTGTGTGCCACGTATGTCAGCAGCAGGGCAAAAAAAGGAAAGAAACAATCAGGAAAAAATAACTTTTTGATTGAGGAAATGATTCAATGTTCTGTACCAAATCAAGGTTGCCCCTATTTGACGTTTTTCAAAGGTCAGTCACCTACAAATGAGGGGGCTGGAGGGGAGGTGGGGGTTTATTTACCACTGAATAGGTTTCTTCCAACACAGAAAATCCAAGTTAAATAAAATTCAGCTGCTATGAATCTAAAGCAATCCCATAGGAGTTATGTTTCTCTGGATGTTCTTTGGGGCAACTGAGATTGAGGTCTTACCACGAACTGTTCACACTAGCTGATTACTTATTTACTAGAGTGAAAAAGGGACATTTCAGTGGATGCCAGTGGACACATAAAGTTAGGTAGCAGAAACAAAATAATTTGCCTACATATATATTCCTTTTCTGTGCAGTGTCATCTCTATTTCAAATATTTAATATAGACTGGAAAAGAAGGTTAAAAAAGGAATCAATTTCTTTAAATGATTATAGTAATTTAGCCTTCAAACAACTTACGTAATAATTTGGGTACAATATGAAACCACACTACAATCTCTACCAATGTATTCAACAATTCAGCTCTTGGCAAGTATAACGTTTTCTTCCCCAGATTCTCTCTTGGATGAATATTCTTTTCACTGCACTTTCACGTTGAGAAATAATGAAATCACTTCATGAAACACTGTACAAACTTTGTGAAGGGCTCAGAAAACCCCTGCCTGTTTCACAGCTACCAGTTATAAAAATGCTGCTCCAGAATATTAACAAAGGTCAGCATTTTGAAGTAGATATGGTTTCATCACAGGAGATTACTGGATTTCAAAATACTTCAAAATAACTTGTGCTACTTTTCAGCTTCCATCTCAACATTTCTGCCACAGTAGCTCATACAATAAAGAGAGCATAAATTTATAGGAAAACCACAATCTTGCCTGAAGCTTTTAGCACTCTGTAAAATTAGTTTTCTTCTTGTGCATACCAGCTATGCCTATTTTATTGGTTTTGCTCAATTAACACTGTCCAGAAGAAAATTCAGTGATGTACCTGTCCTTGGCCACTAGCTACAAAATATGCTTCATTTATTTTAGTACAGCTGGCAAGGCAAAGCAAGAATGTGTTTCTAATTAAGAACCAGGATCTGAAGAGAGTAATGTGAATATAGGGAGACAGAAAATGTTATCAGAGTCACACCACCTGTTCTACAGTCTCAGAAAGGAGGTATGTGGTTGATGCCATGCTGATGCTCACACACAGCCCAGCTAGGGTAATGCAATGGCAACAGCACCATTAGCCCTCTTCCCAAGCTGTTGTCTTCCCTCCCATTATCCCCCCCTTCAGTAAATCATGCCTGGTATCAGCAGGGAAGCATCAAATTGTGAATATTATCTCAAGTTAAAATGCTGTCTTGTTCCAAATCTGTTGCTCACCTGAAAACCAAAACCCATGCTTTTACTACATTACTGGATAAATTGTTAGTACAGTCAGTGCTTTAAACCACATCCTTAGCCCAAAATGCTTTCTTTGCACACATGCCCTTTCAAAGCTGACATTTTGTGTATTGATTTTAGCTGCTTAAGGTAACTAAGTGCTGAGGAGAGGAAAAAACCACCATGCACATACAAAAGGTCTGTTGATGAGTCTCTATTCTATTTTGAAGAACAAAAGCTTATATATTACAAATCTTTGTGGTTCTTCAGGGATTCAACCAGCTAAAGGATAGATTTTTTTTTTTCTGAACAGTTACTGTAGCTTCCAAAACTGTGACATAAAAACCAGACTTTCACACTTAGAAGTTTAGTAAGTGGCTTGGTGCCAGATAAAATAATGATCTAAGAGCTTCCTAACACACAGCAGGAGGCTTTAATGAAAGCTTGCCCATTACATATGCAAGGACAGGTTATTTGCTGTAAGTTTGGATAAACTTTGTTGGTCTTTCAGCAATGAGTGCATTCAGAGTCTCCCAAACAACATAATTGTGTTGTGTAAAGTCCACCTTGGCACATCATCATTTTTGATTTTGTAGTTCAAGTAATTTGTTTTTCAGATAATACTTCTGAGACTCTTACTTGCTGACTTCTTCTACAATAAGAAGTTCTATTTATTAATTTGTTAACATACAAACAAAGTATTCTGAACTTGAATTTAGTGCATTCGAGAAGCTCAGTTAAGTCTTCTTCAAGACAACCAAGCTATCATTTATGAATTTTTTAAAGAAATCAAAATTAGACCATGAAATATATTATTGGATTGATTGTCCAGAATGTTCTTAGGTTTATGAGACACATATAAAGGCATTTGTAACATGCTTTTATTTTGTAGTATTAGGTGTGGACATCCCTACACTGATGTCTGAGGAGGTATGTCACCCAATTTCTTTTATCTCTGAATGCTCTTGCCATAGCCATTAAGACGAGACAACCAGGGATGAAAAGAAGCTCTCTGAATTTCATTGGATATAAAACTGTTTGGGGTTATCCTACACGCCTTTGTCTAATGTGAATAAAGGTGGAGTTAATCCCAGTGCAAGTAGCCGTTTGCAAAGGAAAACCTTTTGTGGGCTGTTGTGATGATGGCCCACTACTGTCCCTGGAACTGATTATGCCTTTTTTTCTTGTTTCACACACCACAATTTTCACAGTATCTGGGAGTGAATTTTCTTCATTCTTCAGCCAAGAATATGTCTATGTATGACAGGTGCTGTGTCACCTTTGCTTGAGGTAGCAGATCTGCAAAGTACAGAGAAGCCAAACCGCAGAACTAGATGCCAAAGTTTCTTGTCCCAAGCTGGATGCTTCAGAAAATTACTTCAACTTACAAATTTCGTATATGAAGGAAGAGCCACCTGGAACTAACCAACAGGTAACACCTGGGAGAAGGCCTGCCTAGGGATCCCACCCATCACAGACTTTGCTCTACTCTAGGTTGCCAGGCAGCACCTGCATCTACTCACTGCTCACTTCAGCAGATAAAGGAATCATCACCTCTGCAATGACTTCTTCAAACCACCAGGCATGGTTCATTCTTCCTTTTGAAAACACACACAGAGGAACACCTTGGGATTTGAAGAAAAACTGCCTAGAGCTGCTGTCTCCTAGGTGAATGCTTTGATCCCTGGGGAAGAAATTAAGTTGAGCAATAGTACTTTCCACTGTGCAGAAGCATTGTAACTGAAATTCTGTTTTTTTTTGATGTCAACTCAAGTTTTGCCCTAGTCTTTACACTTTAACCTCTAAGGCAATGCTTTCATTGAGTGAAAAAAACAAAAAAAAACAACATTTAACAAAATCTAGGGGTCAGGACTGGCATTTGTTAGGCCACCACTTCAAATACAAAGGAAAAATATTATTCTTGTAACCTAAAGAAACTTGCTTCTGTAATTTATCCGGTGACTATTTATTATACAAGAAGAGGCCTTGGAACCAGACCAACATTCATAACTTCCACATTTCCAGCTGAGTACTGTAATGACTGTGCTTGTTTTCTCCCTAGAAGCCATGAATTCTTACCTGTCCTTTTCTCCAATTAGCTCTTGGCTAAAAACTGTTGGAAGCACAGAGCTTTTAGAAAGGGTTAAACCAAACACGAGCAAAACCAAAATAAAAACAAACAAAAACATTGTATGTTTATTAAAGTAAGACTTGACACTAATATCATTGACTATGCTGTAAGGAACTGCTGAATGTTTCTCTGAGAGAATATTTTCCTTGTATTGCCAACACTACATTACCAAAATGCTAATAAAGCACTAAACAGGACCCCAACAAGACACTGTTCTCTTGGGTACAAGAGTGGCAAAGCATCTTATGACATTTCTATGCTTCTTGCAATTGGAAGTGGATGAGGTCAATCACAACACGGATCTGCTGCTCAGGACAGTTGTAATTATCTCTCTTTTTATATGCTATGATGACTCACCACACCTAATAGTTTGATTTTCTGATCTCCCTGAAGGAATGGTTATTAGAATTTGCTCCTGCCAATGAGGAGTTAACACACCTATAAAGAGAGCAAAAGGACTGAAAGAAAGCTGAAGTGTCAGTTTTCAATTGTTTATATTATTTGCATGTACCAAACTCAAACAGTGATTATTTACACTGGAAAGAGTTATTAGACAGTTTTAATACAAATATATTCAGGAAAAAGCATTATGCCTCTTGCCAGCCTTTGCTGAAGTTTAAGTGCATGGTATACATTAGTTTGTGAGGAATATTGGAGTTAGAATTCTGAAAATACTAAAGGAGGTCAGTGTAGGCTGTTAGACACAGTTCTAGAGATAAAGAGACCACAAACAAAAGAAGCAGAAGTTATTTATGCAATTATTTTGGACCCTCTGGGCATCAAGTTTTGTGTTTGTTGTGTGTCTCTTACTGTCACCTCAATCCCCAAACAATGACGAGCTGCACCAAGTTCAAGAGCTGGATCATCACACATGATGAGGCCTGAACTGATGCCAACATGTCCTTCATCACACATCATAAAATGCCCCTTGTTTTGTTCCCCTCACCAAAGAGAAAGCTGATTTGCCCAAGTTCTGAGAAGCCTTGCTCATGTGGCTTTTTTGGAGATACGTTGTCAGGCACATCCCAAGTTAATCACTGAATTTAAAGTTAGTGAATTCTGCAACTGCTACAAAACAGTGAAGACCAATTCTCAAGGTGGTATACATAACTGGATGAAATGAAGTGACTTTTGATAGGCAAACTTATCATTTCACCTCTCTGTCAATACAAGGCCCTGTGTTTTCTGGGAAAGACTCTTTGCTCTCCTTATTGTAAGCCAATCTAGCAAGTTTCCTCTTCAAAGTAACATTTTTAGGGAAAAAAATGTAATACCAAGCATTCAACTTGGCCAAGCAGTGGCCAAAAAAAGAAGTGTTCTTGTTGTATACTTCAACACAATTTTAGAAACTTTATACTCATTAATCCACACTAGAAATTTGACCTTGCAGCTCCTTCAATTTTAGGAAAGAAAATAAATTCTGGAATTTTCCTAACATTATTTCTGATTTATTATTAAGTCATTATTTCAAACTACTCATAGGCACACTTTGGATGATATCTTTGTATCTGCCCATTCTGTATGAATTCTGACTCTACTGCTGAAGAAAGGCATGAGCTTTCTGGGCATTTCTCAAAGTCAGCTGAGGAGAAAAAGGGAACAAGTAATATAATTAGGAAGAGTACAAAGTAGTTCAACTTTATTCTGTTTAGTCTTCTAAAAAAAAGTTCTGCATAAAAAAATGAATTAGGGTCACTGCTTCTGGGACAACTAAAAAAAAACCTATTTAAATCAAAGCAAAGAATCCTCCTTGACTTTGCTGAGTACTTCCTGAACAGATGGGGTGCGTGAGACATGAAGAAAGGTCTGGGAGGAAACAGACGCTAGTGGCTTCTCAGAGGCCACAATCCACTGATGCTTGCTTCAGAATTTCAACACCAATAAATTTAGGAATAGACTAAAATGTCTGTATCCTGGAAAAAAAAAATAAAAAAGAACAAACAACTCTTTCATGGTGAAAACAATTTAACAAAACAAAGTTCTTCTGTTCAGATGAGAGTAAATGGATGAGGCAGTCAGGTAGAAATCAGTAGCTTAAATTTCAGCATTGGTCATAACCATCTTCTTCCCCAAGATTTACAAGGCCACAGGGACAGGCTGGCATAGGTTTGAACTCTGGCACAGAATCAGTCAAGGTGTTGACTGGGTGTGAAATACGTTTTACACTTCTCTCAGCAAGAAGTCACTCAGTCTCTTGCCAATGACACCTGGTTTTGCTGTATGTGGTTTAATTTTTTTTTTCCATCTGTCTTCTTGCCTAAATGAACATGTATCCACTGTCTTTGGCTCATTTCCTGCTCCTGCTCCCAGAAATTGCTCCACTTTATTTTGGACCCTGAATACAAGTTCTTTGAACTTGCTTGAGGCTGGAACACTAGACAGTATTATTTCTTCATTTGCTGAAGCAGAAAATACCCTTCATTTTTGTGATACTAAAATACCTAATTTAAGTATTTGTTGGAATTCTGTTTTGCCTTCCTGCTAATTACTGCTGTGTCTTCTTGCCAGCCACCATCTTGAAAAGTCAAATACCAGCTTCCAGATGAGCAGCAATGTAAAAGAAAACAAAGAATCATTCTAAATAAAATATATGGCAGCATGAAAGGAAAGCAAACGTTTTCTTGCTGGGACAGCTGGCTAAACCTGGCTAAGCAACTCTCTTACGAAGACAAGGTAGAGTTTTGTCAAAATGGGAGTTTCTTTACATCTCAATACCAGCACACTTTTCATCATGTCACCAAGGTTCACTTGGTGGAGTACAGCAGTGTTACCCTGCAATGCTTGTAGGTCTGAGAGCAGGATAGGAGGAGGTGACTGGGACGGAGCCAGAAGTAGAGGACAAATCAAGGATGAAAACTCAGTGTTAAAAAATCACAGAATAATTCAGGTTGGAAATGACCTCAGGAGGTCATCTACTTCAACCTCCTACTCAAAGCAGAGTCAATAACTAATTCAGATGACACTTCTCAGGGATTTTGTCCTTTCAGCTATTGAATATTTTCAAGAATAGAAACTCCACAACTTCTCTGTGCCAGGGTTTCACTGTCATCATGAAGGCTCTTCCTTATCTCAGGTTTGAATCTGTCCTCTTCTAGCTCATAACCATAGTCTCTCACCACCATAGTCTCTTGCTCTCCTGCTGTGGAACTCTGTAAAGAGCCTGGCTCCACCTTTTCAGCATCATAAGAGAAGGCTGGTCATAGGTCCCCCCAAGTGTACTCCAAGCTGATGAAGTCCCAGGCCCTCATCATCTCCTCAAGTGTTCCTTCCTGCTGGAAGTTTATCAACTCCTGCTCCAGTTTATCAACATCCTTTTGGTGAAACAGAAGCAAAACTGGACAATCTTCCACACCTAGTCTAATGAGTGCTACCCGGGATGTTGTTATGCCTCCCTTGGTGAGTAAAGTTTAGTTTGCTGTGGGCAATGCACAGAGCAGGGTAAGATGGTTACAGTTAACAGAGTTTTCAGGTTGAGCTGCTCACCCCAACAGGTGTGAAAAAGATGGGGAACTATCCACTGATACAGCAGGAATTGGTATTCTGAGAGCCTCCATGTTTTGGAAACTGGGCATGGTGACAGATTTCCAGTTTGGCTGTGAGACATATAGAACAGAGCATGAGGTACTCCAAATCAGGCATCAAAAATCAGCTTTTTTATTCTCAATAGGGCTGGCACCAAGTCCGATTTCCAGATGGTTTTCTGTTGTGTGTTTCTATTGCTGAGAGGAACACAGTAAAAGCAGAAGGGGAAGCCCTTCCCCACAAAGAAGGAAGGAATCAGGAAAACAGAAGCAAAAACACGAAGAATGAGTCAATAATTAGTAAGTTATGTCACTTTCCATGTCACTTTTCTCTACTAAGGAATCACCCAGGAAAGCTCTCACTTTTATGCCAAACAATTCAGTGTTTGATTCTGCTGTCTGCAGTAGCTTTGGCTGGCATTTTCCAGTCTTATTTGTACGGTTAGATGCAAAGCAACCCATTAAAATGTTTGTTATTTATTAATAAATGTGGTGTTTGAAAGGACAGATGCTCTTGTTTACCATCCCTTTAGATTTCAGTCAGTCTTCGTATCAGTGTTTATTCTCTACGCTATACAAAGTCTGACTTCTTTTGTTCTTTATCTGCTTTTGATATTTAATTATTCAAACTGCTCGATGACTGCATTAGGGTCTGGTTTAGTTGTTTCCATATTCGGAAATTTTCCTTACAGCTCACTGATTGCACATTCATTTATTAAACTAATTAAAAGCCAGTGGGAAATTTCAGTTCAAGAATTTGAACCCTGGAGTAGCTGTGGCTTCTAAAAGATGCCCAGCACAGCTGCAAGGTACACTTGATACCGTGGGGATATGACAACATTGGCCTAAGAGCTGCTAAATACACTCACCTTCAGCTATGTGTAGGTGTTCTATTTATTTGTGGTATTAGAGCCCAATTAATACCTAGCAAAAGACAACTCAAATACAATATAGGATAATGCAAAATCAATAAACTGAAGCACGCTATACAATCAAATGTCATTTGAAATCCAAGTGTAGCACTACACACCATTGTACTGCAGAGCTCCAGTATACATGAGCGCTCGACTACATGTCAAGTTTTCATAGCTGCATCCTTAAAAACAAATTCTTAAGCACTTTGTACAACAGAGGCCATAAATACTTATTTCATCTTATTTTCTAATTTTTTCTTTCAAAATAGCAGTTGGAGGCTTAAGAGAGACTACCAGGACACAGAAGGTCCAAATGGTCAACTTTCTGTTCTTAACTCTGCAGAGTATTGAGCACTGCTAATGTCCACAATTCTCTACCTCTTCTGAGGAGAGGTAAAGCTATTTAGCAACTTAAAGGATCAATCTCTATTAAAATTAAGGAAAAGTGAAAGGCTTCATCAGAAAGGTTTATTTAATCAGGGAAATTTACTTTTCTAACAGTAAGACTTTACCCTGCCATCTGATCTCCTGCAGCAGACTGGGTCTTGCAAGGCTATTTTGCTGCAGTGGTCTTGAACCCAGGCCCTCTGAGGAGACCAACGGAGCAAAGATACAGCCAGTTATAATAAACAGTGCTCCCAGGATACCATCCTGCATAAGGGCATCTGTAGGAAGCAGAGCCTGGGGCTTTTGGCTGCTGCTGAGAAGCAGTAGCTGGGATATAGAGGAATTGGGGCAGGATGCACAATAGCCTCTAACTCTACTGCTCTTTCAGCCTTTGCCTCTTGGCCTTCAACTCATCCTTACCATTTTCTCACTCTTTACCAATTTTTCTCATTACTTTCCATCTTACTGATGCAGAATTCAAGGTAACAAATAAGCATTGCAATCTTACTATTTTTTTAGTGTCAACTTCAACTTACTTTTCTTGATGCAGAAATGCAGGCATCCACAGACTGTGGCAGCCAAAATGGCAAACTACCTTTGCACAGACACAGCAGAGAGAGGGGCACCTGTGTCCTTAAGCCTGCAAAAGCTAAGGAACAAGTGTAGCATTGCTGCCAGCTGCACTGTAAAAAAGCAAACGTGTGGTTGCAGCATTAGGACACATGAAATACAAGAGTCAGCAAGCAACATTTTGAAGGGTAATGCAATTTTAACCTCTGGTCAGAGATTTGCCAAAGGCAGAGAAAGGATTTCAGGCTTGCCACTGTCTGGAGTACAGCCACACAGACGCCAGTGTGTCAGTAAAACACCTTTTTTCAAGCGCCCTAGCAGAAGGCAGACACAAGCAGAGCCACATAGACACAGCAGAGCTCCAACCAGCCTTGTCTCCTGGCCTGAGACCAGAAAGAGCCACAGACTCAAATGGGGCTGGAGAGGAAGTATGGCTAAAAGAATTTAATCTTTCCCATTACATTGTAGAACCTATTATACCTGCTTGTCACATGGGAAGGGAGAGACAAAAGAAATCTCCCCCAAACACCAGCATACAATCTTCTGTAGCTTGCAGTCACAAATCAGCAAATTCAGAGACAGACTTGTGTCTGAGCAAGGCTGCGTCTTATTTCCGTGCAGGTTATCATACTGTGCACAGGATTTTTAAAGCACAATTATAGCTGCTGACATCCTACCTAAAGGAGTGGAGTAGTCACCATGGTAACACCTGCAGCACATGGCAGTGAACACCTGATACCAATCAATCTTGAAAACATCTTTTTAAAGAAACAGCCTCTTGGAAAACTGCAGATGGAGATTTCTTGCTGAAACTAAGAAGATGCTTCCTCTCTTATAACAAAAAATTAAAGTTTTACCTTACCACCTTTTCATCTGACTCTCCCTCCAGAAAATCCTATTCTGTATCAGTTTCTAAAAGTGACAGAAAAAAAAAGGGGTAATGGTTCCATGTTGAGAAGAGTGACAAACATCATAGTACAGCTGGAATGTAAATGATACCTTGTATTTTCCCCTAGAGCACAAACTGTGGCTTCTGAGAATATGGTAATGCTTGGGTTGCTAAAACAAAATAGAAACATGCCTACTGTAGTGCCCCCCCCACATTCCCGGTACAACAGATTTCCCTCAAATGTTAAAAAAACCCAGAAATGTCATCAGCTTCTTTCTCCCTTTTTGCTTTCCAAATCTGCAATTCAATTTCATCGATTAGAATTGTATTCTTTCATGTGGGTATAAGGAGAAAAATATGTTTAAGGAAGTGATGTTTGCACTCAGCTTGGCACTGTGGGTATCTGAAGTGCATTCTGCCACCAGCCCTCCAGATACATCCAGCAGCCAAAGTGCAGATGTAGTTGGTAAAGTCTCTGTTGGTTTTGGCATGTTGGTTTTTATTTCAGCTCTGTTCCACCCCAACAGCCTTTGGGTTCTCTGTGCTGTGACTGCACCTCTACCTCTTTCAACAGTCTGCTGCCCCCTCTTATCCCTGTAAGGGCAAATAATCCCAGAAAATACCTCATGCACAAAGTTCAACAGCCTCAGCATTATTTCCAACATAGTCTTGTTATTTCCTATTTAATTCTATCTCAAGTTATTGATACTTTCATTATTTGAAAGTCTGCTTCTTAATTTTCCATTGAAAAATACTTTCTTTTCAGATGGCTTCCATCTTTGTCATCTTCCACGTCCTCTACATTCACTTTTTCAAGTAATTCAGAGCTATAATCATCTGTTCTGACATTGCCTCTCCTTTACCGAATATGATTTCAGAACAGGAGAGCCACTGAATCTGCAAATACCATTGACTGACAAAAGCTGGATATCCCAACTGCCATAGAACTGGTAACAAATCTGCACAGAAATTCTTTCAGCATCCTGGAGATGTGTGGAAAAACAGCAGCAGTTGACACTGCATGAGTCCAAGGGAATAATGAGACATCCTTTCATAAACTCACTGAAGTCACTAGAACAGGCTCCCCTCTGCCATGCCCTCCTCACTGCTGAGCAACCACAACAGATTATGTGCACAGGAACTGCTGCCATGGGTTGTTTGAGCTCATGTCTACACTGTACACAAAAACTGATTAGGAAAATGCTTCCAAAACTTATTTTCAGAGTTCTGGTTATATCCAGAACTAACTGCTTAACTCATCAGATGGCCACTTACATAGAAAAAAGATGTGACTATTGCTGTTCAAGAAGAGTGCTATCAGGATTTTTCTGAGAAAGAAAATGCAGTAACTGGGTGGTTATGATATATATATATGTCACTTTGCATGTATCCAACTGAAATGTCAAATTGCAATTGTTTAGCTCAGGTAGGTAAAAAAAATCCAGTTGTCTCCCATTTTAGTATATTATTGGCCTCTACCTACAGGTGTGTTTCAGGAGAAAACTGAGGCATGTTTCTTTGAAGCTAGAAAAATAAAGGGAATTGATGATATGCAAAATTTGTAGGAGTTGTTTTCTGCCCTCAATATGTTATGCAAATAACTCCCAGCAGCTGTACCAGGTATTTATAATGTCTGTGATGCTCTACTAGTCAGCACTAGCTGTCATGCAGTCTTGTTGTATGTGAGGAAGTCTGACTTTAAATCGGCTTTCATAGCGTGGAAGTTGCATTTATTCAGCTGTGGTTCTGATGTGTGTTTCACAGTAAATGGCATATTGCTCAACAGGGCAACAGACTCCAACAATAGAAATATAAAGCTCCAAAATCAAAATGACTACGTCCATAACAGTGTATTGGGTTTTAATGTGTGGCAGAGCCCAATTATGGCTTTCAACTTGCACATAATCAAGGACAGAAGAGATCAATTGATTCCATTGATTTTGACCAGGATCAGAAACCATACTTCAACTATGTCCAATACCTTTTGCAAAGGTAAGTGGCAAGGGAATATCAGGCAACTGCAAGAGAGTTGTTGCAGGATTTGAGAAAGCTCTTGTGGCTTCCGGTGCTTGATTAGCCTGTAAAACAGTACTCAAAACTTGCCCTTCCCAAATTCTTGATCTAAAGACAACCACACAATCCATGCAGTGAAACACACAAATGCAGTGTACCCTTGCTCTGAAAGAGCATTGTTGTAAATAACTAATTAACTACGCACTTCAGCCTGGAAGCTGAACCTTATACTTGCCGCCACAAAATGATGATTCATTTGTTTCCCATATCCATTCATAAATGAAGGGTCAGCACAAAAAATTGGCAGTGAGGGTCAAAACTGCCATGAATATTTTCATTACCTCCTCTATCAGGTCTACATATGCTTTTGCTGACAGGAGGATCAGAAATCTTTCACCTCCATGCAGCCGACTCATCAGTGCTGTAGGAGCTGTTAGTACTGTAAGTTTTGAAATATGTGCTTAATGGATGCATTCTGATAAGGCTGCTGCTATCCTTATGTGTATGAACTTCAAATACCAAATTCCAGATAGTGAACATGGCATGTGCCTTTTAGGCTGGTGTCTATTTTTACTGCTCCCTTACGAATACAATCTTTGTGTAGGCACATTTATACTGGGAGTCTTTTTTATCCCGTGATGCTGTGCAGTAGCAATAACTAATAAATAGCTTGCTAAAGAGTTTATACAAGTACAAACACAAACCCACTAGATTTAATAATATATTTTCTTTTGCACTTGTGTAAGGTAACAGTGAAATAAAGACAACTTGATAAAAATTTGGTCCATAAATAGAAAACAGGATTGGAACAACAGATCTTTCCAGCAAAACAAGTCAGACAGTCTGCCTTTCAAGTTCCCCCTTCAGATTCAGACTTCTATTCCTGGTACTTATGGTAAAGGTTTTTCCCCTTGTCCAGTTACAATTTCTGAGTCTCAGTACTATCACTCAGACACATCTGATGTCTTTTTTTCCTCCTCCTTTCAGTGTCTCAAAAAGCAAAAGGCAAGGATAAAACCTGAATTCTTTGACAGGGTTTTTCTTCACACTGTGATTAATGAGGTTAATGTTCTTTACTGAATTTTCACTCAAAAACATCAAAACCCAACATCCCTCTGAAGCAGTGTGGAAGAAAGGCACAAATTCACCCCCTTGCTGCTGGCAGCATGGCCTGAAATAGCTTAAAAAGGCTCAGAAACATCTGGAGACAGACAGTCTACTCCTTGTATTTTCCTATGAAATCCTTTAGACATAAGCCATTGACCAAGCCAGGAACTAAGACTGGACTCAGCTGCACCAACACTGCAGTAGGAATTTAGAAAGCGAGGGGGTCCTCTTAGAACCCCATGACTCATTGGGATCATCTCCCTTACCTTTTAATCTTTATCCTTTTTCATCCTTGTTCTCCATGTAAATAATTTAAAATTTGGTTCTAATCCAAGTTTGCTCTGTATGCTTTGTCTGTGTAGCCAGTCATAGAATGAACCTTGCCACTGAATTTTGTCAAGATGCACCTTCCCAAATTCAGATTAAACCTGCTGCTGCTATTACCCTTTGGTAGCAATTCCTTAAGTGACCTATACCACTCATCTGTGACAGTCTCCTAAGAGAGAATTCATGGTAACTGTTGCCTCATTCGGCCTTCAGTTGAGTTTCCATCTGTCTTAGGAGCAGTCTCCTAAATACTGACCTCTGTTAACAGGCATTTTATGCCAGTTGTTGAGAGGCACAAGATTGCTTGGCTGAACTCAGCTCCACTGCAGGAGAGGGACCAGACTTCAGCCTTTATGCTTCCTGTTTCCATTACTGCAATTACAGCATCTTAGAGGCTGGAAGAGGCAAACTTGCTCTTTTTTTCTGAAATACACAAATATGGCACCAATTTAGATTGTGCACTGTGTAATTGTATTGATCTGGAGCACTGTTTCCCCACTTCAGCGTGATGCCCCATCTGTGGAGGCTCTGAAGTAAAAAAAGGTGTCTATGTTGAAGAAATAAAGATGTGGTGTTAAGGTGGCCTGAATACTTTATCCAACTCATGCTTACGTCAGTGGGAACATTTCCAGGATCTCAATTGCAGGACAGAGGTCAAAGAGGGGGATTTTGTACAGGTTTGGACTAGCAGCAAGTAATTCTGCCTTCTGTGAAGGATCTTTGAAACCTGAGAGCATGCACGATGACTTAATCCTCCTCACACAGCCTCTGCTGAACGTGAAGGATATTGGCAGGCATGATTTCCACATTGTAAACCCATATTTGAGGAGTTTATCTTTCAAAAATGGATGAAGCTCATCAATTTGCACATTTTTACCATTCCCATACACAGAGAGAGATGGGCTCTACATCCGAACAGATATTGGAGGTCAATTCAATTTCTGAACCTGTTGTTGAAACTATTAAACTAAACAACTTCTGCCATAAGCATCATCTGCAGTGAAATAGGTAAAAAAAATGACATTTCATGAGTCTTTTTATCAAGGTTAAAAAAAAAATCTATAGCTACTTGTTAGGTTATCTTCTGCTTAAGCCAAATCTGTTTACAGTTGCAGTTCTTTCCTCTATCAGCAACTTGCATAAGGACATCCTACTACTTTCAAAAGAAATTTCACAGATGCAAGGAAAAAACCCCAAAACCTTCCATACACAGTGTTGTTAATATTTATTGATAAGCATTTAAACTCTAAATCTGTTCTAAACATTCAGGAATGAGCAATAAATGAAGATTGTTTTGAGCAGCAGAATTTTTTCTTTTTAAAAACAAATCTGTCTGTATTAATGAGGCCTAATTAAGCAACATTTCCTTAACAGTCCTGGCTGTAAGTACATACTGAATTACTTACTCGTTTGCAGAACTGATGAGTATCTGCACTTCTCATGTGGAATCTCTAAGAATTTAAGTTAAATGATGGAGTGTAAAAATAAACTGCTGTAATTAGGCTTTAAGTATAAATTACATAAGTTCAGATGTTTTGTTAACAGACACTTTCTTCAGATCTTCAAATACAACAAAGAGTAACTCTGCTCTCCTCTACAGAGCAGAGTTCCTGTTTCTTCCAGAGTTGTAACTAGTTCCTGTTTCATTATTTTCTTCTGGGACATCTCAATGTAAACCACTGGTATAATCAATAGACAGATCATCTGAGGGGTGTTCACTGCACATACACTCCTTCTCACCTCACACTGTTTCTGTGTGTGCTGAGAGGCACAAGAGCAATGCTTTTGCCTTTAAAACTGCTCAGCCTGCAATGCACTGGCAACATCTCTACATACCTGAAATGGACAAAGAAGCAATGGCTGCAGCTGTGCTAGGGACAAGGAGAGAATCCCACCAGGTGGTGGGACAACAGTAACATCCAAAAGAGAGGTGAAATATGGCAGCAATGAGCCTTGGCTTTGGAAAGATTGTGCTATCATTCCAGATGTCCTGTCACTTGGCCAGGATCTCTGTCAGAAACCAACACTGCAAATTCACACACCTCCACAGATTTACGCTTTGCTTTCCATTACACATAATCTTAGTATTTCAAATATTCACAGAGTTAAGAAGCAACAGATATCAATTGTTTCCAAAACAGAACCTGCTTGACTTCATGAAGGTGGCTTCAGGGAGAAATTTCTGGATGTCTGTGGCAAATCTACCCTGGATTTGAAAAGTGTGTTCAATATAAAGAGCTGAGTGAGAGGTTCAGGAGGTAATCAATAATGTTGTTGACATAGTAAAAACCTGAAGGATGCAAAATCTATCAAAAACTATTAAACACAAAAACACTGTCTCACTCAAGTAGCCCATGAGCTGCCAAGCACAGGACACATGTAGACTTTACAGTGGGAAGCACTTTCATGTGTTCATAGTGTTTTCCCTTATTTTTGACCTCTCTCAGCAACAAGACAGTACACACTAGACACTCATTTGATAACAACCAGCTCAACTGTTCCCACCTGCTCTGGACAAAAGTATAGAAACAAAAACAAACTCCCCAAAAGAATTCCCCATTATGTCAGTTCTAAGCAAAAGAAAAACTTCCTTTCCATACCAGAAAGAAGTCCAAGTAATTCTTAAACACTGGTTTAAGAAAACCCATTCCTTTCTGTAACAAGGCAGAACATCTAGTTTCTAACAAGGAGAAGACTACAAAAAGTGTTTTCAGTTTTGATTTCAACCTCCAGAAGCTGGTGTGTGAGATAACCTCCAACCAGCCCCACAACAATCTCCTGCAGAGGAGAAGGACTCTTCTCTCCTATGGCAAGGAGAGAATACTCTACTTTCTACTGTATCTGCTGATTTTGGAGAGGTAGAAAGCAGAATCTGAAAGTGTAAAATTACAATGGTATTCTGTGCTAATAAGACATCAGCTTTCTGATGGAAATGGGAAAGGATCTTATTAACTGTTCATTCAGTTTAGGGTTTTTTTTAGTTCAAAGAAGCATTAGACAATGAAAAAAAGCACTCTAAATACTGAAAGAGCTCAATCAGAAAAGAATCTAAGATTATCAATTTTATCTTCCTATTGAAATTGCGCTACCCCTCCACTTGGGCTAAACTCTGCTTGAATGGTAAAATGGAGTTTCACAGTGCACAAAGAGATGAACACACAGTTTTTTCCATACTGATCACCCTGTAAGCCCAGCATCTCTGGGCTGGTGGCTGCAGAGTCAGCCCTGCAGTGCTGCAGAGTGCTTTTCTGAAAGGGCACCAACACAAGTAACCAAACCCTGTAACAGTGCCCTTAAAAGCAAGGTGATGATGAGGAAATTTAAAAGTCAAATGCCCCAAAGAATCAACAAAGAATCTGCTTTCCTGTCTACAGAGACATCTCCAGAGACAACTCTGACATTGGGCAGTCAAGAGCAGGAGCTGACAATTTATGTGATGTCTCTACCATTAATAAAGCCATAAGCATAGATGTGAGAGCTGAAGTCAGCAGTTCCAAAACTAAATCCCTCTTTAAAACCTCTGACAAGGAGGAAAAGGGGTCAGAAGCCAGACAGACCCCCAGCTGCAGGATGTGTTCACTTGCCAATGTTTAACTAAAGCAATCTGCTCTCACACCGGGGTTCTCCAAGGGCTGAATGTCATTTGGACGTGAGGGGAAAGTGGTCCCAGGGAAGACAATGAACCATATCTGATCCCTAAAGAGATGCAGAGGGGAAGAAGAAGTGGAAAAGGACTTTCTTCAGTCTTTTTTCTTGCATTGTGCAGGCCAGACACAGCTGGAGCCCAAGGGGCTCCATGAGGGTTGGGACTGCACATCTTAGCCCCCCTGGAACAACAGCATCTCTGCAAAGAGGAGGAGAAGAAAAGCAGGAATCATTAAACCCCAGCCCTAAACTCTGCATACTTCATTATAGCGTCATTCAATAAACAAGATTTTTACAAACACTTTGCAATCCTCCCTGCAAGATTCCTTGCTGCTATCAGTAAGAGAATGCAATTTTACATGTCATGAAAACATAGCATTTATACCTGCATGCAGCAAATAACAACAGTAAGATGCATAACTGATATTAATAGCAGAACGATAAGCCTGAAGCTTGGATGAAAGGTCTCAAGAAAAGTGTCTTCCATCACTGCTGCCCTCTCTAATTTCATGTCACATTGTCACTGCACCTTCTCCTGCCTTGTCCCCATGCAGTGTCCCGCACAAGAACACCCGTATCTGTCAGCACAAGGGTATCCATCAGACAGGCTCTGTAACTGCATTTGCTAATGCTTCTTTTGACCTAACAGGCTGTGACTGCCCATGTGATATTCCACGTCTGGGGTCACAGAGATCAAACCTGAAATAAAACAATGGAAGAAAGCCTTGGCATGCAGGGTATCACACGGGTGAGAACTGAAGGTCACCTCCAGACTCAGTGTGCTCGGCACCAAACCTCAGGCAATGTGGTGGTGTTCTTACTCTTCTCTCTGCTGTGTATTTACACCACTGAAAGATGGGAGACTACCTGTGCAGCTTTTAGCAGCCTGGGAGTGAACGTAATTCTGATATTAATTCACCAGGTATTTTTCCTAGTCCATCTCTCCATCAGGTATGCACAGCAACAACATGCCCTATGTTCATTCCAGGAGTGAATTCTTCCCTTCACCTATATTGAGGAAAAGGATGAATGCACTTACGCTTATTCTGAACACAGTTCACATGTCAATACTCTATATAAGCATTTGGTCAGGCCACACATCAATTAACCATGCAGCTTTACAGTGACAAGCAGGCAGATTTATAGATTTTTTATTTGCCCTTGGTATGGAGGACACCTCCAAAAAAAGAAAAAAAAAAAAACGCAGGGCAGGGCCAGTGTACCACAGTGCTGCAGAGATACATCTGAGAGGCTGCTGTAGCCAGGCATGATTTGTAACAGATGTTCTGATATATATTGGAAGCCAAATTCACCCTAATTTACCTTCAACTTCCACAAGGCAGAGAGGTACCAACACAAAACTCTATCATTCAAGTCCTGGGTGGTCCATTCCTCAGGTCTTGATGCATTGTGGGTCTAAGCTGGCTAAAAATACCCTGTGAGGCAGGAAACTGTTCTTTCAAGAGCTGTTAAACGGTTCTTCTAAGGACACACTGCTTCCAAACAATTGCATAAAATCCCCTTGAAATAGAAATAGGGCAGGATACATCTCACAGAAAGGAAGAGACATGGCATAGGGCCTCAAGATTCCCTGCATTCAGCCAAGTTCCTTTCAGAGTTTTATCCAATATCATAAAAATATTCATACATAGAATTTCAAGCATGTCCATTCCCACTGAAGGATGTCCAGGCTCTACAGTCATATTATCATAAAGTGTTTTGAGTTTTCTCTATTTGTCCTTGGTAATGCTTTGCTTCTCCAAAGAATCCTCATGGCAGCATGAAGGAGAAGAGACACCAGTATTTAGCAGAACTAGCATGTCTGTTAGTAGCACAAAAGCTACTCTGCCCCAAATACCATCAGTCAGAGGTTTGTGCCTAACCCTCTTCCTACCACATGCTCCCAGGATCTAGCAGTTAACCAGTCCTACACCATTCTCTCAGTTTTCATGGTCACTGAGTTTCATGAGCTAATACTTGACTCCTTAGAGATCTGTACTTTGATCACATCTGGGACCTGATTGTCAAAATACTCGATATCTATATCAAAATTGTATCTACATGAAGAAAAGGGAAGCAACTTCTACAAATAAACTACTGTCCTGAAACTTTCATCTTTGAGCTACAGAACTGGAAGCTGAAAAACAGGTATTAGATACCACAAACTGACACAGATAAAATAACCTAGTCAAAAGAGAGTAAGCTGCAAGTTCACACTGTCCTTTACCAGTGCAAGTGGCAATTTTATCTGAAATTGTAAATGACTATAAAAAGAAAAATCAATGTCAGGATTTACTAATAACCTTTCTGAGATTTCATGCAACAAGAAAATGTGCTGAACCTACATATCCAGGAAAGCTGTATTTAGTAGAGTATGGTTTCAGATTACTTACAAAGTGACCTGAAATAGCTGAATGGGCCTGGAGTCAGGGGCTAAATTGAGTGAAAAAACATTGCCCAGTCTGTGCAGTGGCAGAACCCTTGCTTTGTGCAGCATGTCAGTACATGTTTCTGGGATCATAAACATTTCACAATGGTAGGCACATGGTAGGCACAGCTAAATCCAGGCCACATCACTCATTTGCCTCACTAGAATACACGAACTGCTCAGTCTTTCAAGAAGCCTCACTGGTGACACAGTTGTCTATTTTATGCTTTGAAGGCTTCATCTCACAAGTCAGAAGGTAATGTTTTCCCATTTTAGCAGGGACAAGTTGGAGATTCATGAGAAAACCTGCTCCTACCACAAAGATCCCCAAAGGAAGGATGGCCTCCAGTCACAGAACACTTCCAATGCAGGATGCCCCACAACCATCCATGCCACCAAACCACACAGTGGAGGGGATCTTTCAGGTGCCACAGCCTAGACTGTGGCACAAAACAACTCTGACAGCAAGATGTGGCTCATCATCAGGCTGAAGTAAAGTCTGACCATGAGCAGAAATTGCCAAAAATGGCCACAAATCCACCAAGCCGAGTGGAGGTGGGAGGCCAAAGCCAGTGGTGTTTATATCCTTGGATAATGTGGCACTTGCTATGCTGCCTAGAGGTACTGTGAGCCCACACATCTAGGCTTAGTTGAAGCTCATTCTGGATTGACTGGATAGTTGCCCTCACTACCCAGTCCCAGGGGAAAAAAAAAAAAACCACAGGAAAAACAAGGGTTACAGGGTAAAAATGTTTATTCAAGATCAAGTTATGAAAAATAAGAATTACTTAAATGAATTTCTGAATTAGAAATAATCAACTTGATGGTGTAATAGAAAATCTATTTTGATCTGTTTGACTTTTTTGTTTCTAAGTTGTTGGTTTTTTTTTTTTTGTTTGTTTGTTTGTTTGTTTTCATTCTGAACCATCTCTCTAAAGCTCTGAACGATTCTTGCATTATCTCAGTAGGAACTGCTGATTCAAAGCAAGGATTAGTCACAAATCTGTGCTACCCCAGAGCCATTAAAACAGCAAGCTGGTGGATGGGAAAAGGGCATATATATCTGATAACTAGGATGACCTTTCCTAGAGATATTCGTGTTTGATTACCAGTATCTTTTCTGGTTATACAGTTCCACCAGTACACTGTAACATTCCAATTCTTCCTGAATTGTGGACACAAAAATAAGACAGTCCTTACCAGACCACAACAGTGTTGCTTATGTGGTGCAAAATTGTGCAAGATCACCTAAACTCATTCTTCCAAATTTCATTCTTCCAAATAATGAAGATACTTTAATAAACCCTATTAAACCCAAGCATCAGTACCAACCCCAACATTAAATTGTTGAATACAGATCAGTCTTCCTATGGGAAATTTATGACCAAAGGAAATATTCTAGCATTGGTGTTTTTATAGCATCCATTTATTTTTCAATGGAGGATGGAGCTACCCAAGATTCAAAATGGTGTTTAAAGTGTCCTCTACCTTGAAGAAGAAACGTAACCTGCATTGGAATACTGTGCCACAGCCCCAAAAAGATGAGACAACGTCTGGGTGCAACTGCTCTTGCCAAAGTACATTAATTTAATCAGCCACCACTCTCCTCAATAGACATCTTGCCCATTCTGGTTACAAAACAAAACCATCCTGACCTTTTATCTCACTCCTCTGCCCAGTCACATTGATGCTCATTGTCAAAGTGTACAGACAGGGGTCCTCAATCCCTTTGCATGTGCCACAGACCTTGTTCCTTGAGCTCTCTGTCACCTCAGCTCTGCCCCTCTCTCCCACAGGTGGCTGCCTTTCCCAATGCTTCAAGTAAACATCCTGTAAACTCAACACCCAAGATGAGAAGCACAGATAGTTTATAAGCTGTTTAACAGTGACTTATTACCAAGTGCTGCATGACCTGGGGGAAAAAAAAATAACTGTTTTTTTTCATTCCTCTAATTTAGAAAATGAGGGCACAATTTCCTCCAGAAAGCAGATGCCACAGAATTATTAGTGAGTGTTTCCTGGTATTTTGTTCACAGTTTAAACATTCAAATTGGAGTTGCAATAAGCGTTTGTTGGATGTTTAGCACAGTTAAGCTCTATTTTTATCTAAAGAAGTATCACTTCAGATGTTACAGTTCACCAACAAATTCTGAACGCCATATTTGTTCAGAGTGGCATTTCTAGGATCTACAACTCCAGAGCTACACTGAAACATAATTAACAATATAACACATCATTGCAGCTCTTCTGCATCTTCCACTTGCAAGCTGAACTGTCATATCCCAGCAGCGCTCTCTTCTCAGCTTCCCTTCCTCCTCACCTCAGCTTCCCTTCCTCCTCATCCTCCCCCTCCAAATTCAGAGACACGGATCTACAGAAAACGTGCCAAGACACTTTCTGAAGAGATGTGAAAAGGAGAACAGCGTCGTGTATATTCCTCACCCAAAATAAGCTTATGTGACTTCTATACAGTCCATATGCTTATTTTCTTAATTTTTAAAACTCCCGTACGGCTACCAGACATGAACATGCCATAATATTCCTTCCTCAGTTTCAGGGTTTTTCCCTGCTGAGGATTTCACTCCTCTGAACATTTCTAGAACAACTCCAGCCTGTCCCAAGTTCAGCACTGGCTGTGCTGGCACTGTGCAAACACAGCTCGCAACACCACTGAGCTGTTTTTAGCTTCCATGCTGCCTGAGGCTGAGCATCTTCCCCCTCATCACATCCCATTTAGTGATGAGCCATCTATCCTCATGCTTTTGAATGCTACACTCTCTCTTGGGAGATGGAGCCTTAAAAAGACATGCTCCAACAGAAGAGCATGTCTCTATGTGTTCTGCTGTCAAGGCCTTTGCCCCAAACTCAGAATGAGGTCTTATGCTGCACCTCTTTTGTTCAGTTGTATAAATAGACTGGGGCTGCTGTCTTGCTGGAGCAGTTCAGACTGGCACAGGAGGAGTGAAGCCAGATCCCCCTGCCAGCTCCTGGTAAGACATCTGAGCAAATATCCCCATTTTGGGAACAGCCTGACTTCAAATGGTAATTACGTCTCACCTTTGAGGGGCTCCTGCTTTTCCAAGCCTGAAGGCTGGACCGCCTCCCCTGTCACAGACACAGCCAAGGGATCTGCTGCCATCCGTACATCAAATGTGACTCCTGTCAGATGGCAGCTTGGGCTGTCAGCCTCGCTTCTCTTCCTCCATGAAATACTGACGCTGGAAAGTCTGAGCAAGGAAACTGGGATTACAGGAGATATCCTTTGCCCCAGAGACGGTCCTGCCACTGTTATCTCTGCTCTCCAGTTCTCTACCAGGAATAGAGCAGTAACAAATGCACTGAAAGGCAGCCATACAGAAAGTCCTGGGCTGGAGATCCCAGCTTTTTGGTGGCTTTAATAAAATGGAACAGCACTGGGAGGAGAGGTGAGAGTGGGGGTGGGGAGGTATTGAGCACTCAAATTAAAATTGACCTTTTAAAATTTGCTTTGATTCACCTCTAATCTTACATGCTTTTCCTGGATTCTGAAAAGGTACAGAAATGAGGCTGATACATATTAAAAAAAAACAACAAAAAACCCCCATTCCCTCTCAAAATGTATGCCTAGAAAAATTGCATAGTTAAAATATTTATAGTAAGAACTTATCAAGCTATTAAGGCATAAAAAGTTTCATTAAAAAAAAAAAAAAGATGCATCTCTAAATCTCATCTTCCAGTTCTTCCAGAGTATTTATTTAATTTTAAGCAATAGAACTTAATGTTCTAGGTTTTACAAAAATCTAAAGAACAAGCAACTTTTAAAATCATTAAGGTGCAAAGTTTTAATTGACTTTTGTGGTTGCCAGAATCATGAGGCACATATCACTCCATGTGGATGTGCAAAACTGATCAGCTGTCTTCTATGTTCTGTAGACCACCAACTGCTACTAAAGAGGTCTCCAGCTTTCTTTGTTCTCCCTTATACGACAAAATTTAACTCTCTTCAAAGGCTGGATAGTTAACAAGTCACTTAATTAACACAATGAATATACAGCTGAATATCTCATTACATCCCTTCAAGATAACTAAGTTTCTGTAACAACATTCAATTTCCATGCTAAGCTGTGTGAACTATTATAGTTCACTCAAACCAAGAAATTGTCTCTCCTTAAAGGGGATTACAGCAAGTAGGTTTCCATTTGGACTTATTTTAATACTCAGTAAAGCTAAATGAATTAGTATCATAATATTAGTATCAAAATAATATTTTTCTTATTTTTTTTGCTTCAAACTTGCTAGAACAGAACACACTGAGTCTCTTGGGAAATCTGTTTGAGAAACACATCATCCAATTTATTCTGTTTTACTTTGGAGTGTTACGTCCAACTACCTGTAACTAATGAGAATCCAGAAAGGGAGAAGGAACATAAAAGTGAGTTACTCATTGATAAAAGGAACTGCGTGGACAGCATGCACTCTCTCTTCAAACTGTACATAATAAAACTACCAATTCAGAACAGAAAAAGCCAGCATTGCCTTTTCAGTGATGCTTTTTCCTAAAAGCATCATGCCTTATGATAAATACCTTCTATGTTCAAGTGGAGACCTTCCAATCACATCAATAATAGGTTGTTTCCATTAGAAAATGGCTGAGAATTATTTTTATTCAATTTAATTCTTTCCACAATGCTAGCTCTTCCAGCAAACAAATGCAAGTTCAAGGGGAAAGAAAACAAATATTCCTCCAACCCTCACACACTCATCTTTTTCAGCTTTTTTAAGCTCTCTGAGGTAAACAGCAAGCATTTTTAGTGACAGTTTCTGAGTAATGATGGGGAAGAGAGGGGAAGTGGTTGAAAGCACCACTGGCTTCTTAATGCCAACTCTTTTATGTTACTCAGGGAACACATGTTCAATCACTGCTTGTGAAACAGCTTTGACAACATGGAGAGAAGCTTTTTGCTTGATGTTTGCTTAAATGAAACTCTATCTATTGCAGAAGCAATTGCTTGTATTTTACTTTTTGGCATGGTTCTTTAGAATTTTTTTTGTGAAACAGAAGCAACTCACAGTCTTAATAATAGACTAGTCAGTGGCTGTCTTCTCTAGAGTCTTTGTTACCAAGAGGTTTCACTGCAATCCAGCTCATCTGAGAAGAAATTTAGAAAAAATATCAGAAGGGTGGTAACAACAGAATGTCTAATACCTGACCTTTCCAAGAAGATAAACAAGTGAGACACATTAGAAGAACCCCATCCTCACTTTGGGACCTTTTTTTTAAACATCAAAGTCACACCATTGCACATGACTACTACTTCCAAGAAAGCAGTAGGCTCAGTGTTTCATTTCTGAACACAGAACTTAACTATCACAGTAAAGCTTTAGCAAAACATGTTTACAGAAGTCTCTGCATTTTTATTATACTGTATTGTGCCTTGGAGAAAGCTTTTCTTAAGTGAACAAAAGCTGCAGCAGACCGAATTAGACTTGAAGCCTGAAAGAGATCACATGTAGTACACTCTGAAATTGTTTTACAACACTGAATTTAACCATATCTAAGGCAGACTGTATTAGCAAGAAATTTTAAGGCAGGGACTGCAAACCACTGTGCTGTTGTTAGCATCTATTTGTTATTTCTTACTAAAGGTACTGTCAACTGGCCTTCTTTCAGTCTGTTAAATAAGGTTCCTCTTCCTTGCTATGTTTTTCATGCATAGATGGTTAACAAAGGCTTCACAGCAGCTTTTCAGAGGCTCAGCTTTGAGCTTGGAATGACAGGGCCATGGGACAACTCAGGCAGGATGCAGGATTCCCTGGTCCAGCCCAGCACCAAGGTCAGATGAGGCTGATCACGGCTGCGCTCCCTTGGGGCTGGCACTCCCCAGAGCAGAACTGGCACAGCCACTGTGGGCAGCCAATACCTCTGCCTCCTTGGATTCTTTTCCTTGTGCACCATCTGAACCCCTCTGGCTGGCCCAGCTGATGCCCCCTGTATCTTTGGCTCTCACTTTTTGACCACCTCCCTCATGTGGTACCACCACCTCCCTCCCGTGGTACCAGGGGCTGCTGTCAGCACCTCCAGAGCCATCTCCTTCCAGACTGAGCCAGCCCATCCCTCAGCCTTTCCTCATGGGGCAACCGCTCTAGCCATGACCATCATGCTTTTGATACTCTAGAAAATGGCTCCTTCCCTGGAGGCGAGTGCATCCTGTTTTGCAAGGAAACAGGAAAGCTGAACTACACTGACACACTCCACAGCCTCATCTGACTCCCTGCCTCCAGGCCTGGTTCTGCTACAGGCAGGGTTACAGCTAAATCAGTGTCTTCCCATTACAAGTTGTCTCTGTAGGAGCATCCCATCCATCCTCTGGAAGAAGTGGCAACAGAATTGCAGACCTCTGCCCTGTTCCTCCGTTCCAGCGTGGCTTTCCTTTTTTTTCACAGCAGTTTTTAAAGCCAGTCCTCAACATTTCTATTCATAAAAATGGTAGAAAAACTTCAGCACTCCCACTATATTGTGGACTTAAATCAAGATGAAGTGCCATATGATTGCTTAACACCTTTTTGTGTCATCTGCCAAAGAAAACAATGCTATTCACAACCGGCTAAGCCCTGAGAAATATGTATACTTGAGGCAAACCATATCCTTCTACTTGATACTATGGGGGAAATTCTAGTTCAAACACTATTTTCAGAACTGCTTGTCCACTCAGAGAGAATTTCTAGACATCATCTTCCCATCTTCTGGTTCCTTTAGTCCTCTTACCCAACCAAACCTCATCCACAATCAATGGAAGAGACATACAAAGGTCTCCACATATATATAATTCTAGGACAAACCTTACCAACACTATTTAATGGAAACTCTCTTAATTAAGGACTATAAAATCCACCTTTGTAGGTAGAAATTGCTTATGAACAAAGCATACGTTGTATTGCCCATGAACTAAAGCTATTTTTGATGAGGCAGAGGAAGGGTACAGAATCATCCCAACGACAATCTCTTTGTCATCACTCAGTGAAATACCACAGAGCACTTTTATCAGTTAGTATGAAATATTTAAGAGCTGCCAATGCTTCTGCATCTGTCTGAGCAAGACCAAGGTACCTTGAAATGAAGAAGATATAAAATATCGATGGGTCAGGTGCTCAGCTAAAGGATATAAATGATACAAGATTCCAAAGTAGGCAAAACACAACTTAAAAGGGATGTTGAGCCTGAGCAAAGGGCAGTACTTTATACAGACAGAAAACCAAGTTGTGTGATGTTGAATAGAGCACATCCTCCAAGGGCATTTCAACAACTCCAAAGCTGCATTACTAATTACAGTTCCATGTTTTGGACAAACTTCTGGATTTCCAACAGAATGTTGTGAATTGGTGGCAAAGTAATTGAAAAAGGCTAAAATAAAAGGCTACCCATTTGTCCATGTGGGCTGGAAAGCAGTATAAATTATTCCCTCTGTCCTGCCTCAGCAGGTGTTCAGAACTGCAGGCATAAACATCACTGGGTACTGTAAACCCAGTTCACCTTCTTCTGGCTGGATGGATGTGGATAGGATGGGGAAAGATGACAGAGATAGCTTTGCTATTATTATGTATGTAGTAAATACTGCTTAATCTGTAGATTAAAAGAAGAAGAAGCAAAAAGAAATAAAACAAGTGCTTCCTGATCTGCAATTATTTTTCTGGGATCTTCCTAGGGACACAGAAAATGGAAGATTTTTAATTCAGAGCTGCATCCTTGCAGCACAACACAGCACAGAAACTGCCCCTACCTCTGGGTTCAGCACAGAAAGATTTGTGCCACATACCAAAGCAAAGACATGCAGGAAACTTCTGCTGTGTATATTCAGTGCTTTTTGTGCTCTGAGAAGCCAGCTGAAATCCTCCTGTCAAAATGCTTCAGCCTGAGTGCATCTGGCCAGAGCTCCACACCCAAAGGCTGCCCAAGGTCTGTCTCTCCATATACAGAGCAAACCTGACCCTGGTAAAATCATCACCTCCCTTTGCTGACAGTGGCTTTTTTGGCTGCAGTCAGATGAGCTGCCTCAGCCACAGCTAAACCATGTGAAGGACTCCTGCCCCCAGCCCACACCCTGGTCTCTGGGCAGAGGCCACACTCCCTCTCTGCAGGATGTCACTGCCCTTCTCTACCATGAAAAGGTAAGGGCACAAGTTTGCATGTCCTACCTAATCTTTCACCACCGCACAAGTTAAACACTTCCACTGGCAGGGTTTTAAGATCCATCCCTTGGATGCATTGGAACTGAAGCAGACTGGGTAGCTCCTACATATGATGCTGCATCCCACGTTTCTGGGAGCGATGCAACCACAGGTGAGAAACTGCTGTGGGAGTTGTCTCTGACACCAGCTGGGAGGCACCCAGCCCAGGGTGTGGGGTGGCAGCTACCTGAGCACAGGGAGAGCTGTGTGGGGCTGCCAGGAGGCCAGGTCCTTGCAGTAGGGAAGGATGTTCGGCTCCATCCAAGTGCAAGAGGATGAGGTAGGGCAAGACACTACATAAGCGTTCGTGCTTGTTCCCAGAAAACAAGACATCACTGTGCACCTCGTCCTTTTCTCTTGCTGATATCAAATGAGAGAATAAAGTCAAATGTAATTGCTATGCAAGCATGGTGGTGCTCTTTCTTCAGTGGGTAATGAAGGCTTTAATGTACATAAATGATTGTAAAAGATATAGAGGAGAGCTTTGTGCAACGTAATGCAGAACAATATTTTCAAAGAAATCAACATTATCCAGTGAGTGCTTTACTAAATTAATTTCATTTATATATGTACATTTATGCCCAGAGAGCAAGGGCAGTTGATACAATTTCTACAACAGGAAAAAAGCTAGCAAACCAACTTAATACACTATTAAATCTTTCCAAAGAAAAAAAAATAAAAATTTTAAAAACCCAAAAAAACCAACCAAACCCAACCACCTCAAAAAAAACTAACCACCGTAATTTTACAGGGAGATAATGAAAGAGAAAAGACAGACAAGTATTGTGAGGCTATTAATGTTGGTAAGAAAAGGAAGGAGAAAATGGGCAATTACCCGTAAACACAGCTCCTCAGTTGTGTAACAGAACAAATAATTGGAACAAAAAACACCATTTAAAAGTCAATAAAAGCACATGTATTCATAAAAGTCTTGCTAGACAAACTCACAAAACCTTTCATATTTCTCCTCCATTATCCTTCTCATGACACGGGGACAGTGTTGCAGCATCGTGCTGTGCAGAGAAAGCAGAAGAGGACGTTCAGATGAAGCCTTAACCAGAAGAAACAGCAGTGGCAGTAGGAAGCAAATGAAAGTCTAATCAAAAACTTGTAAGCAATTCAGAGAAACTGATTGTGGAAGAAGCTAGATTTTATTGTGACCACAGTAATCAAGTGTTTGCACTGAGTCAAGATAACAAGGAAAATCACTGCACCACTGGCTATCAACCCTCTATCAAGAAGTATTAAGTTATGGACAAGGAAAGAAACACATCAGCTTATGAAGTTGAGGAATGACAGTTTCTGTATTCATAACTCATTATCAGAAACATCTCAGACCTATTGAGCTTATTTTGAGAGGACTATGGAGGAAAAAAGGCACAATCAAAGCTTCCACAACTGTGCACTCCCACGGAGCAAAGAAATTGAAAAATATAATCACCAAGCCTTGAGCAGCAGAAGTTACAAAGCTCAGCATCCTATGGAGCACTTGCACAAATTTTCTGATGTCTGTTAAGCTGAATGCTTGCTACAGCTCTTCCTTCAGTGGGGGCATCCACAGCATCTCCCTCATCTCCCTGGTCAGCAGAAGTCTTGAGGTTTGTAAGTTTTCATCACTTTGAAATGTCTGCTTTTCTGTTTATATTGGCAGAAATTAATCCCCAAGGGTAAAAAAATTACATCAAGGCAATGAGAGGAGCTATCAGTCAGACAGCATTATTATTGTTTCATCTCCTTAGGAAACCAGACTGAAATTAATATAGTCAGGGCAGAAGGGAAGAAATAACAAATATAAATCTAAAATGGGAAAAACTTCTAAAACCAGAACTTTTAAGTCAAGTATGGAAGACATTATTTCACGCAAGGAAAGACAGATTTGGGAGTTTTTCACAAACAGATCACCATTTCTAACTTTCTAGGATTTCTGCTAAGCCATACTCTAAGACCGCAACGAAAATCTGGATGATCCCCTTGTAAAAATGCAAACACCAGAATCTTAATCCATTCTAATACAGATATTTGACTGTCTAAATACTTCCACCAGACAAGATCACTTGGATTTACTTTTATAATTCTCCCCTTTCAGTGCTGGGAGTGATCCCATGGGTCTGAATGGCAAGCCTGGATGTCACAGAGTACAAAAAATAATCCAAAATCCTGAACTCTTCCACTGCTCACAAAACTATTTGAGAGAACTAGGTGCACCTTCGGGAGATGCTGCAGTGCATGGAGGCTCTTTGGACATCAAGAAGTGGAGAGAGTACACCAGTTTCCCTCACTTTCCCTCGAAAGGCAGTCAAGGGAAAGCCACGCCCAGAGAACCGAATGTGGTCCTGAGGCATCTTCACCAGGAGGAGAAATCAACGAAGTACAGCAAAAAGGCCAGCAGGAGTTTGGGGAACATATGATCTTGAGCAGGTGGAGATAACTATACAAATGATTCCTCACATATTTTCCATCCCAGGTTTTAGAAACTGAAGGAAGCAGTTACATTCTGAAAGGCTAATTAAAAACCCTAATCAGTATACTAACAGAAAATATTATTTGCTAACACACGATAGTGAGTGAATGGACACAAAGGAACAGTTTTGCACTTTCAGACAGATTAACAACATGACCTGACTGAATTTCTATCTCTCTGCATTTCATGATTTGCATCAATATTTTTTAAATTTGTCATAATTTTCAAGTTCATGTATATTTTTATATCATATTAATGTGTTATGCTGTTTTGCCTTAATTTGTAACTGTCATGACACATCTAATTAAGGAAAAAAAAAAGATAGAAAAGAGACTGGTCTCTGTTCCACCAGGGTGTATTACAAAACCAAGGTACAGAACTAAACCTTCACTCTAATAGTACACTAAAGTGTATGCTTTTAGAAGTTATGTGGGTATTTATAGTTCAGTTTCAAATTATCTTACTTATATATGTTAGTATTGGCTATCAACCACAATGTTATATTTCAAAACTATCATGGCATGAACATTCAAGCTCAAAACTTCAAAGAGAATATTATAAGTTGAAACAAAAGAACTCTATAACTCAAACCATTCTCATCCCCATGACTTCTTCAGTCAGAAAAGGCAAACAAAGTGTCATTGTCTTTCCTTCAGCTGTTTTTAAGCTGTTTTGATCAAATTTTTCATCAAGAAATGGTTTTTGTTCCTAGATACAGAAGGTGATGAAGTTATACTGTGTAAGTCAATATGCCCTATATATTTCCACATTAACCAATCCTAACCACAATGCCCCCAAAGGTAGACAGTAATTTTACCTATTGCTTCAGGAATTCTTAATACTCTTTTACTTTTATCTTTGCTAAAAACACTTGCCTGCTCTGCAGAGTCCACAAATAACTTCAACAAATGCTGAGAAGCATCATTTATAACTGGATTAAGAAACGATTCTCTTACTGCCAAAATTCTGTGGCAATCAAAAGAAAAAAAAAATCCTGCCTCGTGTGTGATCTAAGTACAAGGACATTCCTTGCAAACACAGAAAACTGAAAGTCAGTGATGTATTTTAGCTGATTTTCTAGGAATATCTTTTGCATCCTGCAAAACAAACTGCATATTAGTCGTTCATTATCTTGTCCGTGCAACTTAAATTATGGACTTCATGCACACCGGTGATGTTATAAATATGCGTTGTAATATACCTAAGCAGTAAACTGCTCTCTAGCCTTCGTGTTGTCACCACTGATTAATCTGACCATCTAAACACAACTTCAGGAAGGAGACGTGCTTAAAAATCGCACCTGGCGCACTTCTGATTGCTTTTCTGCTGGAGAAAAACTATTTCAGTTTCCTTCCCGATGAGAGGCAGCCTGTGTATGACACCGATTAGCGGCTTCCCCTAAAGGTTAATAATACCTGGCGCTAAGAAGCATTAAACCTGGTCAGTCCGGAAGCATCCAGGGCACGGAGGCACTGGCGGATCACCCGTGACCTGTCCCGAAGAACGCCTGGGACACGGTGGTCGGGCACGGGACATCGCGTCCCCAGGACCACCCTCCCCAGCAGCATCACCGCTCCCCGCCCGGAGCTGCCGGGCCGCCCTCCCTCCGCTCCAAACTTCTCCCCGTTCCCTTCGATGCCCGAAGCGGTGCCCGGGGCCGGGGTGCCCGGGGTCGGGAGGGCCGCGCACGGTACCTGGGCACTCCGCATCGCCGGGAACGCTCCGGTGGGAGGGTGCGGGGCGGCCGGCCCCGCTCCTGCGGGATGTTCCCTGCCGGCAGCCGGCCCGGGCGGCCGATCCAGCCCCGGCAGCCCCCCCCGCCCGGCCCCGGCTTCCCCTGCCCGCCGCCGCCGCTCTCACCCGGCGCCGGAGCTCCCTGCCCTCGGATCGCGCTGTGCCGAGAGCCGCGGAGTGCCCGGGAGCTGCGGGATGCGGCGAGGTGCCGTGCCGGGATGCCGTGCCGGGATGCCGTGCAGGGATGTCGTGCCCGCCCTCCCGGCGCGCCCGTCCCCGCAGCCCGTTCCGGCGGGGAGCAGCACGGGGGGGCCGGGCCCCAGGAGCTGCCAGGCCTGGAGGTGGCGGGCGTGGGGCACCATTCCCCAAAATACCGGGCGCGGGCTGGCTCAGGCTGGCGCTGCCTACCTGGCTGGGACACTCCCGTCCCCTGCAGCCAGCGCGGAGGGACGCACCTGCCCAGGGTCCCTGTCCCCCGTGGCCCTCACCGCGCACAGAACTGTCCCGCTGCAAACTGATATCGGGGGGAAGAGCAGGTCCCGGTGCCCTAAAAACAACAGGGAAAACAGCTCTTACCTGGAGCCTTAGTGACTTTACTCCCTTTTCCTTCCCCTTTTTTTGGCTGCAGTCCCTCAAACTGCACCAGCAAAACGACACAGGACATCCTCCCACTCCTGCCCGACGCAAGCAGCGGTCGTGTGACAAAAAGTTGGCACCAGGATGTAGCCATATGTGACCCTTTTTGGCTCCGAGCCGTGTTACGTCGCACGGGAGAGGCCGTGGTGCAGCTGCACGCCTCTGTCAAGGCTGCTGGCCTCTGGGACATGCTTTCATGCAGGAGTTTGGAAAAATCCAACCTTGGCCTGAAATCAGCAGTCTTTGCCGTTTTCCGCTTAAAATGGTGCCCTGTGAAGAATGCTCCAAGTTCTCTATCTTAAACACCGTGTTCCAGTGGAAACACAAAATTAACATCTCCAGGCATATTCTTCCACGTTATACCAAACCGGCTTTGAAAGCTTTTAGAAAGATTTAGACATTTTGAGTATAGCATAGATTTGTTGGCTGTTTTTTGTTTTTTTTAATGGTACCAAAAGTACTCTACACTACCTATTTTGAAATCACTTTAAATAGTTTTGAAAATCACATTACAGTCTATCTATATATATACACACACGTATACATATATATGTATGAGAGTTCATCCAGCTGTTTCCCTAGATCCAGTCAGAGCCAAATGAAAATCTGCAGAGAGGTTTTCCCATTTATACCCAGAAACTTTCAATTTATATTCTGAGAACTGGACAAATGCAGACAAAGGTGGGTATCTTACCTGTGTTTTTCAGTGTTTACACTACAAACCATGTCAAGCTTTTCATCATATTTATTTATGATAACAAATAAAGAAAAACAGAGGATTAGAATTATATTCCATTTTGAAAATGAGGTTGGCTTTCATGAACCTAAAATCCTTTGGTTTTACTTCTTACTTATTTCTGGCGTGACCTAGAATACTTAGGATCTATTTTTAACATTATTTAAGCCATGTTGTTAAAGTAATCCTATTTACAATGGGAACTTTAAACACCAAATAACTCAGGTGATGGCTTAGAATTGGTTGATTGTGTTGCATTTTTATTAGATCTTTCCAAATGTCCTCTTAAAGTACAACAGCTGTAGTTTGGAGTCCTGCCAATACTCCCTCTAAAATATTTTTCTTAGAATATAATTTGCTGTATCTCCTTTAATGATTAGTCTCTTTGCCATTTATTTCATTATTTGGGCAGATGGCTTGATTTCTTAAAAAACCCTCTTATGACTACTATTTTTAGCTTAATGATAAAAATAACTGCTAGGAATCTTTCCTTTTCCAGGTTATAAGGAAGGTTTATTCAGAAGAATGATCCTGCAGTTATCCTCTCACAAAGCTAGTATTGGTACTATAGATTTACATTCAGCAGCTCCTCTTTCCAGCAGAAAGTGAAATTGAGTGTGCTGGTCACCTTCAGGGCTTTGTTTGTGGAGAACACATGAGCTAAGGAGAATACACAGGTATTAGTGCCAAGGTCCTGTCCTGCACTCAGCTTGGTAATGTACAGGCCTTTACATCCTTCTAGCCTGCCTGTATGCCTTCTGAGGGAAGATCCAACCTGTGTATTCCTTCAGGCTGAGGCAGTGGCAGGAGTTCTGAGGTAGCAGGAGATGCTCCTCACCTCTCCTGATGTAGCTGGCATATGCTGTGTGTATGTGGGACTTTGTGTGTGGGGTTTGGAGGGGAGCCCTTCAGACACCTGCTCTGAATCAGACCCAACACGAACGCCTGGAGGAATCACTGATGCCTATGAGTGAGATGATTACTCCATGACAACGAGTTCTTCAGCGATGTGAGTGTTCCCAGTGTGGCACTGAGAGAAAAATCCTTTCTGCAAAGGAGTGAATCAGACACTTAGTGGTGTTCAGTAGTGGAAAGCTGCTTTGAAGCAGATGGGATCAACTTATTTTCAGCTGTGGGCATGCCTTGAGAGAAATGTGGAGCTTCCCCACTTAGAGCCACAAATGCATTTCTCTTTCATTTCTTTATTATAAACTGCCATTTCTTTATTTTATTTTCTCCTTTCTTGTTGCAAAATCAGTGTCACATGAAACAGAGATTTTGGATTTTTAAGTCTTGCTGAGAAACTTTTCATGTTGTAGCCCTGTGCAGTTTCTATATTTTTAAATATCTGGAGGATTAGGGAAAAATCCTAGTGTATTTTAATAGTTTTTATGCCAAACCTGTCTTTCTTTATATTATATTGGACATATTGTTGGGAGTTTCAGATTCCCAAAGATGCTTCTAATGAAATCAGTTGCTATCACAGGAAACAAACCAATGAGGAAAATACTGTAGAGGACTGTTTTTGAATTCCAGTTGCAAAATTTCTGAAGAATATTATGGTTTACTGTGGTGCCTAGGAGACAGGGAACAAAGTCAGTGGCCCAGATCCTTGCTAGTCCTGTGACCATGTTCCATATTCCACTTGGCATCTAAAATTTTAAAGATGAACAGGACATAAATAAAGGAAAAATGAAACACAGCCAAAATTCAGGCTTTATGACTGTTTTGCTCTCTGCAGCGGGCACTGGCAGTACAGCCAGGGGAGGAAGAGTGGTGGGGGAGCTGCAGGAGCACCATCCTTCTCTGTAAGCCACCTTACTAGATGGGCCATGTAGAAAACATCCTGCCAGTGGCCTGTCCCTGGGGATTGAGCTTTGCTGAGTTGGGTTTTTATAGGATCTGAGCAGCTGTGGTACTGGATGTAACAGTCTATCAGAGGCTGAGGCTGCCTTTGAAGCTGGAGGCAGAATCTTGCCACAGTAAAGTCTTCTCTCCTTTCTGCTAAAGCACTGATTTCAGAAAGCTGACATTTTGGACTCCTTAAAAGCATCAAGCTAAGAGGTGCAAAATAAATGAATATTCCTTGGGGGAAAAAAAAAAAGATTCTTTGATAAATAAGATTACAAAATTAACAAACTTTGCACCTTGTAAGTGCAAACAAGAGAGCTTACACAGATCCTAAACCTAAACAAATTAGGCTTAAAAATATAAATGAAGAGCTTGTAGAACAACTTGCAAAAGGCAAGTATAAAAGTTACTCATAAAACCTTAGACCATAAGAACAAGGAACTTCTGCAGAGCTGAGGGACTACCAAGGAGTAGGGGGATCATAAAAAAGGCCATGAAAGGGTGCTGATGTAACTCTTTCTTTGCAGTTTCTCCACCAAAGAGCTTGGAGACATTAATATCTATCCATTTTCTTTACAAAAATCAGATCTGCAGAGTTATCCCATATTGAATGGCTGGAAGGAGGAAAAAAAGCTCATTTAAGGAAAACAAATAATAAAATCAGCTTGCCTGAGTCCTATTCACCTGGAATTATCTTGAGAGGTCACTGAACAACTGTCCTACTAAGTTTGAGGTA
This sequence comes from Rhabdornis inornatus, assembly GCA_013397075.1. Classification (NCBI taxonomy): domain Eukaryota; kingdom Metazoa; phylum Chordata; class Aves; order Passeriformes; family Rhabdornithidae; genus Rhabdornis; species Rhabdornis inornatus. The sequence goes on along the minus strand of VWZS01002974.1, from coordinate 694,151 downwards.
AATTTGCCATTCAAATACTTTTTGAACTCAGTCAAATAGGTACAAAACCTTGAGAAGGGCTCCATAGGGTATTTGTATTTTGACACATGTATTTGAGACATTCCACTTAAAAATAACCTTAAAATAGTATTACTTGGCATATGAATAACTCTGAACTAATACCATCTTGGCCTGTATCAGCAATAGTGTGGCAAACAGCACCAGGGCAGTGATTATCTCCCTGTACTCAGCACTGATGAGGCCACACCTCAAATTCTGTGTTCAGTTTTGGGACTCTCACTACAAGAACGACATTGAGGTGCTGGAGCATGTCCAGAGAAGGGCAATGGAGATGGGGAAGGATCTGGACCACAAGTCCTGTGAGGAGCAGCTAAGGGAGCTGGAGTTGTTTAGCCTGGCGAAAGGGAGGCTCTAAGGGGGGGACCTTATCACTCTCTACAACTACCTGAAAGGAGGTGGTAGCCAAGTGGAGTTTGATGTGTTCTCCCAGGTAACAAGTAGTAGGATGAGAGGAAATAGTCTCAAGCTGCACCAGGGAGATTTAGATTGGATATCAGGAAAAATTCCTCCACCACAAGGGTCATTCAGCATTGGAAGAAGCTGCCCAGGGAAGTGGCTGTGTCCCCATCCCTTGAAGGTGTTTCAAAGATGTGGGGATCTAGTGCTTAGGGACATGGTTTAGTGGTGCACTTGGTAGGGATAGATTAATGGCTGACTTGATGATCTCAAAGGTCTATTCCAATGATTCTCAATGATTCTGTAATCCTATTGTATGATTCTGTTGTATAATTCTTATGAGGAAGCTGTGCCTCTTCCCATCTCCTGGAGGATCCATCAAGCTCCTTCATATGTAAATGATCCACTTTATATAGACTTTTAAATTTCATTAATACCTCTGTCTATGTCTTTCTGGAAAGAACTGTGAAGACCTTTATAAGGAGTCTCAACTACCTTGAGATTAAAAAGATTAAGAATTACTTAAAGGCCCATCACAGGATATTAAAGAAAGCCATCCAGATTCAACTTCTGTCTCACAAAACAAGAAGAGAGTCACTGAATGAAAACCTTAGGCAGTGTGTTTGAAACAAATAAAAAGAAGTACTTGTTCTATGCCACATTTTATTAAATGACACTTTGCCCACATGATTAGAGAATAAATCATAAATGGGTAAAAAATAATATGAGAGAAATATTTATCAGGTGCAATTAAACACAAAAATCGAGATTCCCAGTTCTTTACATATATATGAGGCCTCTAATAAATGATCCAAAACAACAAGGCTTATAATAGGGTACAGGAACAGAAAAGCAAGTGCATCATCTGTGTCTCAGCTTCTTGCAGCTTTAATACCTGTGGTCTTTTCTTGAGGAAAGCTCAGACTCTGGAGATATTCAGAAATCTTCTGAGAGAGATTATTAGTTGGGAAAGGTGTTCACTAGGAATACTAGTTTTTTAATTTACTTTTTTACCAATATTTCCATTAAAATATCTGCAGCATGAGCACTGCATGGAGCCCTCCCTATTTTGCACAGCACAATTACTATAAATGACAGCATCTTACTCTTGTTACCATCATACCCTCACATTGATCAGAAGCAGGACAGGGCCTCCAACATGCTGGCCTCCAGCAAATGGCCTCTGAATTAGCACAAAACAAGAGTGAACTCCACAGAAGTTGAAAGCAACTGTGAAGCACAAATCAAGCTTCTGATTAACGAGATTGATTACATGCATGCATTCAAATACATGGAAACTTCCATGTGCAGACATCCTGTTGGCTGTGATACAGCATTAAGCCTCATGCCTTGCTGCAACCTCGAACAGAACTGACAGCTCTAAATGCACTTTGAGTTAAAGCACTCTAAGGAGAAGGGAGGAGATTACATTGCCCAGAGGATCTGCAGCTAAAATGTGTGTTTGTATCAGAATGACAAAGCCAGGGTTTGAATGGAGATGCTGCTTTTTCAGCCCAGAGTTGGCCCTGACAGGTTGCATGTGAGATGTGCCTTGCAGATATCCAGTTCCTGCCTCCTGCCCCTCCTCATGTCCAGGCTTGCACATGAATTCATAAAAACCTGAGGATTTAAATAGCCTGGTTACAAAATTGTATTGAAACATAGATACTGATGCAAATTGTGCAGCCTGTTGGCACTGCATGAATCACGCTGGGCCTAGAAAGAGTCTACATTAATTTCAAGTGTGCTCTATTTCCATTTCCAAACTGTTCTCTTTTCATATTCATATTGTGTGTTGCCTTCATTTAGATTATTTTCTTTTTTTTTTTTAGTTTTCTTTTGCATCTGTTAATGTTTTTGCCAAATCTCTGTATACATATCTAATTTCCAAGGCTTCCCTCATCCTGTTTTGTTTGATCTCCAGTTCTTCCAAAGAAATATATACAATGGCAATCAGAAACTGAGATAAAGAAGCACCTCTTGAACTAGTTGTAACAAACAAATTCCTATTATAAACAGAATCGAAAGAATAAGGAAAGGGTTTTTCCCACTATAAAGTTGGGGGTTTTTGCATCCCAGATTTACACACAATGGATTGGTGTCCTACCAATTTTGGTAGGATCTTGGTCATCCTCACTTCTTTTGGATGAGAAACTCGTGCTACCCTTTGAAGTCTGTTTCTGGTTTCCAAGGGAAAGCGAGCTGCTCCCAAGTCACTGCCATGAGGAACACAGGCACCCAGGCAGCCTCACCAACAGCACAAGCACTGTGCCACTGAAGGCAGTCTGCTCTTCAAAGGATGGAGAAGAAGGAAGCCCAGTCTGGCTGGTGATATTGCCACTGAGCTCCTGGCTCCTCGCTGAGATGGCTTAGTGTGATGGATGGCCCTGTTCAGGAGATACATTTGAGAGTGGCTATAAAATTGCCACTAGGAGTCTACATTTACAAAGTCAGACATAACTTTGGTGAATCTGATGCCTGTGGGGATTAATGGGCAAGACATGCAGCTCTGCATGGTGCAGCAACTGTCACGAAGTTACGACACTGTTGTTCGATATTCGCTTCCAAAAATTACAGAAGCACTTCATAAAGTTGTTCATAAATCCCTGGAAGAGCCTGCTGGGTGAAAAGTTCATTAAAAGTCACATTCAATTAACAAATGACTGTCACAGCCAGATGTGTATATCCTGAGGTACAGTTTAATATATGTCAGACACAGACAAAATGACAGGCTAAATGATGATTAATGCTTAGCTGACAATTTCACAAAGCATCACACTAAGTAAAGGAATGACTCTGAAATCCTAATTTACATAGCGTCAGCTAACTCGGGTGAAAATATGAAATAAGGAAAAATAGATGATATCCAAAAAAAAGGAGAAATGTAATGTGCTTGCAGTCATTCCCAGTCTATATTTCTGTTTGACCTAGCTGGGGAAAACACATTTCAGGTCAATAATTAGACAAAGCTTTTGTTTGAAGTAATGAACCAAAACAACAGAGCTGTAAGTGCATTCCCCAAAAGACAAAAAAGACAAGGTAGGGTGTCAAATGTGACGGACTGGGCTTCTGAAGAAAAGCAGCATCACACAGGGGCTCAAAAGACCCAAAGTGGAGGTGTTCATGAGCCTTTCCAGAGCTTTGTGAATCATCCTCCAGGCCTGACACATATTATTTTGATGTTACAACAGAAATACAGTCAGCTGAGACTGTGCTTTCATTATATGAATGTGCTGGCAACAACACCGAGTTAAGGATTTCTTGTGCCTACTTCACAGATGGTCACTTTTAGCTCCATGTAAGGGTGCATCATCTCCCACAAATGGTTGTGGGCTCATACTGGACCCAGGAGCAGCCAATGGAGCATAGGGTGGGCCACAGGCATAAGTGAATATTTCCAGAGGGTTATCATGAAAGCATGGTCTTCACTCAAGCTCTGCTCCACTGCAACCATCAAAATGTTATCTCATGTTACTTATAATGAACTTGATACTTGTGTAAGTGTTTTGCAATATTACTGTCTCAATTTTTTCTTTTTTTTAATTTTTTTTTTTTTTATTTTTTTTTTTTTTAGTAAAACAAATCATAAAAATCATAACTTCTCTTTCAGCTATAAATTCTCAGCTCTGGGAATTGGCTTAGGAGAACTGCTCTTTTCAGATGGCAGTCCCAGCTAAATGTGTGGCATGTTAAAGTACCCAGCTCACCCTGGTCATCTTGAAAAAGCCATGTTGTTCCTCAGAATTTTGTTAAGTAGAGAGCAGTCTTTAGTAAGCAGTGTGTAAAGGAGCTGGAGCTTTTAAAAGGACACATAAACAGGAGTCTCAGTGGCTGCAACAGCTGGAAGAGCAAAGAAGCCCCAAGATGTGTCAGTGAAGAATGAAACAAAAATCAGTAGACAGAGAAAAGACAAAAGAAACAGCACTGGGGAGAATTATATGCTTGTCATCACAAGGTGATTGGAGAACTGATATTACAGGCATCCAAGTACATCACTATCTATTAATTTGATGTTGCCATTTAAATTTAGAATCTGAGTAATCTGGACTAAAATTTCCACATATAGAAGACAATAAATGAAAGTAATTTGGACTAAAAGGAATCAGACAATAGATTGGACTTGAATCTGAGTTCCCACTTCAGATGTAGGGATCATTATGTCAAGAATGATGTAAGAAGTTATAAGTTTGCATTGCGTCTTCCTGGGAGGTACTGATTTCATGGCTGGCTGAGAGAAGTCTCCAAGGAGAGAGCATGTGCATACTGAAAGGCAGAAATAGGAAAAGGAAATAGTAAAATGACATTTTGTTTTAAAAAAAAAAAAGTCAAGAGAAGATGTTTCAGGAAAGAACCTCTCAGAATGAATCAGCTCTTTGGAAGGCATGAAGTTAGCTTTACAAAACAGACTGTTTCTTTGTATTCACCATTCTTAGTGCTCCACCTAGGGTTAGGGTTACACCTAGGGCTGGGATTATGCCTAGGGTTAGGGTTCAGAAAACCACAAAGCCAACAGCTCCAGGCACGCTGAAGCTGCAGAAGTCATGCCAAGGGGAACACAGGACAGCCACAACATGGCTCCCTCCACACTTTTCTGCTTGGCAGCAGCCTCACCTTCAGTGATTCAGTGAATTAATTGCTTTCAGGAAGTTTCTCAGAAGTTCCTCACCAATATTACTGGAGAATTAATCTTTATAATTCAGTTGTCAAGCCGTGTGACTGATCACCTACAGTCCAGTTCTTGCTCCCTCATTAAATGGTCTGTGTTTCAAAAAGACATTTTCCTGTAAAAGAAAAGATTATCGCCTAGTCACAAAATTAATCTCAAATTTAAGCAGCCTTGAATATCAAAGTTCTTAACTTTGTGTTTATTAGTTTCAGGAAGTGAACGTGTCTAGGTCATAGACAATGGATTTGAAGATACAGGCTCTTAAATAACCTTGTATAAGATTATCCAGGCTTTTTTAAGATGGAAAAATTAATAAATCAGAAAATCTTTAAGATCTTTAAGAGAATGATGGATTTGGAGGTCCAAAATATCATACTAGGCAATGAGACTGTAGGGGAAGAGATTAAGGATGGAAATACCTGAGATTTGATCAGTTCTGAGATAGGCAGTTTGAGCAAGAATCTATCCAACAGAAAAAACATCAGTGAAGGGTTGGAGAGAGAGATGAAGTTTTAGAAAGCAGTACTGAAATATGTCTCCCCTGATGTTAATTAAAATGTGAACTGTCCAACCAAACCTACCAAAAGATCTGCAAGAGGAAATCATATAAATAAAATAAAAGTTGGATGTGATGAGATGGTGCCAACTGCTGCCAAATCATGTCCTTATCCAGAGCCACTGAACAGGCCTATCTCCAAGTTATTTACACGTTATTAGGCTGCCAGAGCAGCACCTCCGTGCACAAGCTCTCCATGATTGTGAGAACAGCTGCAATGATTCACACAAAAGTTTGATGATTACAGAAATGGTGCATGCGGTCTTTCTGTAACTCAAACTTACAATGAAGTTCCTTCCTGCCACAATAATTTAGCAACAATAAAGGGCTTGGTTAATGTGGAATGCAAAATTTTCAAATCATCACTATGTAGGGGACACATAGCCTGAGGGTTTTTTGGTTTTTTCCACTTTCATAATCCCTGAAAGACACGTTTCCTCTAATTGTCCACTAGAAAATATTATTTCCTCTTCAGATTTGTAGACATACTATGACACAGTTTACAATGTGCAGAGATGGCTGGTCTTCTACATTAAGAAACCATATTATTTGAGGGGCTGTCACTGAAAAGTTCATTTGCTATATTGTTTAGAGTTTACACAATATTTACTCACTTGAATGTGCTTTTAAATTTTATAGAGCTGCTGCTATAATTAAGTCTTCACATAGAGGACAGACAATGTGGTTCTTGCTACATGGAAAGTGCTAAATATTGACTTATATATTTTTTCTGCTTTGGTTTCATGCAAGAGAACAGAGATTTCCTCTGCTACACTACAGATGTGAAATACGTAGCAAAAAAAATTTCTCCTAGTCAGAAAGCCTGACACTTTTTTTTCCCAGTTTGTGTGTGTGCATGGGATGCTTTGGGGTTTTTTAGTTTAGTTAATTTAGAATAATACAAGTTGATCATGAGAGAATAATGTCTGGAATCAGATGTGAAAAGAACAAAAGGAAAAAATGCTTTCCATTGAAACACTGAAACAAAGTGAAAAAAAATAATTTTCCTAACTTTAGTTTTAATTATGACTTATGAAAGTTCAGACCCACATCCAAAGCAAAAGTATGACAACATCTTATTCCAAAAAACCTAAATGCTGATGTCAAGATATAACTTCCATAGGGATTTTCTCCATTTTAAGGAGCTTCTAAGGATTCTTAAGTGTGAATTAATCTCCTAATAATTTTGCTCTTAAGCATTAACCAGATAAACAGGTAATGTGACTGATATCAGGAGCAAAAAGTAAAATATATAGTACTACACATAAACAGTTTGAAGGTGAAACTACTTTAGACTTGTTCATTTTTGTTGCACATTTTTGTTGTAGACAGTTCTCATTCAAATTCATCATATTCCTATTTCATCTAGGTATTCTTTCTCTCCTAGATCACACAGTGCAAATTGAGGAGGTGGTGCTGCCTTAAGACTCCCTTCCACAAAATCCCCATGAGATGGTCACAGATGTGCCAGCGTAGGAGTACAATGGATCTATAGTTTGCTCCCTTTTATTCATTCCCTGGAGCATGAAAGTTTCTGGGTCTGATCTTTTTCCTTTCCTGCAGTCACCTTTAAAAGCCCCACTTTTTCTGCTAATGGCATATCGAGTCTTGACATGAGAATAACAGAATGATCCACAAAATGGTGCCAACCTCCCCAGCTCAACTATATGTTGTGCTTTCTTTAGGAAATGTGCATAAAGACTTGTATAAACATTAGTTCCAGCATTTATACTGTTGCATATGAAAATACCTGCTACTAAATGGAATGCTAGGAATGTTACCTGGGGCTCAGGACAGCAGCTGTCACTAGCAAAGCTGACAAGGATAAAAACATTACACTGTAAATTCAATTTATAGGCATGGTATAATGGAAAATATTCATTATGATTTTAATGTATTCCTTTTGCGCTAATGTCTGTGTTTTATATGAAAAGATATGCTGCATATTTATAGGCCCAAACTACATCACATGCATTGGGGACACCAGACTGTGTCTGCTTGGATGTGCAAGTCCAGAGTCATCACATCTCCATCCCTGGAAGTGTTCAAGGCTAGGCTAGATGGAGCTCTGAGCAATCTGGTCTACTGAAAGGTATCCCTGTCCATGGCAGGGAGGTTGGAACTAGAGGATAGTTAAGGTCTCTTCCAACTGAAACCATTCCATGATTCACTCCAACTGATCGTGCCCTTGTAGGCAGGTCTCCACTTTCAATCTCCATCATCGGTCTTAGGATACACAGGCAGGAAAGAGATTGCCTGCTTCCTGAAACATGCGTCCAGTCCTGAAACCTGGGGTCCTGTCACCAAGAGTCTAAAGCCATCTCCCCCAAGTCTCCATCTTTAAATCAACAAGAAAAATATCAGTGGGTTAACCACCATCTGCTCGCTGACCATGTAGGGTGGGGGAGCATGGAGAACCAGATATTTATCTCAGGCATATCATTTAAGAAAACATTGGGAAAGCTTTAGAGTTGCCTTCTATTTGGTATATCACAAGAGATAGATGGGGGCATCTCTGGGCCTGTAACTTACCCAAGATGATGGATGCTGGATGGTGACCTTTAATCCAGCACCATCTGAAGCAGTACACCTTTCTCCTTCACCATCTTCACGGCCCTAAAACTGTACCTGACCTCCATCAGACCTGTTATATCATCTGCCTCACTTGACACACTGCTGTCACAGATTTTACCACTCCAGAAAGAAGAAAAATTCAGTTTTATTCTTTTTCTTGGAGCACTGAAATTGAAGTCTGCCTCTGTTGTTGAGTAGCTTGGAGCTGGCTCTTACCTCGATTTCAAGTGGGTAGGCAAGAACGTTTTTGCTCTCAAGCTCTGGTTCACTGCTCAGAGCTGGCAGAAAATCTCATTGTCTTTTTTACTAGACCTTGCATGCCCACCTGAAATACATTTGCTGCTAGGAGATAGGCAATTTCTGTCTTGGCTTAAGCCCTAGAGTCAAAATACGAGTTAATCTAGTTCAGCATTTGGAAGGTTCATGTCAGGGTAAGTGTGAAAACAGTAGGGCTGCTTGTGGTAAGACAAAAGAGAGTGCAAAGAGGAACTGGCAGAAAGTCTCTATTAAACAAAAAAAAGAAAATTACTGGAGTCCTGTGTTTCTCGTACTGAACCAGATGTGTGTAACAAAACCTTGCTGTGCTTGGGTAATCTCACAAGCACAGAGAGGAAATCAGTGCTGAGTATATTCCAAAGCAGTCACAGAAGTACCAATGATTCTGAATGCTTCCTCTAGCCCATGGCTTTTCCATCATTGCTACAAAGTGGCTGCTCCAATACCATTATTGCAGAGCAGAACACCATAAATTATGAAATTCAGATTTAGCAGTTAAAAAACACTGTTCCAGAAACCAACCTGTCAAGCCAGAGAAGAAAAATGGCAGAAGTATGTTTTTGTTGACCAGTGTGAGTTTTTTTTTCTTTCATGGAATTAAATCAGTTTAACTTTGGTTTCTGCAAAATAAGTAAGTTGTCCATCATCACAAATAAGCAACTGTTGAAAGAGAATTTTGGCTCTAAACATTCTTTCAAGGTTTTATTTTACTTTTTTTTTTGGTTGTTGTTCTTGTTTTTTTTGTTTTTTTTTTTGTTTTTGTTTTTTTGTTGTTGTTGTTTTGTTTTGTTTTTTGGTTTTGGTTTTGGTTTTGGTTTTGGTTTTGGTTTTTGGTTTTGGTTTTTGTTTTTTTGGTTTTTGTTTTTGTTTTTTTTTTTTTCTTTTTTTGTGGAAACAGGGACTCCAAATTAGGCATTATTAGCCACAGTGGTCTGCTAGCAGGAGGTCCAGAGAACCAGACAGTTCCGCTGAAGTTAGCAGGAATGCAGATGAATTGTTAACAGATTAATTTAGGCATTTATCACTGAAAACATTTATCCTTCTCCCTTTTTAAAAACTGGTTCCATATGAAGTCAAAGTATTCTGCAAATAAACTCTGATTTATTTCCTTGAATGACTTGATCAGCGTGTCTGTGGTGTGTTTTACTATTAGGCTATATTTGCACACAGGCAATTTGTTCCACTCCAAAAAATAGCAGCAAACTGTTACAGCTTGCCAAGAGATCATACCAACAGCTTAACAGATTGAGAGAGCAATTTGCCCATTTAGTACACAGACATAAATCTTTACACCTAACAGCTTTGTTTAAGGGCCAGGACTGCTCGCTCCTACACATGAACCTTCCACCAACACATGTATGATCGTGCTGAGAAAGAAGCAGCAGTGAGGAAGAACACTCGGATTTACAAATGTTGACTTGAATAGTGTTGCTCTCTCTTAAGTGAGTTCACACACATGCAGAGTTCATGGAGTAATCCAAACTTTTTATATTCAGTCCTCCAGTGCTTGTGTACATGTATGAGTGAGCCATACATGTACAAAATCCAGCTTTGCCTTCCCCACACAAGTGCAGCTCTTTGGTTGAAGGATTATAGTCAACTTGTGTCCCTGATGGTCTCTCAAGATTCTGCAGAGGAAGGACCTTGGTACAACTTAGCAAACTGTAGGTACCATGTTCCTTTCTCCAAAATCTTCTAAAAACAAGAGCAATGACAAATTTCAGCACAGCCCCCCACAAATATGCTCAGAGAGCTGGAGCATCTCTGTACAACGACAGGCTGAGAGAGCTCAGGTTGTCCAGCCTGGAGACGACTCCAGGAAGACCCAATGAGCTCTTTCAGTACTTAAAGGGAGCTTATAAAAAGAAGAGACTTTTTATACGGGCAGATAGTGACAGGACAAAGGGCAATGCTTTTAAATGGAAAGACAGCAGTTTTGGGTTAGCTGTAAGGAAGAAAGTTTTTACTCAGAAGGTGGTGAAGCACCTAAACAGGCTGCCCAGAGAAGCTGTGGATGCCCCATCCCTGAAAGAGTTCAAGGCCAGGTTGGATGGTGCTTTGAGCAACCTTGTCTAGTAAAAGGTGCCCCAGCCCATGGCAGGCGACTTGGAACTAGATGATGTTTAAGGTCCCTTCCAACCCTCCAACCCCAACCTTTCTGTGACTGTATGTGAAAATTATTGGTCTATTTTTACCTAGAATTATTAAGTTACAAAAGGAAGAGTCCTTTTATCATTAAAAAGAGAAAACTACAGATAGTTGCTACAACTCAGTGCACAGTAAGACACTTAGCTAAGAATATCAGGAAGGCTGCACTAGGTCAGGGTAAGTATTCTCTTGCCCAGCATTATGTCCCTGAACAAGACCAATAGCAAATGCTTCAGGAAAGAGTGTAGCTGAAGGACAAGCAGGTGGTGATAGCTTTGCCATTCCAGTTCCAGCAATTACCATATTAAGGATTTTCTGAATAGAGATTGGAGCTGGACAATTATGTTTAACAGCCCTTGATGGATCTTGGTAGTAGCTATTAATGGAAAAGGGAGCCTCTTTTGTCATTTTGTGACTGATTAGTTGCTTTGAAAGCTCTTAGTGAGGACCTTGTGTAAGGCTTTTTTAGAAATCTAGATAACTGCAGAAGCCAAATCACGCTTATTCATACAGAATGCTATTAGGTTTCTGCAGCATGTGTTCCCAGGGGGTGAAGCTGCACAGGTGCCTCCAGAGCCTTTGTGACATCGCATTTGTTGCTCCCTGTTTTCTGGGACAACTCCCACAGCTAGTTAAGTAACAGCTAGTGGTTCAACATGTTCACATTTTAATTTGTTCAAAATAGCTGGTAAGCTGCATCTGATCCCACCAATGTTAATGTCTTCAAAATTAGCCACAGTGCTCAAAGCATCAGTCCTAACAGCAAAATGATCCCTACGTTCCTGCTTTCTTGTTCCAGCTAAATGCTTTTATGAAGCAAATACTAAAATCCTACATCTTTACTTCCTCATGATTACCTTTTAAGATCAGAACCTCCGTATTGCCACTCCTGACTGGCAAACTTTATCCTTAGCCGAAACTCTTAATTTCAGAGGGAAATATATCTTAATTGCCTTTAAGAATGAAAGAAAGGTCATTGACAAAACAGACCACTAACAGCTGGTGTGAATCAGTGTAGCTCTAATAATATCCCTGCAGACATATAAAAATAAGTAAAAATATTCTCTTCTCTTAAAATACATACATTTTCCCCAACAGTTCTGCTGGCTGGCTGGCTGGTAGGATGGATGGATGTATTTTAAGAGTTATTTTAAAAAAAACTTATTTCAGTAATGAACTGGCTTCAGATCTTGGCCACGTGGGCACACACACTGGCTCATGCCCAGCTGACTGCTGACCAACATCCCCAGGTCCTTTTCAACCAGGCAGTTTTCCAGCCATTCTTCCCTGAGCCTGGAGCGCTGTGTGGGGCTGTGGCCAAAGTGTGGGACCCGACACTTTGTCTTGTTGAACCTCATCCCACTGGACTTGGCCCATCAGTCCAGCCTGTCTCCTCTGCAGAGCCCTCCTGCCCTCCACCAGATCAAAACTCCCACCCAACTGTGTCATCTGCAAACCGAGTGAGTGACGACTCAATCCCCTTGTCCAAATTGTTGATAAAGATATTAAACAAGACTGGCCCCAGTACTGAGCTGGGGGGACACTACTCGTGACCAGCCTCCCTCCAAACTTGTGCTGAAAGCTGCCTTCAGCAAAGCCATTGTGAGAAGGTCTCTCTGGAGACTGGAACATGCCTTATGCAACACCAGTGATGCGTCCTCAGGTACTCTCAGGCATCTCACCTGAGTGAACCTTCCAATACACAAGACAGGGTGATTTTGAAGAATACAGATGGATTCTAAATTCTTGCTGGCTGATGAAAAATAAGGGTAATAAATCATTGCTTGATGAATTCCACCTGTTTCTTTAGACTTATGCCCAGGATAAGTGATACAAACACAAAGCTTCTCATGGCTGGACCAGTAGGGAAGATGGGAATAGACTGAAAGTTGTCAGTATTGGGTTTTAAAGGCATCCATCACATCCCATTACAATGCGAGCAGCAGTCTCCAAAATGCCAATTATTTAGAAACACTGAAGCATACTATGCTATACAAATTGAAGGGGGCTGATTTTATAACAAATATTTCTGTCTTTTCCAATTAAGAATGTAGCATTATGTAGTGATGTGAAACTGTCTTGTTAATTTACTCTTGGAGAGCATTTATTCCAGGCACACAATATGGTTACAACAGTAACGGAGTAGAAATTAGTTTTCCTCTCTCACTTGCAATGACTGTGATGGGTCTTAATAGGAACGTTAATAACAATCTTGACCCAATCTGCATCTAATCTTCTGCTATAAATGGAGTGATGGCAATTTGCACAATCTGATGATATTTTGTTCTTTGCTTCATGGCAGTAGCTGTACAAAACAGTTTCAGATTATCCACTCTTTTCTAAAGAAGGATTAAATCCATATATATTTACAAAAAAAAAATATGAACGTTGTTAATCAATTTCTACTCAGGCATGTATTTTTCAGAATGATAAAACATCATTTTAGAAGCATACATGATAATGCTTTACCATTTAAATCCATTGCATTGTTTGATTTTGATCTACATAAACAGGTATTGCTAGAAGAAAAAAATGACAAAATCTACAAACTTTTAAGAGGGAGACAAAGGGGAACATTTATTCTATACTCCTATCTTTCTGAATCTATTAGATTTATATCTAGGTCAGTCCTTGAATAATATGGCCTCTGAATTCCATTAAAATTCTGATATCTCTATTACAAGTCCTTTGCACAGTCCGTAAGAAATAAGAATTTTATTCTTTTGTGTTCCACTTCTCTCTCACAATAGAGATCGAAACCTGGATATTACAATCTGTTGTCACAGACGTTATTTCAATATTACTTTTCATTTAGAGGATCAAGGGAGGGGGGGAAGGTGGGTGGGTTTTTGTAGATTTCACTTGAAAATTACATAAAGTAAGTGAAATGGAGAATCGTACTGTGTACACAGATTCATTCCAGAAAATACACCCCTGTAGAGTATTTTTTGTTAACATTGCTGAGATAAAAACCACATCTTCACATTACGGATTTCCATTTGAACGCTGCCAGGGAGAGATTTCAATTCCTTAAGTTGCACTGCCCTCTAGGGGAAAGGATCTTTAGCTGTAGTCCCATGTCCATGCCGCGAGAACAAAAGCCGTCCTGACTTTTCACCTTCAGTTTTGAAGGCTGAACACTTTACTTCCTCCAAAGGTTACGCTGATCCTTGGTATGAGTTCGGCATGAGTAACACAGACATGAGCGAGGCCCCAGTACAGTCATGTTTTATTTACATTTTTATTCCCTTGCATGTTCTACTTGTGTGTGTGATGCCTTGCCTAAAGCATAAGCCTGTTTAGGAGTGAATCTTGTCCTGTCTAGCTCACCCTTCCTCTCACTGGTCTGGGGACATGGACTCGAGACAAAATGGTTACCAGGGCTTTTCTGCTGGAGGTTAAAGCTTGTGTAGACATGTTAGGGATCCTCCACAAGGCAGCTCTGGGCTCTCTGCTGATCTGGTCTTCACTGAAGGAGTGGATCACAGTTGCTTGTACAAACCATGAAACTGACAGGTGGTCTCTAGTTTGGAAAAGTTATCATTTTCCAATAAACAGCTGACAAAAAGGCAGGTTTTAGTAAGAAGCTTCCTAATATAAAGAAGAAAAAAAAAGTTATTTCTGTTATTTGAGTCCTGTTATTTTCTAAAAAGAAATAACCAGAGAGCTAGTCAAATAATGGACAACTATGATTATCATATTCATACAAACTCAAAAGGGTCACAGGGAAGCAAGATATCACACTGGGGAAGCCATCTGGGACATATATCTGGGTATGATGAATTCCACACCCCTTCATTTGAAGTAAAACTGGTCTTTCACAATATAATTTAATGCTGTCAGGCAACTGTGTGACTTGAAAATGGAATAAAATTCCAGAAGAGAAATTCCTATAGCAGAACTTTTCTCTTTTACAGTTTCTTAGAAAAGATGTGTAGTGAAGAAGGAGCAGGACTTGGTTCAGTGAAGTGTACATAATGCTTCAGTATCTTTCCCCAGTACATGCTCCAAATAAGATAGCAGAAATAATGACTGAATCAGAGAACAATGATGGAATTTAGTATTGGGAAATAAAAGAGATCAGGTTGGTATGGAGAGAAATAGGCTGCCATGGCTATCAGAAATTCTTGTAAGGAAAAAGAGCACACTGTGAAAATTGCAGGAATACTAAAGTGGAAAAGGATCAGTAGCTAATGAAAACTTATCTCTGAAGAAGATTAAGGGCTTCACAAAGGAGAGGGAATGGAGATTATGCATTCATCACATGAAGCAAGCCACAATGTTAGCTGTGAGCTGATGCTGTGCCTTCAGGACCTTCTGGCTGCTGTGGTGGTGTTATGTGGAAGATGAACAGCACACTTCACTGGCCCGTATTAGTGCACAAACAAAAGTAAACATTCCTAATTACTACTGTGGATCTACCGGCCAAACTAAAGGTACTCCAAAATTTTTCAATGTCCACTAATTCTGTGTACTTAACCTTTCAAATAGCTATAACCATTTTATTAATTATTCCCACTTTTTATCACTAGACAATTGCAGCCTTAAACCTTCAGCCTGCAAAAATTCCTTCTAAGTCTTTTCATGTTTGATTCTGAAAATCAATTACAAAGGATAGATTTAGCAACATCCGCAGATAAATCCAGCCTGAGCCCAGCATATAGTAGTGCAATGAGTGCATGTTAGTAAGAATGGAAAATTTTGAGACAAAAAATGTTCTTAACTTGTAAAATGATGTATACTGCCAAGTATTTTATTTAAAAATCTAATTTATGTATCCTTCTTCAATATCTAGTTTTGGATCTTAAGACATTTTACAAATGAAAGGGTTGTATTTTTCAGCTGAGACAGTATCCTTGGTATTATAATACCCTCATTATTAAGTATTTTTTAATAAATGTATGTAAAAGTATGTATAATAATGGCTATATTATTAAATGTATTACCTAATTTTTCCGGCCCTTGATTGATTGCTTTTTAAAGATTTTTAGGTGTTACTTTTTCTTTTAGGACTATTCTCTTTTTTTGGGGGGGTCTTTTTCCTTTTTTGGGGCTGTGTTCATCTACTATGATTAGTTAGGAATTTCCATACAAGCTACATAACCGCAGCTAACATCTATGCACGCAAAGGGGGAGGGTCTGCACCTAGCCAGGGGTCTTTGTGAGCTGTAAGTGTGACTTTTAGTATTGTAATGGACATAGTTTAGCCATAGGACACATGGACATCAAATATTCTGCGAAGTTAATAACATATCCATAGACGTGCATCAACACCTTGGCTTACAACATCCTTAAAGTCTGTTAGTTCCCAGATGTCCTTGACTATCTGTTTTACTGACATACAACATTTTGATTTACTACATTCAGTTCACTATATCTTGATTTGCTACATCCACAGCTCGCAACTAACGAGCTTGAAGCTTCAGCTCCCAGATGTCCTTGACTGACGGATGCTGGCTGCTGCCTGCTCCCCTGGCTAGATCTCCTTTCCCGCTTATCAGGCCTGACGGTGTACAGAGGCCTGGCCTGTACCTCAGGGAACATCCCGGCTCCATAACCTCGGCACATCCCCCGCGCGGCAGGCGGCCGCGGGCAGCGCCATGCCGGAAGTGACGTGTCCGTGCCGTCAGAGCGGCCGGGAGCGCCGCGGGCAGCAGTAAACAACGGCGTCGGGAGCCGCGGCCGCCGCTTCCATCTTGGAGGAGCCCGAGCCCGAGCCCACCGGCGACCATGGGCAGCGTCCTGGGCCTCTGCTCCATGGCGAGCTGGGTAAGGTGAACGCGGGCGGCGCGGGGGTCCCTCCCTGCCTTTCTCTGCCCGCCGCAGGCTCGGAGCCGGCGGCCGGTGCTTCCCCTCCTCCTTCCCTCCCCACCCGGGCCTCGCCCGTCGCCTCCCCGCGCCTGTGTCGCCCAGGGCGGCTGTGGCGCTGCCTTCCCTCCTCCTCCTGCGGCACCGGGAGGCTGCGGGCCCCTGCCCAGCCCTAGCCGGGCTCTGTCCGCCCCGAGCGGCCGCGGCCCCTGCTCTGCCGGGCAGGGCTTTCTCCCCGATGCGCTGGAGGGGGCGGGCCCCGCCGTGGCCCTCTTCTCTCGGGCTGCTCCCGGGATTCTCAGGGATCCGTCGGAGCTGTTTCGCTGGCGCTGTGGGGAGCTCTGTCCTTAACCCAGGCAGGCCGGCCTGTCGAGCTGCTGGGCGCCGCTTAATCCGCGTTCCTGTGCGGGAAGTGCCCGCCGAAATCACCTCTCGCCGAATCTGTAAAGAATCTGATCAAATGCTTTGGGCTCCAGCGTTTATTTGTGTAAAATCAAAACCCGCTCGTTTCCCCGATTCTAATACTTGTATTTAATTCCTCTTTTTTACGGCTTTGTCTTGAGCAGCTCCACCCTTTGTAGCATCTTTGTCTCGCCGAGCCGTTCTTTGCTCGCGGCACAGTAATCCGTGGTGATGTGTCACCACCGTGCTGAGAGAGCACCGTCAGGTGATTGTTGTTCATGGCAAACAGTAGGTTGAGATGGCATTAAAACTGTTGGCACTATGCAGGAAAGCAAAGAAGTTGGTAAAGAGTCTTCAACTGAGGCATTGCTTTTTTATCCATAAGTGATGTCTTTCCAAGTCTAATCCCTGTCTATATTTATATAATCAGGTGGTTTGTGAGTTGTTAGGAGTTTGCTGTATGAATGTCAGTGGGACCGTGAAAATCAGTATTTTTGCATACATGAATTACATTAAATCACCTACTATTAAAGCATTCATACACATGCTTCTAGTGATATAACAAAACCTCATATTTATTCAAGCTCCTCTTTTTTGTGATATCTGAATGTATGGGCTTTGGCTCTTCTAATACAGAGTGACCTCTAATTAAAGGAGATGATCCATAATTCCTTAATCTCATGTACAAATTACATGAAATTATCATAGAATTGGAAAATCTGCATAAGTTAACCTCCAGGCTGATATGCCTGTACATAATCAGCTGGAACGCTGATAATATCCTTTTGACTAATTACTGTCAGGGTTCATTTTGCTCTTACTAACATTTTAAACACTACTTAATGGTTTAGCCAGTTAGGCTTTAATTACTAACTGAACATAGTTAACATTATTTTTAATTATTGTCGAATACTTCATGACATTGTGACTATAGGCTTTAATTCAAATACTTGAGTTAATATATGCTGCATTTTCAAGTTCATAAACATCCTTTCTGACAACTGGTTTGTGTTTGTAGTGTATGAAGAACCGCTGTCTACTTGCTCTTGATTGTTTGTTTCTCTACAGAGAAGTTCAGCTAGTGGCCTTTTAGATAAAATTACTTTCATGAGATCATAATGCTAATTAAGTCAGATTTACTGTGAGTAGTTAACCCCTGTCTCTTCCTTTAAAATGCCCAACGAGTCAGGGTGGGTAGCTTTTGTTGGCATTATTTTTCTCTTTCTCCTGATGGTTTTAAAGCATTTGTTTTCTTTCCACATTTAAAACCACCGCTAATCAGCACTTAAAGCCTGTACAGTAGTTCTGAATAGGAGGAACCTGTCCACACTGGTCTCTAAGATGTGGTACAAACTCTGTGTCTCTGAGAAGGAAGCACGCAGTGAGGGTGGGGGAGCAGCTGAGCCAGGTGCAGTGGGGTTGGTGTGGTGTGGGCTGTGCCATGGCCAGCAAAGCTCCTTTGCCTGTGAGCACTGACTGCTGTCAGTGCTGCTCCTCTGCAGGGCCTCGTGTTGTGCTGTGCAGAGCTGCTCTGCTTGAGGCCCCCCATCAGGCCTCATGCCGTTCTCCTGTCTTCTGGGCTTTTGTGCTGTGTTACTGCTGTGTGTTACTGCTCTGCCCTCCCGGGTGCTAACGGATCAGGCAGGTTAGCATTTTTAAGGACAAGGGGAGCCTGTCAGAGAGATGAGGGTGAGGCCAGAGCTGTAACAGCAGAGCCATCTCACCAGAAATCTCCTGCTCCTGATGGCCTAGATTGATAAGGCAGCACCGTTTTCCCTCTGCTGCGTCTTGTCTCTATTGTTCTCTTCTCTGAAACAGCTGAGCTTTTTTTTTTTTTTTTGTTATGCTCCTTTAATACTCTCTGTCAGGGCAAAGATCTTGATTAATTCAGTGTCTTTAAGCTTAAGAGTAGGGATGATGTCGCTAAACCCTGGCTAGGCCCATCAGGGGCTTAGTGTTTTTGCAAATAGTTAATTCAGTATATAATCATTTAGTCATTACTCCAGTAGGAAGATTATATTTGATATTAAAAAACTTGTTCTGTGTGCATCAGGTGCAGCAACATTTGACCTTCCGTGATTTTGTAGGGTTTTCTGTCTCCTCTAGTATACATCCTGTTATGTGTTCCTCATGCAATTTCCACTGCCCTGGGGAATGAAGTGACTAGTTTAGTAGGCATGAATTAACTTGTCTGCCCAGCTGGCTGCTCCCAGAATAGGTGTGTGGGTGGTCTTTTCTTATTTTGACTTAGTAAACACCATTGAGCTGCTTATTTTTCCTCAAAAATGTTATGAGTTGATAGGTACGTAAAAGAGTTTCTGCAAGGCAGTAGGTTTTATTCAGTTGTGTCTGAGTAACTTTTGTCTAAGCTTCCTTGTGGAAGCAAGTGAAAAAGTAATTGTAGAATAACTTTTTGTCTGCATCTGTGACTAAGCTAAGTCACACCTGGGGAGTTAAGCTTTGATTTCCATGGTAGTATCTTGCTGTTCGTTACTACTGAAATCTTTGTTGGAGGTGTACTTTAAATTTAGGAAGTAGCACAAACTCACCTTGTCTCCTCTGCTGATAAGCTGAATTCCATGGGCTGAATGTTCTTTGGCGTCTGTTCTTTTGAAGTCTATAACAAGTAGTTTTGCCGATGGTGTAATACTATTTTGTTGGAATGGTATGTCTTTTATTCTCTTTTGCCAAAGAAAGAGAGAATTGGACTGTAATGTGATTCCTTGTGTAGCTAGCCAGCTTGTATAAATAGTGTCATGTATCAATAGGTGTCTCTTGTTCAGAGATGTATGTGCATGAGCTGTTTAGGGGCAAAACATTTTAAAAGCTGGTGTTGGAGTTCAGACTCTCCACTGAGGTGCGTGGTCTCTCTTGAGGCACATTGTTTCCCAGTGAGGTGGAGACAATCATCTTCATTTCAGCTACTGCCGGTCTCTTCTGTCTGTAGAAGCGTTCATGCTTCTGTTTCTGCTGAGGCAAGGAGCAAGTTGCTTGAATTATTTAGGTATTTAACAAACAGTGTAACACTGGGATTCCTTACAGAAGTGAATTTTTTAACAGGTGCTCCTGTCCCACGTTTTCTGCAGCAGATGAGCCGAGTCATATATTCTATTCTGCCAAACTCAACCTTTTATTCAACAGTATGTTTAGAAATACTAATGCAGACAGAATTAGTTCGAGAAAGTAATTTTTTGAACAGAGAATAGAGGTATTTTTCACTGGAAAGGTTATTTGTGTATGTAGGAAATAGTATAAGACAGTAATACTACAAAATTCTGATGCATTCAGAGAGAATATTTGCCATACATTTCCTGCTTAGGAATCATAGATTCCCCCAGTGTAGTTGCTTGCGGTTGTATAGCAAAGGTCCACCTGCCTCCATCTTTTATGAAAAAAAGGGTCTGAGTGGGATGATGTGGTACCCTGTCCAGTTGCATCTTGAAAACCTCCGGTGATGGAGACTCTGCCGTGTCCTTGGGGAGGTTGTTGCAGGGACTGGTTGGTCCCAGTCTAAGTAATTTCTTTATTATATTGAGCTGAAAACTCTTATAATCAACACCTTCATATTGTTTGTGCTGTAACAATACTAATTGGAGGAGAAGGTAAAAAGGAGAGATACAGTAACTTTTGCATCTTGAAATACTTATAATGAGAATATGCCTAGTTTCACTGGTTTAGCAAGATAAGTGTAATGGTGAAGTTTGATAATTTAGAGATGATTCTGTAGCACAGTGGAGTGAAAATTCCTTCCTTCTTGGGAAGGAACACATGTGCCAAAAAGAATACAGGGAAGTTATTTAAAAGATGAAGTTTGTGGGTCCAGTGTGTGTGGTTGGAATTGTAAGAATGATAATCAGCCTTTTCCTGAGGGATTCTCAGGAGGCTGCCAGGAGTGTTGTGGCAGTCTGTCTGCTTTTCCAGTAGCAGTGGACTGCTGGCATT
Source organism: Rhabdornis inornatus (assembly GCA_013397075.1). Taxonomy (NCBI): domain Eukaryota; kingdom Metazoa; phylum Chordata; class Aves; order Passeriformes; family Rhabdornithidae; genus Rhabdornis; species Rhabdornis inornatus. The sequence goes on along the minus strand of VWZS01002974.1, from coordinate 673,323 downwards.
TTTCGTTGTCATATGGCTAAACTGCTGAGAACTCTTTCTGACACATGCCAGTCATACCGGGTGATTGGCATGTCCACGTCATGTGGCCTTGTAACTACTCCTGTCCTTATGTGACTGTCTCTCATGCAGTGATGAACACCTGTGGTTTTTGTCCCATGGTGGAGTTATCCCTGGATGCATGCTGGGGGAGAAGCTGAGTTTTAACCCTGTTCGCTATGTGTCAGAGGTAGCCTGGTTTATTGTAGCTCAGAGAAGGGCAAAGATCTCACATTTCAATTGTGCCTTTCCTCCTTTTGCTAATGGTTATTTGCGGGACCTCACCTTTCTTTTGCTTCCCAAATTGTTACTCAGCACATGGCAGAGAATTGTTCCCTGCTTCCCAACCCTTTCCTGGTGAAATAGCTCACTTTTTATTTTCCCACAATTTTCTATGTGAGAATTAAATTTTGGTAAATTTTATCTTGTTTTTTTTTTCCCTTGCAGTATTACAATTGTACAGCATTCCCATCTGCTTTTGCCATTGATATTTGGTATCAATAACGCATATACTGCATATTTGCTCTGTTCTTACTGTTTGTAACTTTTACATTGCATAAGTTAATTTTGCATACTAACAGAATTATGTGATGTGTGAGTAGCTGCTAATATGAAATAGTTTTAACTAAGATTTAGGCTCTATCACCTGTTTTTTGTATTTTGGAAATATTTATAGCCCCAGTGAGGATTGTATCCCTACTGTGCCAGGTGCTGAGAGTGTACCTACATGACAGTTGTGCTCCTGTGGTGTGTTTATTTAATCTCTGCAGCTGTGGAAGGCAGGATGTAGTTGCTAACAAAAGCAATCCTTGCATATCATTTAGCTGAAATGAAATAAAATTCAAGAGAACAAGTGAGCCTGAATCCAGTCTTTATTTCTTCTGAATGGCTAAGTGATTATTCCTGGTGTAGCATTAATTTCACTGTGCAGCGGCACATTGGGAAGAGCTGTTGTTTGGTGGCTCTGTAACGTGTTGTGGTGACTCAGTCTGCACCAGGGTGGGATGCACAGGATGAGTCTTTTTCCATCACAGTATCTGATGATCTGCACAGCCTGATTAAATATTGAAATCTAGTAATCCAAAGCTTTTTAAATAATTCATGTTCTGTCTTTCTGTCAGATACCATGCTTGTGTGGAAGTGCCCCGTGCCTGCTTTGCCGATGCTGCCCCAGTGGAAACAACTCCACCATAACTCGGCTGATTTATGCCTTCTTCTTACTTCTTGGCGTGAGCATTGCCTGTGTGATGCTAATACCTGGCATGGAAGAGCAGCTGAAGAAGGTCAGGTTACTTATTGCTAACATTTTTGGTAGAACAAATGTCACAGATAATAGTAATTGATATCTTGAAAAGCATGGATTTTATTTGGAAGTATGTAATTTTGCTACCAGCTGAGCTTCACAGTCGCCATTAATTTGTAAGTCAAATGAAGGTGTGGGAAGATCCCTCTGTAGATGAAAAGCACTGTTTTGAGGTAAAGCCTCTTCTTTAAATGCTCAGAGCAGAAAAAAAAAATTGCATCAAACAAGAAAATCTACGTATGTGTAGTTTCAAAGTAAGTATTAATTGAGATGCTTGTATTTATGGCACTGAATTGATTTTTATTGTGGTTGCGATTAAAAAAAATAACCACACTCTAGGATGTCTTCTAGTTTTGTTGTGCTGTACTAGTTAAAATTCTATTTTAAAGTCTGCAGTGCATAACAAAAGTATTTTTCACTAATCATAGTAGCGTGTTTTCCACACATGGAATTAGGAAGGGTTTGTAGGATCTTAAGGTTTATTAGCTACATGAAGATGGGATATAAAACTGGAGAGTGGTAACGTGAGTTACGGTAGAGCTTATAGGTTCACTGAACTTGGGTTGAATGTACTTCAGTTCTGTTTTGCAGTCTTTGTTTTTTTTTTTCAGTAGATAGTAGATTTGTTAGGCATGATTTTCATGTTTTTTCCCCCCAAATGATTAATCTGTAATTGTGTATTGTAAGTTGGTATAGTTACCACATTAGAGCTTTAGTGAGAGCTATGTTAGTCACATAGGAAAGAAAATTACAGCCTTCTGGAGTATGATTTGACTTCTAAAAGAGGTTGCTCATGTCCTGGTAGTGACTGGAGAGAGTGTTCTCAGCTGTTCTGAAGTTACAGATACACCCAGTTGATGGTGATGGTACTTTTTTGGGAAAGGCTGTGTCTGTTTTAAAGAGATGTGAGCGGATTGCCACCTCCTAGCTATGTCATAAACCTGATAGTAACTGTCAAGTCAAATTTATCAGTTCCTAGATCTTTGATTATCTCTTGATTCAGATCAGCCAGGGAAAACTGCATTTCTTTGAGAAGTTCTGAAATTGCTAGTAACATAAATAACCTGTTAATAAGATTGCTGCCCCATTCCTGGAAACATTCAAGGTCAGGTGGGATGAGGCCTTGAGCAGCTTGATGTAGTTGAAGATGTCCTTGCCCATGGCAGAGGGATTAGTCTAGGTGAGCTTTAAAAGTCTCCTCCAACCCAAACTATTCTATGGAAAGATTTATTTTATTTTATGCTGCCTATTCAGGAGTTTTTTTCCTTGCATGTGCTTGATATTCTAGTTGGGCTGTAGCTAATGATACAGTCCTTCAATATTATATTTTCTAACAGTGTTAATAGTTATATAATGTTGAAATATTAATGAATTGTGTATTGGAAATTTATTAATATACATTTACTGACAGGATGTCTTTTAAAGATGACTGACATGTCTTGTATTCATCACAGATTCCTGGATTTTGTGATGGAGGGTTGGGCACAAGCATTCCTGGTGTGCAGGGCCACGTAAACTGTGATGTCCTGGTTGGCTACAAGGCCGTGTACCGTGTGTGCTTTGGCATGGCCATGTTCTTCCTTCTCTTCTCCTTGCTGATGATCAAAGTGAAGAGCAGCAACGACCCCAGAGCAGCAGTGCACAATGGGTAAGATGTATAAATGAGTGCTCAAATGAGTTATTGATTATTTTTTTGTTTCATTCCACAGAGATTTTTTTGGGAAATAAAACACACACCCCCCCCCATCTGTTCTTTCAGAATTATATTCCTCTTAACTTGGAAGTTTGTAAGAGCTTTTGTTCTTTTCTGAACAGTTTTCTTTTAAAGGTTATAGCAGTTACACATATATATCTATATAAATATATAAAATGTATCTTTTCTCTTTCTGCTATCTTTTCAGTTGCCCCTCTGCAAAAAGAACTGAGTTATGTATCTAGTTTCTGAGCTTTCCAGTAATTTTCTTTTGTATTTCATTTTAGTTAGGATTATCAGATGGAAGAATATAGTGCAATTTCAGCTTGTGTGTTGACACAAGTGGTAGTTTTCATCCAGGCTCTGCCTGTATGTGATGTAGCTACTTGAACCAAGGAGATGTAAATATTTGTAAGAGGCCATGATGCTAAAAAGCCTAAAACCATTTATGGTGCCTGATCTTGGTGGTCACAGTGATTGCTTAGACTACTGCTTTTTCAAGGTGACTGTATTTAACAGACACTATGAACAGCTAAGTCATAAAATTTTATTTTATATTTAGTATAGTAGGATTAAACATGTCTACCATAAAACGAGAAAAGCTTCAAATTATTTCTGTAGGGAAAATAAAATAATTATGACTGACCAGAATATTGCTTTCTTTACTTATAGATTTTTTTGGTCTAAAGAAAAAGAGAGTACAGTATTACGATATGTTAACAAGAGTAACTTAATCAGCCTTTCCCTCCACCCTGCTTTGTTCAGGAGAACATGCTTGTTGTGAGCAAGAACGTGATTCAGCTGCGTTCTGTCATTCTGTATCAGAGCTCTGTTGGTTTTTTTGTTTTGGTTTGGTTTTTTGGTTTTTTTGTTTTTTTCTTTTTCAGAAAAAGGCACATGATGATTTTACATGATGTGGGATGGTTTTTACCTAGAATTTTTCTTAAGTGTTTGGGATCTTCTTGATAACCTTATTTGTAGTTGTGCTCTCCAATACAAATTTAGGTACTGTTTATGCAACCCATAGCAGTTTGCTCTTCTTAGCCAATCTAACATAGCACTAGAATAAAAGGAAAAACTTATGTTTTTTAACTGTTGCTGGTAAAATATTTAATAATAATACTTTGAACACTTCTGTAATAACTCGTTGCTTCAATAACATGCGTTACAGTGAGCTTTATGAAAAGCTTTATGACTTTTGATTTTTGAAATTGTGTGTATATTCAGTAATACTTTGAGATGTAATCTCTTTGTCAGTGATTTGAAATATTCACAATACTCGGTTTTTGCATATATGTGTACTAACTTTTTCATGCTTGCATGCAGGTTAAACCCAGTAATATTATCTAGTGCCAATGTTCACCTTCTTTGCTTTTTTAATGGCAGTCAGAGTGGTTTTTTGACTCAGGTTTATGATAACAATAGAAAAAAAACAATTATAATGTATCTATGAGATAGTTGCTGGCTTGTACAGAATGCACAGCAGCTTTAGGTTTTATTTCAGATGACTGTTGTTTTCAGTTGTTATATGGGGTAGACAGTTAAGATCCCTTAAAAAAGTCTAGAATTAGAGATTAAATATATACAAACTCGAACTCATTTCTATAATTGAGAATGACATTGATTTAAAAAAAGTGGATTCTAAAACTAGTTTTAGTGGGATTTGTATTGCACTGTAAATGTTACAACTTAATTCAACTTTCAGATTGGATTTAGTCACTTCTCTGTATCCTAAGGATTTGGTTAATTTTGTTCTGTATTCTACACTTCTGTCATCTCACGTAGTTCCTCTCCCCATAACTGGCACTTGTTCTTCTGGTCTCCATCACTCGATTGTAACAGCCAGCAGGAGAGATTAAACTTGTTCAAAGTATGGGAAGAAATAGGAAGGGAGAGGAAACTTGAAAAATTGACAAGTGTTTGACATTGTGGGGGTGTGGTACATATCTTTGTGCTGTTATATTCAGTTTTGAAGTGCGTGTAGATGGCATCATGCCTGTTTTTGGAGCTGCCTGTCACTGGGATCCAAAAAAATAGGAGGCTTCACCTCCTTATAGTTTTGTGGGCATAACAGTTTAAGTTCCCTATGCTGGATATATTTATAACAGTTAGTATTTGAGGTGGGTTTGGTGTACCTTTGGTGAAGAATACTCCCTTGTATGCTTTCTGGAAACATGTAATCTGTTTTGATGGTCTGTGAATGCATATCTTTTACTGGAAGAAAAATTCCAATGACACTGCACTGAAACAGAGACTTAGAACTTGATTATGTCTCTTCTGTGCCGGATAAATAATTTGCTTTTGTTTTTGTGATAAATCCTTATCAGCTGTAGGCCTAAAGAATCTAAAGTTGGGTGGGAAGAATCCAGACTTTTGTATATCTCTCGTGTGGGAAGTGAGCCAAGACTGGTGGAGAGCTCCAGCATAATATTTTATGTCATTGTAGGCACCAACCAGACCTTTGATATTTAAAGCGGGAAGGGATTTTTTTTAACCCATTTTTCTGATATGCAGACAATTCAGTAATCTCACTGCTTTGGTTTAAAACATTCTTAGGAAGAAAAAAAAAAACAGCTTACAATTGGCCTAATTTGTAATTCATGAGTAGGAAGATACCTCTGGGAAACGTGTCAAACTCTGTGTCAGTCTAGCACAGTTTAAGCATAATTTTTTGGAGAACAAAAATCTTGGACAGATAAAATTTTTCTCCTGCTTCAAATGAGGCAAGGTAAGAATGAGCAAATTAAAAAAAAAAACAAAAAACCAACAACTCTTAAAGATGTGTATTTTATGTATGAATTAGACCAGACTTAACAGTTGCCTTATTTTTTTTGTTTCCCTTTAGATTCTGGTTCTTTAAATTTGCGACGGCACTTGCAATTAGTGTTGGAGCTTTCTTCATACCTGAGGGACCGTTTACAACTGGTGAGGGAATATTGCCTTCATCTGTATCATGATGCAATCATACTTAGTTTTAAAAAAAGTAGGTGCATGCTGATGTCATACAGTTTTAATTGTAGCTGTGTAACTGTAGTACTTCTCTTTGTTTAGGGACACTAAGATGAAGGGTAAATCACTTATGGTTCTTAATTGGTTTTGTTTTACTTCTGTTCTAGTGTGGTTTTATGTAGGTATGGCTGGAGCATTCTGCTTTATTCTTATTCAGCTGGTCTTGCTTATTGACTTTGCCCATTCATGGAATGAATCTTGGGTTGAAAAAATGGAGGAAGGAAACTCAAGATGCTGGTATGCAGGTAAGGAGGGACTGTACTGCAATCAAGTTTTAAATTTCATTTAATGTGCATTGTGTTAAATAAGTTACTCACTGAATAGTTCATTTTAGCGGTGCAGAAAGGGCTGTTTCATGCATAAGTATCATTTTCTCAGATGTGTAGTTCAGCTCCATTGATGTCCTTCTGTTGTCAAGTTAAATAAGGGCAAACAGGGAGAGGTGCAGCAGCCTCTGAGTAATAAGATCTGTTCCCTGGGGGCAGGGCAGGAGTTTCACACAGTCGCAGAATGAATGAGGTTGGAAGGGGCCACAGCAGCTCATCTGATCCAGCCTCCCAGCTCAAGCAGGGTCATCCCGGAGCGCATGGCACAGGCTTGTGTTCAAATGGTTCTTGAATATCTCCAGTGAGGGAGACTCTACAACCTCTCTGGGCAATCTGTTCCAGGGTGCAGTCATACACAAAGTAAAGAAGTTCTTCCTCACATTCAGGTGGAACTTCTGTGCATCATGATATCAGAGAAGTGGCAACTGCAGCTTTTTGTTTTTTCTTTCTTTTTGCAGCCACAGGTTTTGCTATCCCTTTAGTGTTGATTAAAAACAAAGTAACCTGTTAGTGCTTCATGTTGAGTAGAATCATCTCAAACAATTGTTTTTTCTGGTTGCCAATCAGTCATTCTTTGAAGGTATATATTAAGCGAAAGGCCAGGTAGTGAAGGAGAGTTCAGGTCATCTCACTGGAGAAATTATGTTTTAATAAAGTGTTTCAGATGTGATAATTTAGGGCTTTCAAAAGACAGCATGGCCTGTCTTTGTTCAGTGGCCGTTTCTCTATTTAGTGTTTTTACTAAGATGTAATTTGAAATGAGATTTTGTTTTAGCCTCTGTTGGCAAAGTATTTCTTCAGTTTCTTTTTTAAGCTGTTAGCCAGAGTGTGTGCAGTACAACTGTGTTCCTTTAATACTCCTTGCTCTTCCTGGTTGCTGTTAAAACACTGGAGAGTCAAGCATGGCTTCAGGATTCCTATGTATTCTTTCTTTTTAATACTTCATAGGCTGTTTGAGAACTTCTTTTATGTTTCATTGCCCAGAACTCTAGTTGTATATTTTATCCCACACTTGATAATCATGCAGTTTTACTTCAGTCTTAGTAGTCTCTGTTATTAACCAGTTTATGGTTTTGTTTGTTTACAGCTCTGCTCTCTGCTACAGCTGTCAATTATCTGCTGTCTCTAGTAGCTATTGTCTTGTTTTATGTTTATTACACTCATCCAGAAGGTTGTTCTGAAAACAAGACATTCATCAGTGTTAATATGCTCCTGTGCATTGGTGCTTCTGTAATGTCAATTCTGCCAAGGATTCAGGTACGATTTTAATTCTCTCGCCTCCTGTGTTATCACAATATAATTGTGCCTGCAAGTTTTGATTGCCTAACTTCTCTGTTTTGTAACTCCTTTGTGTAGGAATCTCAGCCAAGATCTGGTTTGCTGCAGTCTTCGGTCATCACAATTTACACAATGTATTTGACTTGGTCAGCTATGACCAATGAGCCAGGTAAGTGTAGTAGCAGTGTAGAGCTTTTTGGGTAACCAGTTCAGCAATAAATTGTACTTCTACCTCTTTTGCAGGGCGGCATTAGAACAGGGTAACAGAATGTGTGTGCGTGCCTTAGACCTCAGCTACATGTGCTGCCAGGAGCCCACTCTCCTGAGAGATAGGAAGGGATGGGCAGCAGTCAGGCAGGGCAGGGTCCGCGTGGCTGGTCCAGGCAAGCTCCCTTGAGAGGGGGAGAGGGAAGCAGAGTGGCACTTCTTCCAGGGTGTGCTCACCTTTTCCTCCCTCTGAAGCCACGCTCCCAGCAACAATGCGGGAGGTATAAAATAGCATTCTGGCCTTGCCCACATATCTCTGAGCTCTGCCCCCTCTGCAGACAGCATACTGGGATTATGTCTTTTCCCCCTGTTTATACGGCATGTAAGAATTTCTCCTCTTTACTGGCAGAATTGCAGTATTTTAAAGCTTAGATTTTGCAGATCACCGCAACTTGTCTGAGGAGTCTAGAAGTTTCATCTCTGTACCAAGTTTCATGTTTCTTAGGTGACCAAGATGCTACTGATTATAATTTTTTCAAACTGAGGATTTATAACAAGTATTAATAAATGTTGTCAGTGTTTATTGTGGCTGGAAACAGCTGAATATCTCAGAAAAAAAAAAAGTGCCGAAATTCTGGTGATTAAAATTAATCATCAGATATTGATTTTAGTGGTTTTAATTGGGTCTCTGACCCTTTTATCTTAGTTATGGACAGTCATCTGTGCTTCTGTGTCATGGAATACATGAGTCATCTAAATTAAACAGTGATTATGGGAAAATAAGATTGTCCACTTGCTTTCATCTGTTTCATCAGTGCTACCTGTGGATGCTGTGGGTTGGGAACCACGCATAAGAAAAAACCGACTTACTTGCGTTGTTTTCCAATTCTGGGATATCTTGGGTACCATCTATAGAATATGTTTGTCAAACTTGTTTTCTAGCAGTAGAATGTCTGAAGTTTATTATACAGAAATTTTTGTTTTGTTGCATCTAATTATGTGAGATGGACTAGTAAAGCAGTTAATGCATATCTTACATAAGTTCAGAATCCTTTTATCTGCTGGAAGAGAGAGATTTTTATGCCATATACTGTCATTACCCTGCTCTAGAGAGATTCAGTAGGCTAAAATTAGATTCAAATTTTACTTCAAGACTGCCACAGTCATGAAGTTCCTTTCTATTTCTGTGCATTCAGCATGTAAATGTGCTATTAAATATTTGTCCTGTTCTTGTTTTATGTAAGTTCTAATGCAATTTCCCTCACAGACAGGCGCTGTAACCCCAGTCTGCTGAGCATCATTGGTTACAACAGCACCACCATTCCAACCCAAGGTCAGGTAGTGCAGTGGTGGGATGCACAAGGAATTGTAGGACTGGTTTTGTTTTTGCTGTGTGTTCTCTATTCAAGGTAAGATTCCTTTAAAAAACTACATTAATTTATATCACTTCTTACTGTTGGGTACTGAATCGTATTTATTTGGGTAACTGTACCATGTCCTTTCCTGTCAAATCCAGCATCCGGACATCCAATAACAGCCAAGTTAACAAGCTGATGCTGACCAGTGATGAATCAACACTGATAGAGGATGGAATGCCCAGGAGTGATGGCTCCCTTGATGATGGAGATGATGTTCACCGAGCTATAGATAATGAGAGGGATGGAGTTACTTATAGTTACTCCTTCTTCCACTTCATGCTTTTCCTGGCATCACTGTATATCATGATGACACTTACCAACTGGTACAGGTATTTACATTTGATTAGATGTTGTGTTGATAATGAGCATACCCGATGCTGTCTCTTGCTGGACAAGGAGGCAAAATTTAGGTGCTCTGGAGTGTAGCTCTTGAGTGGGCCTTCTCAAGGGAAGTTACTGTTTGAGTTACAGATAGGGATTGAAATGTATTCATGTATTTGAAAACTGTAGCCAACCTTATTCACAAGTACCAGTCATATTTTCTAGGATGATTCTTGTCATTCACTGAACTGCTGAAATACATCTTGCTGAAGTGAACAGGATGAAGTCTTAAATTATATAACAATTAAAAATTAATAAGCACTAGGCCTATGTCTGGTACAGAGAGCTAGAAAAAGCACGTTACATCAACAGGTGAAGAGGGAGGTATTTCTTCCCATCTCCTCAGTGCTAGTGACTCCTCTGGTTCTGGGGCTTCCCAGTACAAGAGAGACATGGACATACTGGAGAGAGTCCAGCAAAGGGCTACTGAGCACTGGCACAGGTTGCCAGGGGGAGTGGTGGAGTTTCCATTCTTGGAGATGTACTGTAAAGCCACCTGGGACAGCTGGATTTAGGTGTCCCCACTGGAACAGTGGAGCTGGACTAGAGAATCTCAGCAGTCTCTTCCAACCAGAGACATTCTGTGACAGGGCTTGGTGGAAGGAAATTATGTTGTCTGCTCCTTGAAAAAAATCCTCACAATTAAATAGTCCTTCTGTGTGTGATTTGTTGCTAACAGCTTGGTAAGATGCTCTTCAGAATTAAAAAATACAAATCAAGGTCTCTAGTTACTTGGCAAAGAACAATTTCTATTGAAAAAGCATCACTAAAAGGTACTTCTTTCAGAAATAACTCTTAATAGATAGTCCTGCTGTGGATTTGATTTGTGGCCCTACTTGGGTCAATATGACATCAAGATGATTAATTTCTCTAGGTGGTGTCATTTAGCAAGGCAAAACACATTCTTTGTATCTCTAAGTGCTATCTATTTACTGTCTTTCTGCAGATTTGTTAGGGATTCCTTGTAATTCTGCTTCTTGGCAGCTTCTGAGTATTTTTTGTGCTGCTGTTGTTTTTTCACCTCCTGTGACACCAACTTACAAGTAGTTCTTGTACACAGACTTCACAGCAGTCTGTTCTTGTTCAGCTGTGGACTTCCTGGAAGATGGGTCCTTTGAGGTGTGAATTGAAAATGATCTCCCGTGAAAACAGTGTTTAAGGGTGGCTTGGAACACAAGTACGTTGTATTGAAAAAAAATCACAGTGATCCTTTTCCTTTTCCTTGGTCCACAGTCCGGATTCTTCTTACGAGACAATGACCAGCAAGTGGCCATCTGTGTGGGTGAAGATCTCTTCCAGCTGGATCGGCATTGTGCTGTATGTGTGGACTCTGGTGGCTCCGCTGGTTCTTACCAACCGCGACTTTGACTGAGCTGTGCTGCTCTGGCGGGAGGCTGTGTTAGCACCATGTGTCCCTGAAACAAGCAGTATTCTGGGTAATAGTGCAGGTGTAAATACGTGTGTGTGTGTGTGCTGTCCAGGTAGTATTCCCTGCTTTATCCTGCATGATTACCTTGAATCATGCCTTGTCATTTCATTAAATGACTTTCTAGCTGAGCTCAAATAACGATGGTTTTCATAGGATTACTCTTAGTTTGAGTGCTTTGGGAGCACGAGATGTAAGACCAAGAACTTATGGAAGTATGTTCTTTTCCCCTCAATTGCATTAAATAGTTGTAGGAAAAAAAGTGCAAGTGTTAATTAGGGTAACTGAACAGTGCTGCGTCAGGCTTTGCAAGTAAAGGAGGGGCTGCCTTTGATGATCCCTGTTGCCTTGATTCCAAAGTAAGCCTTGAGTAAGTGTTGTTAGACTCAAAAGTGGAACACGTTGGGGGTTTACTGGACACCTTTCAGCACTTTGGCACTAACAGCCTGACCTTTCCCATGCTGAGGGCAGCAGTACCTTCAGCGCAGATGTGAGAGGGGGAAACTTGCACCTGGAGCTGCAGAGGTGCCAGTCCAGTGTGTCCCATTGCACACAGGAGGACAGGCACCCTGGGGAGAATTATCCTGGTATCAGATGCTCAGAAGCATGTTTTTAAGGCACCTGTTTACAATGTGCATCTGCATAATAGTATTGTTTTTTAAAGTAGTTTAAATGGCATAGCCATGCTGTAATTTATTGCTGTTTTATGTGCCACTTTCTTCTTGGCTAAGCTACAATCATGGAGTTTGCAAGGAGCCAAGTGATGAAAGCTGCGTAAGCCCTTTGGAGGAATTGAGTATTGTGATTAAAAAAAAAAAAAAAAAGAGTGGAGAAAAAGGAGCACTGAAATTACAATAACTAAAGGAGGAGGTTTGCATTTACCGAGGCTTCAAATGAAGGGTTTCTTAAAATATTTGGGGCTCTGAATCTTGAAATCTTCTACTGTATTAGGTATTTTGCTTATTGTTCACTGCCAGAGATAGACTTGAGCCTAGACAGTCTAAATCTAGGAATAGTTCCTGTGCAGTTACAAAATCTCAAAATGCTTTTGTGCTTGCTGCTTTGTAACTGAAGTACATAAGCTGTATAATTTCTGTTACTTGCTACACCTTCAGCCTAGAGCAGCCTGATTGGGAGTGACCCTAGAGCCTGGAGCAGATGTCATGCTCATCTCTTTCTGTGGTGTTTGTAACTGTGACTTCCTGTTGCTATTCTCTAAGCTTTGATTTTAATTCTGCACCTGAACACTGACATTTACTGCAAAAGTCTGACATGTCAAGTCAAACTTGAGACAACAATGGAAAGATTAGTAAAGGCTTGTAATAATTTTGAGTATGTTGTTACCTTATTAATAAATAAATTTGGATGAAGATGTCCCATGACTTTTGATGTCTCATGCTGATGTCAGATGTGGCTATTGCAAGGGTTTCTGTAACCTTCTCATCCTCTCTTCTGGGGATGCTGTGTAGCACTGTCAGCTGCAGCAAGTATCTGTAAGTGCCCAGCTCTTTCAGGAGGTCACGTGTAACCCCCTGGGTGAAGTTCTGTGCCCTTGGCAGCTGTGTCCCAGCAAACACAGACATGCCTTGCACCTGTAACTACATTTGTGCTTCTTCAACTGCTGCCACCTCACTGGCTTGCACCTGTTTAAATTTGGGTGAAACACTTGAGCATCACTTCTACTACAGCAGTTCCTGAGTCCTGGAACAAAGAAGTTGCTGAATTCAGACAAGCAGACTGCTCTATCAATTCAGCTCCTTGTACAAGTGGCCAGGTAACACCTCTGGAAGAAAATTTTGGATCTGCTGCCAGAGTGGAGGAGTGTGGTTTTTGTGTTGCATGTATGAACTTACTGAAACCCAGTTTCTCTCTTTGCTGAGCCTTTGTGCTCTGGAGGTTCTCAGACTTTCAGTTATAGTTTGACTTACTGTTTATATAAAAAATCAGGAGCTCAAGGTGAGCTGATTTGGTTTAAAGTGTGTCAGCTGCCCCTTCACCCAGTGGGGCAGAAACCCCTTTGCCTCTGTAGCACAAGTACACAAACTCACTGCAGCACCTGTGGCTGGCTTCTGTGAGTGCAGTAGAGGACACACAGCTTGGAGGAGGGGACGTGCTCCTCCACTCTGCCACCACTCTCAGTACAAAATCAAAGAACACCCTTTATGTGCTACTACTGGAAAGTAGTTTGCTGCATTACAGTTGATTTGGAGGCTTATCAATAAACCATTCAGGCTGGAGATAAACTACCTCCCAGGAATTGTGCACAGCAGACCTTGCACAGCTACTATGATAGGAAAACAGGCTGTGAAATCCGTAACCACCTGGCACACAGAGTAAGAGACAAAGTCTTGACAAGTATCACACTTAAGTAACATTTATTTTGTCAGCACAGATGGTCCAAGTTAAAAGTACTCATGCAGTCATGGGGCCTGGCAGCTGTCAAGAACTTTTCCCCAGTTTGTGCTGTGTGAGCACTTCCACTGAAGTGAAAGTAAGGCAGAACCAAGATTTAGCAAGGTACAGGCACTTTGTTCCCAGCTGAAGCAGGGAAAAAAAAAGCCTACAGCAGGTCCTGGTCCCCCACCCCAAAAAAGCCTCATGTGTGTTAAACAAAATGTAAAAAATAAAAACCCCAAAATACAGAACGTCAGTGTTCCCTAACCATACACTACTAGTTTATGTCATCATATGAAAGACAAGAAGTATAAGAAACCATAAACCAAAGCTCACTATTGACAAGTGTTGGTTACCTGCAGTACGAGTGATGTGTGCAACACCAAGTGTTCACAGCAGTGCAACAGCAGCCTGGCTCAGCAGTGCCAGCTGTGCCTGGTGGCTTGTCTAACTCCAAAGCTAAACAACTGCTTGTATAAGATAGGAAAGGTACTTAAGATTCCACATATCTGGTTACATAAAACAGTGATTTACAAAAAACTCTCATACCAAACATTCTAAATAAATAGTTCATCTTCATGACTATGTACAGAGCCTCCCTCCCATCAGTTATCTAAGAAGGACATGTCTGTGTCCATGGGTGCTGGGGCAAGTTCGCACAGGTAGAACAGCGTGGCTTCGCTCGCCTCTGCCTCCGTCAGTGGCTCCAGACGCACCAGCTTGCTCTGGGTGGGCTGGGGATCCAGGCTACTCTCCAGGAGCTCGTCCCCTTCCAGGGATTTTTCAACAGTGAAAGGAGCTTCAGCTGTGAAGCTCCCACTCTCAATAGCAGAGCCTGGGTTCCCATCGAGGAATGCAAGGAGTGGAAATGCAGTGTAGTGTATCAGCTGCTTATCTACAGGGAAAAAAAATGCCCAAAATATCAATTCATGTGCCTTTCTACATGCAGAAGGAAAAAACAAAATCCAACCCACAGTACTTACTCAAAGAATAATTAATTAAAACATAAAGGTAAATAAAAAAGATAGTAATTCTTTAAAAACCTATGTTCATGCATAATATTATTTGTGCAGATTCACCTGCAAAATACCAGTTTCTCTGCATCTAGTGCAGAGACAAAAATTAAAAAGTAAATATACTAAACATTGTGGTTTGGTTATTTATCAATCAGCATAAAATAAAACCAGATAAGGAGCAAATAACTGAGATGGCTTTTAGAGTAATGTTCAGCTGCTGAAGTGTTTCAATAGATCACTACAACTAACCCGATCTGGGCTTAGTACCTTGTGTTTCCTGTGAAGCCGCTGGACCAGCATTATTCTTGTTAGTTTCTTTTCCCTTTGTCTCCGTCTGGGAACAAAAGCAAACTCTTAAAATACATGGTTAAAGCCTGTTCTAATGCCCTTGGAAAACAGCTGACCAACTACTACAATGCCACTAGAAAATAGCTGACCAACGACTACCAAAAAATCTTTCTATTTGTGATAAGACGCGGTAGCATAATCAGCATTACCCACACTAACACACCTTGGCTGAGAACACATGAAATGGAAACATAGGCTAAAAAGCAAGAACCAAAAGTAATGCTTTAAATGAACAGGACAAATTTGAAGTGCTACATCTTTGCTCCACTGCTTATTGTGTTTCTTTTCCCACCAGACAACACAGATGAAACCATTCTCATAGAAGTGCATACCATGTTTGCAAGTAAAAAAATCTCAAGGATTCAGAAGTCAAGAGACTGGTATAGAGGACATTACTAATTAATTAGGGTGCTTTTTCCTTTGCTGTTTAAAGCCCAACAGGATGAACTCAGCTGCAGTCTTCCTATTCTCATGCAAGTCTTAAAAGCCAGAGCACAAAGTGCCATGACTCCAGTAAAGAAAACAGCAAAAGATGAGTGAACTTTGCATCTCTCATTACTGCGTATGTTGAGCAATGGATTTAAGACTTACTTTTGTATTAGTGATATGATCATGATCTGTGGGATTCATCTGCACAGAACTTGTAAAAAGCTGAATAAGACAAAAAACATCAAGTTTTAGGTATCTCAGTGTTGCTATTAAGAATACAAGACCATCGCTTCTGCATGTGTGAGAATAACCCCAGTACTTATTCTACCCTCTATGAGGACTGGAGTCTATTTACAGGTAACTACTGCTTTTACAAAGAAAATCTAGCTTTGGAGCACAATGGTTTGGAATTCCACGGACCCTGTTCACAAAAGAAGTAACTGTACGGCATCTAACACTATTTGCTGCAGTCTTAAAACACCAATTTCTTCTGGCATTGCTGCATGGATAATTCTGTCTACACTATGGATGAACTTAAGTTGCAAGTGACACCAAACTGGAAGAAGTTATCAGTAAGTGGAGAGCAGAGCTGCTTTTAAGAGGGATCTCAGTGAAGTGGGAGGGGGGCCAACAGGCACTCCAGCAGGTTCAAAAGCCACGTGTCACCAGGACCCAGTAACCTCATGCACTGGCCCAGGTTAGCGTCAAGGAACAAATGGAGAGGGAGCAGCACCTCAGAGAAGGGACATGTGAGTTATGGCAGACAACACCCTGCCACCAGCCAGCAACATGGCCTTGCTACAGGGAGGAAGGTTCTTTTTAACCCCAGTTCATTGAGAAGACCACAGATGATGTGCTGGGTTATTTCAAAGCAAGAGTATTAATCAACTTGATATCTAAGTTCACAATAAATATAAGCATTATTTCATCAAGAAAGCCATTGTTCAGTAAGAAACTTAAGCATTCACTTGAGCAGTGGTATACCTTTAAGATTTATACCAGTGCTCCAGAAACTCATAAATATTTATAACTTTGCTTTGTAAAAGGAAGGAAAAAAAGATCATTTGTGATTTAAATCCCTATTAAACAGCAACAATACATACAAATTTTTTCTATAGCCTATTATGAAAATACTTAAAATTAAGTCAAAATTACATCAACCAGGAGATCTGGATCTATGCTGAACTGTCGTCCTGACAACATAGCCTGGAAGTCCTCTAAACTGCAGTCGATACTGTCCAGATAATCCAGAAGTTCAACTCTAGAAGGCAAACAGTATTTTATTGCTATATCCCTTAATAAAGTAAGAAAAATCCTTAAGTAAGCTTTACACAGATGTACACTACATGCATCTAAAAATCTTCACCAGAAGTAGAATGAACTAAGTCTTTCACAAGAAATGATGTCTGGAAAAAAATGAAGACTTTTAGCCTCTTTAGAGGAGAACCCAAGTCAGAAGAGAGGTGCTCTGGAATAGGTATCACAGGAATCACATCACATAACACTATTGCGTGACATTAGTAGAGATGCAATTCTGCATAGCTGTAATGGGTCTAATCCACCTGCAGGAGTGACAAAAATAAATCCTGACAGTTTAAACAATCTCCACAACATTACACTGCCAGATTAAACATCTCAACTCACTCACTTAACAATGAAAACCAGAGGTTGCATCTTAAAATACTTGAAATAGAAGGATCTTCAGAAACTGGCTGGAATAACAGTGGCCTGTAAGTTTAAAGTTCTCAGTAGAAACTGCTAGTCAGTTCTTTTAATTTCAGTCAAATAACCAGTTCTAATACTTGAAAAAACAAAAGAGCAGACTACTCACTTTCCAAGAAGATTTATATTCTGTGAAATTACTCCATTTTCATTGAGTATGGAATCCATCACGGAGACTGGGTCTTCTGCAGTTAAAGTTGACTGGTTATTCAGCTGTACAGCACTTGACATGAGTGGGCTTGTGCTGTCACTGACAGGGCTGACTGGATCATTACCTGGGACAGCAACTGATTCAGTGCTTTTATCCCCTTGAATTACAGGGGCATATTCATCTTCGTTATCATCTTCCACAATTACAATATCGGGAGAATGGTAGCTACAGCTACAGCTGTAATGTAAGATAAATTAATTACAGCATTTCATACATCTTTATATTGGTATTATGCCACAGGTTTAGTTACCTCTCACTTTAGTCAAGCTAATATCAGGAAATAAACTTTTCTACTGCTTTTTAATACTAAAACACAGCAAGATACGCGAAGCATCTATTTTCTATTGATATGGTTCTGTAATGATCAATGCAATTAGTGCAGCTCAGTTAGCAGACACTGTTGTGCCAGACCACAATAACCAACTGCTGAAGACCTATAGGAACACTGATGCTTTTGTCATTAGAGCAACTACAAGCTTGCATAAAGTATTTATGAAGTGAAGCAAATCATATAAGGTCATCAAACCAGACAGACAGCATATATTTTGCATATTTCCTGTTGAACAGCGTCAGCTCTGGAGCACCCATAACAAAGCATCCCAGTCTACAGGTTTGTAGTTAACCTTGTTATGCATACCAGGAATGAAACCTGAAAACCAAGAGTGAGCCTCAACTGATTTGCTTTCATCCTGTGGACAGAGACACCTAGGGAGCTGCAAAATTACAGCTTGAGAATCTTTTCTCTCAAGCCTGAATCCTTCTTGCTTCCCAGGCTGAGAAGCTGATGTTAGCTGCAGACAGAAAGGAAATTTCCCAAGGTGATAAATGGTCAAAAACAACTTAGAATCTGGTGAAAAACAGAGTGCTAGTCATAATAAAGATTAACACCTGTTGTTTTCCCATGGGATACATCCTGAGGCCTGGTCTCTTGGTTGTTTATCCCAATTAGTCAATAAGCTACTGTCCTGTTCTAGTCTCTTGTAACATGCTTTAAATACAAACTCTCCACTCAATAAAGTTGGCCTTTTTTCCCTAAAAAGGTCCATGTGTGTTGTTGCTTTTTTTCCCTCTCTCTAGGTCCGAAACCACATTCATCCCTACTCTGGCTCTTAACCCTTAAGAAGCTGTTATGTTGCCTCTCTGTCACAGCCTTTTTCTCATGACGCTTTTCTATCAGAGAATGCATTCCCAGGCATCAGCAGAGAACAATGGTGCCAATTCAAGTATAAGCTACATGTAGTAAGTTTTTCTCCTTCAGGCATAATACAGGCCCTATCAATCCAATGCAACTCAAGAAAAAAGTTGCATCTAAATCCCTGAAGCAAGTTTCAACTTGCTTTAGCTGAAAAAAAGATGAACTTCTGTAGTACTGGAGTACAGATGGGAAGGAACATAATCACAAAAAACAACTGGGACTGTAAAAAAACCAGAACCCTGAAATTAATTGGCTTAATGCAAAGACCACACCAAAACCTGACAAACACCACATGTAAATTATTCTCCACAAAACCCTGCAAAAACAAGGGAAGTCATTCCTGTCTGTACAGACAGTCAAAAAGTAAGAAGACTTCTCTTATTCTGGCTTTAGTATATTTGACTATTATGCAATAATACAGATTGCTTTCATCAGTTTCCATCTATCCCCTCCTGATATTAAAACTCCAACAGCCAATTAACTATTTTGGAACAAATCCAGAGGTCAAAAAATCAAAAGCTAGTGTGAATTCACAGATTAAGTTTCTATTTGTGCAGGAGTGCTGAATAATTCTAACCACTTCACTAAAAAAAAATTATCTAAGATACCTGAATTAGTGCATATTATACAACACTGAATGCCATTTATCAACACTTCTTGAGACTTCTTACTTGGAAGAATCTGAAGTGGTATCTTCACTTGTTTCTGGTGTAACAGTAAGATTTTCTTCATCAGCCATGGGATGTTCTTCCTCACCCACATCCTCAGTGACATCATAAATAACAATGTCATCTGAAATCTGTTCCCTTGGTTTTAAGCCCTCATTTCTGTTGAGAGGTACCTGAGAATTATTTTGGAAGAGTTAGGGCACAGAGGGACAATGAGCTTCAGCATTTTGATAGTTATTGTATCTTGCAATGCTTCACAGATAATGAAGTCTAAGAGCGTTCCTACACCTTGGAGATTACAAGCTATTTGTACAGATCTATGTTTAATAAAAAAAGCCATACAAGTAAATAAACAAGCCGGAGAATAACAGCTACAGGAAAAAGAATTTGGCAAATACTACAGGTGTAGAAATAAAATTGTACTAGCACTGTCAGATAATAGAACTAAAAATATTAAAACAGCGACTGTTGTTTAAAGAGTATTTTGTTAAAAGCTACTAATTCTAGTGCCATACTATAGCACTTGCTTTAACAATTTCCTCACCAATCATTATTTGGAGAGCAGGAAACAACTTTCAGTGGTGTGACTCATTTGAATGTAACAGGACCATGACATGATTTTGCTGGGCTGGATGCTGCCTTGCAGAGCAACACACTGGACCCTTGTCCCTGTACGGGGCCAGGGATGCCACATTCCCAGAGATAACAATGCAACATTATATGTGCTCTTTCTAACAGCCACATTCTTAAAAGCAAACTGCTTTCAGCAGGATCATGTCAAGCTGTATTTAATACACAGGTTTAGGTTCTGAAAGGAAACAACACAGCCTATCACTTCTACAAGCTGACAGCTCTCAATACACAGCTGCGTTATAGTCTCCATACAACAATGAATTTGATCCATCTGCCCACCTGCAGTCCATAACATAGAGTACCCATAATAGAAAACTTACATGGTGGCTACTATCAGCTGGTTCTTTCACAATTTTCTGAAATACATTCGACTTTGTAGGTCCATTTGTGTTCAGAAGTAGAGGCCTACATCAGAAACAGTAAATGAAGAAGGCCATCTCAAACCCACCTCTTTGGTAATTAGTCAACAATGCCTGTTAGTTTATCAAGTGGACAGAAAGTTTTAAAGACCACATTTACCTCTTTCGTTTTAGGCTCACTAGTTGGTTATTCTGCACCAAGGTAACAATGAATTGTACAATCTGTAAGGGAGAGAAAACTACTGTTGGTTGCTCTACTTTGCAATTGTTTCTCTTGAGTACCAAGGCATCTTATAGCAAAGGACATCAATAATCTATACATAAACAGCAAAATACTTCCTTTGTATAGTAACTTTTATATAGAACTGTTCAGAAAACCTAAAAATCAAGGTAAAAAACAGTGCTGATAATATCCAAATAGTTATTCAATCGTTAAAGAAAGACTTTTCACATAGCAGGTGATAAGAGCTGGCTTTTACATGACCTCATACAACACACAAAAAGACACGCAGCAACTCAAATGATTAAAAGAATTCTAATAAGCAATGACAAAAGGCATATAGGGATGTGGACCATATACATAACCTGTGTCTGTAAATACTGGCTCCGGTGAAAGGCATTTTTGACAGTTTCAGAAAAAAATTACATATACAATTAACAGTATTCATCAGCTGTCCTTCCTTTTGAAATGTCAGCCTTTCTTCTCTTATGTTTTAAATCTAAGGCTTTAATGTATCTGGCTTGAAGAAACTGGGAAAAAAAAATCAGTAAGTTTCTGCTACAAAGCTACTTGCAGTGATGCCCTTACTGATATATTAAAAAAATAGATCTATAAACTCTATCATTTATATCAGTTTTGGTAGATCATAAATCTAACTGTTAAATAATCTCAGTCAACCTATTATCAATAGGTTCCACTCAATTATCTTTCCTCTGGTAACTAGGAATATACAGTCAGTGGGTCAGTTAAGGGGGGCAGCAGTGAACTTCCAATACAGAATCTTGTAATTCTTGCAGTGAGAAACGTTCTCCCAAGATCAGCTGACACAGAGAATAACACATCTGATTCCCAAGGTAATAAAAAATGGATGGACCATATTAAGGATAACTTAATGACTGATGTAGGATGTTCTTGAGCCTCTTTCTTTGAAAATGTTTGCAAGACTTGGGCCTTATTCTCTGCTTACAATAAAATACCCTGAATATTTGTATCACTAGGGTTTGTTCATCACATACCACCCTGCTGTTTTGTTTTTTTTAAAAGAGAGATTTGACATTATAGAAACTGAGTGAGGGCAAAACAAAGCACATGACAAAGCATCCCTACTTCAGAAGCACTCGCTCAAGCCCACACGACACTTGAATGAAGCCTTACCTTTCGAATAACTTGCTGCTGTTGTAAATGTTTTGCTCTCAGTTCTGACACTTCCCTCCAAAGAGATTCATTCTCTCTGTTTAAAAATGATGATTTAAAAGTCACACTAAAACTAGTTATTAATTTTTATTAAAGGTCAGTTGGCTTCATTAAAACTCTTTGAAATGTGTTTCTAGAATTGGTGGTTGGTGCCACACATAGGGAGCAAGCAGCCTTGGAAAGTAACTATGAAACAGAGACCCAAACACAACAAATAGCCTGCAGAGAATTTCCATCTGCTTTAAAGAAAAAAAAAAATTCCCAAATTTAGCAATAATCATTACCCATACATTCAGCATTTAAAAATTCACTATCAGCATTTAACAGTTACCTCTATTAGCTCCAGTAAACTGGCATGTTAGGTGATAAAAAATAACAGGAGCATGTCAGAGCTAGCAGTTTTCATGAAACACTGCTATCTTAGAAACCTTGGTTCTTCCAGTAGTCACAGGACTCCAGTTACTGAGACAGCGTAAAAACTGCCCTATTGTAACCACGAGCCTTGCTGTTTCCAACAGCGTATGCCATATTAAGAGGTAGATAGTGAATACCAAAGGCTTCAATGAATACAGGTAGAAAACATACCACCCTCCTCTCTTTTGCAGTTTAATTTTCAACACAAAGAAGCAAACTCCACTGGTGTCTAGGTTTTTAGGAAACCTTAAATTAACTTTTCAGAAACAGCAGCTCATATGCAGCGTGATGCAGGGTACTACTCCCTCCTCAAACTGCTCCTATGTCCAACATACAATTTAAGAGTACATCACAAAATTACAGCAGAAGTCAGGGATTCTGAACTTTCTCAACTTTTTCACTAGCTTTTTCAACATGTTTTGTAGGACCAGGTCTTCTGATTTAGCTCATTTCCACCTCAATCACTTTAAACTGATGAGATGACATAATGGATGTCAAAGACCAACCACTATGTTCTCATCTCTACAAACTGTCAGCTCATTAGCAACTGGCTGTCATTTCGGTCAAAGCCAGCCCTGCTCTTGGCAGGGGTTTGGACCTGATGGCCCTCTGAGGTTCCTTTCAACCCAAATTCCTCTAGGAGTTTAAAAGGGCAAATATGATTTTTACTCTAGACTGGCCAGATTCTAACAAAGACTATGCTTCAGCAAAGTAAGTTTGCCTCTGAATATTCTACCACTCGAGTCACTAGAACTGAAGTCTAGAAATGAGAAAATTTACTTCTTAAAACCTTAACTAATCGGTGACCTCTGCCACAGAGGTACACTGTCATGAGACCTTCTACTAGAAGAATAGAAACTCTAATAGAGTTTCTATTAAGGTTATGTGACTTACAGTGCATGACCTTATGCTCCTGTATCTTGTCTGGATCTACATATTCTAAAGGTTTAAGTAATTTGTAACACACATCTCTCTCACTGTTGAGAATAAATCATCATTTCTAAGAAGGCTGTAATAAAAATCTAAAAAACTCTCTACATCTGGATTTTCAATTCTGTTTCTCTGTCAGTGAGGTAACTAATGAATTTCCAAATTAGATTTGTAAACACATTTTCATAAGTATTAACTCTTCAACAATTTTAAACTGTGAGGAATGAGGACAAAAACAATAGGAAAACAAAAAAAACAATGAGCAAAGACATTAATTGTTCTACAAAAGTATTATATGCAAACTGCACAAACCAAACTCTGCCTCAAATCAAATACAGTAACTATTTCAAACTTGAAGACAAAAACAAGCATACTTTATACTAAGAGCTGATTTAAATATTCAGACTCAGCGTCTACATGGAACTATTATTAAATGTGTTATTTAGTTTTTACTACTAGACAGTTCAGCAAACACCAACATTGCCTATTACTTTTAATAGTATCAGAAAATTCAATTTTAAAGCAATTTTTCTATTGAAGTTTATGTTCCTAAAGCAGTAATGGAAATCAGGCACCCAGAAATCAGGAGACACCTAGGTCTTTGTTTAGTATCTAGTAACACAATTACTCAGCATTAAGGATCAGATACTGATGAAGCAACTTACCTCTTCAAAAGAGACAACTGAGATTCAATAGTTGTTTGTTTAATTTGCACCTTTTGAGCATTGCATATTATTTTTGAGAGATCTTCCTGACGTATCTTGTTTTCTTCAGGTCTCGAAGAAGAAACCTTTAAAAGGTTAGAATCCAGAAACAACACTTCCCTTAACTCAGGCTTAATTATTACTCTCTTTTGGTGATCAAGTATTTTTTCTTACTAACATTGACAAAATACGCACTTAATAATAAACCAAGCATCCAAAAACCCCCAAAACCAGCAACACAGCTGTCACCACATTAGCTTTAGTTGTTACAAACATTTGTGTACACCCTGACCCTTCAGGCATTTTCCCAAGCACTCTACTTCATCATAATTGCATCACAATAATCTGGTGATAACAACTACATCACTCTGTGCTAGTTTTGGTTGGCATGGAGTAATTTTCCTCATAGTAGCAAATATGGGGCTGTGTTTTGGACTTGTGCAGCTGTGCTGCAGTGCTGGCAGTACAGAGATGTTTCAGTTACTGCTGAGCAGTGCTTACACATGAAGTCAAGGGCTTTTCTGCTTCTCACCTCACTCCACCAGCCAGCTGGCTGGGGCTGCACAAAAAATTGAGAGGGCACACACACAGCCGGGACAGTTATCACCACCTGATCAAAGAAGCATTCCATATCATATGGTGTCATGCTTAGCATATAAAACTGGGGGGAAAAAGAAGGAAGCAGGGGGGATGTTCAGAATGATGCCACTTTTCTTCCCAAGTCACCATTACTTGTGATGGGGCCCTGCTTGCCTGGGGATCGCTGAACAGCTGCCTGCCCATGGGGAGCGGTAAATTAATTCCTGGTTTGGCTTTGCTTGTGTGTGTAGCTTTTGCTTTACTTAATAAACTACCTTTATTTCAACCCATGAGTCTCCTCACTTTTACTCTCCCAATTCACTCCCACATCCTGACATGGAGGGAGTGAGCGAGCAGCTGTGGGGCTGAGCTGTTGGCTGGAGTTAACCATGACATCCAGTTTAATTTGCCTTATTTCTATTTGCCATCTATATCCACTTGACTCAGTAACAGCAGAGCACATTTCAGAAGTACAACAAACATGTTTATAGGTTTGCCCCATTCTCTTGGGTGTAAAGTCTAATGCTTACAGACGCTTCTAAAACAAGCTATATTAATGAGCAGTTTCTTATGTTGCTGATGGTAAAGTCAAAGCATGCTCTGCACTTCTAATACTCATTTGCAAATTGTCATATTACATAACTCACACTTTTTTGCCACCACTGAAACTTTACTATAATGACAGCAAAGTAGATAAAAAAGCCTTGTCAAATCCCCCAAAATATCTTTAAACAAGCTCAAGATATAAATGAAAGCAGGGCAGTTTGTTTCCATGAACTGTGAACTTATTTGCACTCACAATCCTGCAGTTAAACTTGACATGAACTTAGCTATTCATCAATACATAACAGTACAGGTTTTTCACACAATGAATTTTCACTAACCTTCCTTTTAATATGTTCCAGCAAGTCCTCCCGCCCCTGCCTAAAATACGCATGCCGAAACTCTACTGGACCATCTCGCTCCAGTTTGACAATTCCAGAATCAACATGGACGACTTTACGGAAGCCATCTTTAAAAAAACAAAAGAAAAGAAAAACCTCAAAACTCACATTAAGAAATTCAAAATATGCTGTCCCAACTATCCTGTTTCCAATTTTGAGGATAAGACAGTATCCTAGCTGCAGAGAACACAAGGCAACTGCTCAAAGGAAATGATAACTTTAACTTTTATGTACAGGATTTAGAACTGTACTAGAATGCAAATGCAAAAATCCAGGAACTTACACATATTTAACTGTCTGACAAAGCTTGCCATGTTGTTATGCTTGAAGTACTTGGGAAGAATCTCTTTTGCGAATCTCTGTTCATCCAACACCAAGAAACTCTTTCCATTCTAAAATGAAAGAGACACATTAAGCTACTTAAAAACCATAGCAGAAAACACACAGGGCTTTTAGAATTAATCACCAGATTGGAATGTTTACTTTGTGCATGCAGTACATTACTGATCTGCTTGCCTACAATTTTCCAAAACAAAAAGCTTACAAACCTCGCAGTTGCAAAGCAACTGCGTACTATCAATTTAAGTCATTACCTGTATCTGAAGGGGAACATCTCTATTGTTACACACTGCTTTATCAAGATAATAAATAATTGCTTATCAGCAATTATCACAGTTTCACTCCAGTACAATCCATCAATTTTGAATGTAGTTTTGAAGCCCTGGTAAGGAATCTTAACAAAGAACCTGAGTAAGGAAAAAAATACCAACAACCAGCTGACAGTCCCATCTGGTTTTCAGTGCAAAAGCACGACTAGCTTGATAGGACTTGTAGAGCAGATGGAACTGTCAAAGAGGTGAGGATCTCCACTGGGTTTTGGAGTTACCAAAAAGGTAGCCACCTAAAGCAAGATTCCCCTTCTGGAATGCCAATTGTGAGGGAAGACTTGATCTTTTACTTAATCCACAGGCTTTAACTAAAATAGAAGGATCAGCTCTTTGTTCTTCAATGACTGCACTCCATTTAACTACAGGGCAAGTAATTGGCAGAACGCAAATTACCTACTTCAAAATGGTTTAGGTTTTGTCTACACATCCACAATACTCTCACCCTGCAGTTAATAAGAAGTCTTATCTTCAACAAATGTCAACACTTTTCCTGCATCTTCTTAAGAGGCCTTTTAAGTTTAATGAGTCACTTTTCTTATCCTCAAATGCCAGCAGTTCTATGATCCCAAGAAGCTTAAAGAACCAACTGTAAGACCACATGAAGGTTCTTGTCCAAAGGCAGGTGTCCTTGTTTTACCTAGGACAGAATTTTTTTTTTCAGTAGCTGATAGAGAGCTGAGTTTTGGATTCAGTGAGAGAATAATGTTGATAGTAAGTTGATGCTTTAGCTGTTGCTGAGAAGTGCTTACCCTAAGTCAAGGTCTTTTCAGCTTCCCAAGTGCTGGCAGCAAGCAGGTGGAGAAGAAGTTGGGAAGGTGCATGGGAAGACAGCTGACCCAAACTAGGCAAAGGGATATTCCATACCAGAGGACATCCTGCCCAATATATAAACTGGGGGAGTTATGTCAGCTGCTGTTTTCAGATGGGCTGGGAACCGGCCCGCAGGTGGTTAGCAATTGTATTGGGTATAATTTGGGGGTTTTTTGTGTTTTCTTTCTGTTTTATTACTGTTCTCATATACTTTACTTCATTTCAATTTTAAATGGTTATCTCAACTCAGGAGTTTTACTTTCTCTACCACGGTGTGGGGAAGTGAGCCAAGTGGCTGAGTTGTACTTAGGTACCTGCAGGGGTTAAACCACAACAGCTTGTTCCTGCAAATCAGCAGGGAGCATCAGAAACAGGATGCTACAAATGGCTCTCCACTGGAGGACTTAGGTGCTTAACACTGAGAAGAAGATCGGCAGATGAAAACTTCCAGTAATGCCTACCAACCTCCTGCTGAGAATCAATCAGTGGAAGAAGAAGGGTAAGCAAAAGAAATGGCAAGAACAGACTATTTTAGCCAATGCTGTGTGTGCAATTCACAAGCGGAAGGTGTTGAACCAAGTGACACTACAGTGACCTGTGACACCAACAGACAACTCCCAAGTGGTGCCTCACTTTATCATCGCTTTGACATTGTCCAGCCCTAGCACATAAAAAATCTGGGAAACACATCCACAAGCTCTTGCTGCCCTGACAGTCATTTACAGCAAAGCTGTACAGACATTAAGGCCTGTAAGCTTCACTACACAGCTAAATACAATTGTCAACTCCTAGTTCCAATGACTACAGCATACAGCAGCCTTCCAAGTGCTTCATTTGGTACTCCTCCTCTACATCACAAGTAGTCCCAATACTTCCCCCTACAAGAACTGCTGGTTGCTAGTAATATCAACTGTGATGTGTGGACCCTCCCCTCTAGAAACAGCCTTGCAGAGTCTCAAACAATCATTTTTACTGTTAATTTAAAAAATAACACAAGGATACCTAAGAGATATTGGTGTGTTTACTTGAGATAAACATAAGCAATGGATTTGGAAATTCTCCATTAAAAGCATAAGGCAGCAAAACCAGCATTTTTTTAAGGTAGACAACATCAATCTTGATACAGCCTTAAGTATCTCCCTTCAACAACAAAAAAAAAAAAATAAAAAGGAAAAAACCCAAACAAACCCCAAAGACATCACAAAAAATCCTAAAACAAAATGAAAGAAAAAAAAGAAAGAAAGAAATGCCATAATCTACCGAGGCCTCCTGCTTCCCTCTTTGGGAAGTTTTGGCTGAAGGCACTAGTAAATCACTTTCAGTTAAAACACTTAAGACATTTCATTATTTCTAAAGCATTTAAACTAAGCAGTTCTCAGTTGAGTTTAACTCAATACCACTCAAAGATATTGACACTATTTGAGAGCAAGATTTTATTGAAAACAGCACATAGGGAAAAAATGAAGCAGCTATTAGTAAAACACGTGCTGAGCTTTTAGCACAACTATCAACGATGCTCACTGAAGCAACCTGCCAGCCCTTCATTGCACTGAAAGAAGGCTGGTGCCCAATTCGACTTCCCGCTCGACCCATCCCCTTTCCCGCCACGCCAGCAGGTGGACACCCGGGAAGCCCCCGGCCATCCCCCACGTGGCCGCTCTCCACCGCCCCAAAGGGATCCGGCCCCGCGGGCAGCACACAGGAAACAACAGCGGCCTGAGCACGCCGCTCTCCCCATCCTCCGCAGCTCTCCCGCAGCCTCGGCTCACCGAGGGCAAGCCGCGTTCCTGGGGCACCCACCACCCTTCGCTGGGAAATCCCCCCACGCCGGCTCCTTAAGCGCACGGCAGAATTCCCCGGCTGCCCGGCCCCTTCCCAGCCCCCACGGACGCCCGAGCCCGCTCAGTCAGAGCCGCCAGACAGACACCCCCCCCTCCTCGGGGGTGCGTGGGGACGCGCCTCCAGGGCGGGCGCGGGAGCTCCTACCCCATGGTTAAAACAAGGCTGAGGGCCGAGGCGAGCCGAGGCCGAGTAGCTCAGCCCGGCCCGGTCCGAGCCCAGCTAAGCCATGTGGCCGTGCCCTGATTTTCTGTCCCTCCCCTACACGCACGCTGAGGCCCACGGCCCCCCGCCGGAGCGAAGCGCAGGGTGATGGCGGGGCCTCCGTCACACGCGGGCGGGCAGGATGTGGGGGTGGCCGACCTGGCTCCAGGTGATGAGCTGGTTGCTGGGGGTCTCGCCCAGCAGAGCCCACAGTTTGCTGAGGAAGGCTGGGACCCCCGGGCTGGCGAAGGGAGGCGACGGCTGTTGGGGAGGCTGCGGGGGTGGCGGCGACGGCTGCTGCTGCTGCTGCTGCTGCTGCTGTTGCTGCTTCATTGTCACTCGGGAGCCTCCGGGGCCTCTGTCCGGGGAGTGAGCACAACCAGACCGGGCTCGCCCCGCCCCTCGCCCCCAGCCCGCATGCGCGGCGGCCCCGCCGCACGGGCGAGTGCCGGCCCCGCCCCTTCCCCCTGCGCCTTACATAACGGCCCCACGTGCGCCGCCCTCACGTGTCACAACAGCGCCGGCACGGGGGGGGGACCGGGCCAATAGGGGCGCGCCTCGCTGCGGGGGCGGGGCCGCGCCGCGCGGGCGCACGTTCCCGGCGGGACAGCGGCGCGTGGCGAGGGGCGGGGGCTCGGCTGAGGGGGAGCGCTCCCGCTCCAGCCCCCAGGGAAAGTTGGGCGAGTGCCCGTAGTGGGGCCTTCTAAGGATTTAGCCCAGCCTAGGGTTTCCGAACCGTCTGGGAGAAAGGTGAAGACTAGCTGGTAATCTCAAAAACATGAGTGCACAGGGCATATACACAACAGGAACATCCAAGCCAACTGCCGCCGAAAGCATCCCAGGCGGGCCCTAAGCAGACTCTTCTGCAAGGCAACTTTTGTTTAGACTTCAGACCTATCAGCTACTGAAATTGCAAAAAGAAACTGGGTATCTCAAGGAAAACAGCCTAATGAATGGTGAAATGGCACTAAAATGATTTTTTATACTCTACCAACTATTTTGCAAAGCATAATCACATACTAACCTCAAATAGTTTTTAAGAAGTTGTTCTATGGAACTAAAATTAATATTTTCGCTCAAACCTCCATCAACTTGTAGTGTTACTAATATCTTCGTTGAAATTTCTAAAGATCTCAGTCTCAGTGAGTTTGATCTGCTTCAGTTTGCAGTGAAAATGAAGTACAGTGGCACAGTGAAGATAACAGAACCTTTAGCAGGGCAGCCTGAAGGGAAATTAAGTTCAATATTTCTGTTTAAAGCTGTATATCACATAGCTTCCCTTTCATCACATCATTAGCAGCCTACCACAGCATATAACAAACCCTCTGCCTGACATTCACTAGATCATTCCTGAGAGAAGTCACAGTTGCTAACTTTAGGGCTCAGCTTTTCAGGGTCAGTAAGAAAACTTAAATGAACGCCTTTTGAATTTAAACACAAATTTACAGTAATTTTCCAAGCATTTTTTTATCCTGACGTGGATGTGCAGCAAGCTCCCACCGGATTCCATTTATCTAGATAAAAATGCTAGATAAGCAGAGAGAAGAATATGGTTGTGACTTAATCTGGACACAGTATTGCTCTGCATCTTATATTTCTTGTTCACAACTTCTATTTGAAAATAAGAGCTGATTTGCAGAATTGCTGGACAGTAGTTCAAAAGGAAAACCCCTATATTGATGTCTTTGGCTGAGACAGAAGTGGAACCACACACAATTTTTTTTCATTTCCCTAGTAGGCGGAACATCACCATGGTGAAAAAGATTGCCATGCAACCTGATTTCCACTGTCTTACAGTTGAGGGAAGTCTTTTAACCTTTTTTTCTAAACCTCAGTTTAGGAAAAAAAAATTCTTCTAAAGCCTTAAGGCTTAAGAACTGGAAGTTATTTATTTAATATTTAACATAAGGTGTTAGCAATGTACAACCCAAATAAGGCTTTCAGTAGGTTTTTATTTTGCTGTCTTACAAGGTCTGAGCACAAAGTAATTGCTTGTCCCTGTTCATAAAGCTTTTGATTACATTATTTTACAACCCAGCCATTGCAAAACTCATCAGTCTTTAACCTGGGGCTATTTGACTTCTTAGTATCTTCATAAGCAGTGCTGTAATCTTTTTCCACACTGCAGTAAAATTTTCCTCCACTCAGCTTGCAGAAATCTGGTAATTATCAGGTCTGAGACAGGTCAAGCTATTTAAATCTTCCCCGATGCAGTTCTCACCCTCCCCTCTCTAGAAAAGCATAACACTTCAAAACTTTTCGGGTATTGGGAAATGTTGGGAATTCAGATGTCTTCCCATATCCCTGAACTAACCCCTCAAGCCCCAGCAGATTCTGTTCCTCCTGAGCCTTGTTCCCCTTCCCATGGGCCCATAGTTCCCCCACATGTCAGAGTTCCAACTAAGAGCTGGTGCTCAGGGACTAAGGGAGCACTGCCAACAGAAAACATCTGATTTTCAGTGCTTTTTTTCCACAGCTTTCATAGAGAGGCTACATAGTTAGCAGCACCTCAAACCTGGGCAGAAGGCCAAAGAATAAAGTTAGATAGCTGTTCATATCACTGTCTGTTTATTTTGACATCCCATATGCCTAAAAATCACATCCATCACTGGTCTCTTCCTCTCATGCTCGAGCAGCAGGAAGCCTCGCAGCACTCCCATACTCTCGTATAGGAGCTTTGGCCGCTGACAGTCCAGTTTTGATGTGTTTTGCAGAAAAATGATTTGGGATGAGGACTCTGTTCCACAGTACATTTACAAGGGTCACAAAGCAGCCCTCATGTAACAATACTTTTCTGATCTGAACTTAACCTTTCTTCTCTGACTTTCTATTTTCTTCCCCTACAATGGAATATGCAGCAGGGGTCAACAGCCCTGCTTGTGCTGTTGGTCTGGCTCTTATAAGTCTGAAGTGCAATCTCTGAATTCCAGTTACAACAGACCCTGAGTAAAGCCTGAGTCAACTACCCAAGGGACACCAGTCTGCAGATTTTCCTTAAGACAAACAGCATGATGCAAAACAAGAAACTAAAAATGACAGGAAAGACAAAGGCAGGGTGACAGATTTCAAGGCAATACCCTTCTCTTTTTGCAACTATTTCTCCTGCCTGAAAGGCCACCATTTGAAGGTTATCTTTATTGATTCACTTATATTGATCCATATGAAAGCAAGAGACAAATCAGACACTGAGCTTGCACAAATGTTACCCCCAGAACAAGGACGTGCAGCCAGCCACAAATAGGCTGTCCTGGATCAAACACCGCTGTCCTGGTTTAGGGCAAATTTGGGGGAAAACCTCTGGAAGGAGCCCCCAGAAAGCAAACCCCCACGACTCCTCCCCTGCCCCCCACCGGGTTCGGGAAGNAACGTCACCCTAGGACATTCCACCCCTTATCTCCATATCGTGAACATACTACTAAACACCATGTAAAAACTTCATCAAGTAAAAACTTCCATCTCACTTGCTCAAACCTTCGACACTTACACATTTCCTTCTATCTCACTTGCTCAGACCTTTGACACTTACACATTTCCTTCTGTCTCATGTCTGTGTGATCTAACGTACAATGGTAGTAACATCCAGCAAACAATGATATTTGCATATGAGTCTCACCCCACAATCAGATCTCCCTGAGGTACACATCACGTTGTTCCATCTCTCTGCATTATCCACCATGTACAACCTGATCCTTGAGCAAAGACAATCCCACAAATTGGGACCTCAGCCAAATCTGATGCAAGCCTTCCACCTTAAAAAAAATATTACACTGGTTAAATAACTGAAAGGGTTCCCGAAAGTCCCAGCTCTGCACATACTTTGATTCTCCTTGAATCAAAAGTGTCCCTAAGAGGTCTAGCTTTAAATTAATCCTCCTTGAACCAAGGATGGTCTGAGATGTCTGTATTTGTGATGAAACCAGCTAGAATAGCCAAAGTAGATGACATTTCAGAGAGCTTCTATAGAGATTAATCTTCCAAAGTAGTATCCATTCAGTTAGTGTTATGCCATCCTTGTGCATCTGATTCAAGTACCACTCAGTGTTTTGGATGGCTAAGGTGATTCATTTTCCTTCTTATGCCCTGCAGGAAGAACAGATAGCACAGTCAGCACACCGTATATTTAATAGACAGCGATAAAACAAAGGCTGGCATCAAATTTGAAAATTAAGCTTTGATAATTGTTCCCCATAGTATATTTAAAATTAAGCTATGATAACTGAAACCAACTTCCATTCATGATCAATGGCTTTTCTTTCTTGAAAGGAAAATTCAGACCTACATTCATATTGACTACAAACCCTCCAAGATACCTTGCTTTGCAAATAGCACAGAAGTGGTATCCATTTCTTATTTGCTTATGTGTGAGGAATGCTTGAAACAGACTTTCCCAATTGGACAAGATCTTCCACACGCCTTGAAAATGCTTGGTGTTTCTTAAAAGACTGTTTTCCCATAATATGAGGAAAAGTTACTAACTTGGAAAAGGTATATTTTAAGCAAACTATAGCATTGTTCAGTTGAGATAGCATTCAATTAAACTTAGCATCTTGAAAAAAATCCAAGATTTAAAATGCTTGAAGCCATTAAAAAAAACCCATCTTTAAAAAGGAGGCAAAATAATATCTGAGTTGAAACCCATTTCTTAACCTGCTAACAATGAGTTCAGGCCAGATTACCTAATTTTAGGGGTTTTCTACAGTGTTAATCTTTATATTGAAGCTTTTGAAAAGATGGTAGATTTGGAAAAAAGAGGGAGGGGGGGTTTAATGGGTGGTACACCTGGCAGAAAACCTTATTGAAGTTTTAGAGCAACTTGCTGTGACCATGAGTTGGCAATTAGGAAGTTCAGTGGTAAGAAAAAAAATCCAAAGTAGTTGTGCTCATTTGGTCATCCAAATTTATCACTGTTTTACTCTAAAATAAGAAGTAGATACAAAAACCTGTTAGCACAGTTTCTCTGCTTCAAAGAAGATTTTGTTGCACAGAAGTTCTGAACATTGTGGCAATGAAGGGCTCATAAATCAGAGTAAAGCATGAAAAGAAGCTTTTATCTCGCCTGAAGCTAGTTTATAAACCACATACTACATCCATGATTTAATTATTTCAAGGCCTCCATTTCATGTAATTTCACATTCCAGACATTAGGACTTCCATAAAATAACTGTTTGTCAGCTCAATTCCAGAGCATGACAAAGCTTTCTTCAAAGAAGAATGGCCTTTGCATTGGCTTATTCTTATCAAAAGCACAATAGAGATTCTTCTCAAAGTATCAGTGAGCAACCTTAACCATATATTTGACACAGAAAAGCAACAATGTTCTTATTCACTTTTAAAATTAACATTAGTTTCAAGAATAAATTAGATTAGTCTGCTCTCAGGGCCATCCAGAGATATGATTTGAATGGATAAAAAACACCTGCTCTGTGGGTGTGGAGTCTATCATACCATGTCTCCCAGTGCTAATCACCATTTAAAAACTCTCTTCAGCCTTTAAAACATAAAACAGCGAGACTGAAAACAAAACAAACCAGACTGGCTAATCTCAGTCTAATTTACCTGAATCTGAATAGGTGGAACTGTGTCTGTGCCTAATCTGTTCTCATTGTTTGTTCCAGCTCCTGTAAATTTTTATACAGGAAAAAAATTGATTGATTTCCAGAAACATGGTCCAAATTACTAGTTTTCCTGTATTGTCAGAGATACTAGAAAAAAACCAATGATTTACTGTAGTTTCCACAGGATTCTGCTATTTCCTTCCCACTTTAGTTAAAACTACTGCTGTAGCAGCCACACAGCACAGTTGAGTGGACAGCTGGTGACTGAAATGCTGTCTATGCTGTAACTGCAGTTGCAGCTGTCATTGCCACTGTTAAGTTGGTCAAATGTAATCAAGCCCTTATTGAATGTGCATCAATGTTGTCTCCTGTGCTAGGCTGCTTATTCTTCCCCACACAAATTGACCATTAAGTTGAGAACCCCCTGCAATTGCTAGTTTTCTGTATTATGCAGATATAAGAATTCAACACAGACATAGCATCTTGATGTCACAGTTCTGGCAGATTCTGTCTGTGCTTTGCACGTATTTGGTGCCTTATCCTGGAATTTTAATGTAGTCTCCGCACTGTGTTGCTTCCTCCTCTCCCCTGCTCTAGATAAGAGCTACAGTCATAGCCCAATACCACATATTTTAGGGACATAACAAGTAAGTTAATATTCATTAGACTTCACTCCTCATCATTAAGGTCTGTCCTTCCATGCTGGAGTACAAGTGTCAAGTGCTCTGTTAGAGCACCTGAAAATGATGGAATTATGATTGTATTCATAATTTGCTGGATGAGCAAAGCACCTGAAAATTAGAAAACCATGGAATCATTTAGGTTGGAAAAGACCTTTAAGATCATCAAGTCCTGCCATCAACCTAACACTGCCAAGTGTACCACTAAAACATGTTCCTAAGCCCCACATCCATGTGTCTTTTAAATATCTCCAGGGATGGGGACTCTACCACTTCCCTGGGCAGCCAGATCCAATGCTTGACCACCTTTTCAGTGAAGGAATTTTTCCTAATATCTAATCTAAACCTGCCCTGATGCAACTTGAGGCCATTTCCTCTTGTCCCATTGCTTATTACTTGGGAAGAGAGACTGACCTCCACCTGGCTATACCCTATTTTCTGGCAGTTGTAGAGAATGCTAAGGTTTCTCCTGAGTCTCATTTTCTCCAGGCTAAATAACCCCAGCTTCTCTTCATAAGACTTGTTGTCCAGAGCATTCACCAGCTCAATTGCCCTTCTCAAGACACACTCCAGTACCTCAGTATTTTCTTGTGCTAAGAGGCCCCAAAACTGGACACAGGACTCAAGGTGTGTCTTTACCAGTCCCAAGTATGGAGGGGCAGTCACTGCCCTGGTCTTGCTGGCCACATTATTTCTGATGCAAGAGTGGCATTACTGACAAGTATTATGAACCAGAATCTGTAAAGGTGTATCCTAAGTTCTTCTATTACCAAGCCAGTAACACAAACGGAGGACCACTAGGATGTTCCACTTGCACATTTACTAGTTATATTACTAAAGAAGTCTCGTTAACATAATAATACTTTTTCTCCAAAAGAAACAAAGAGTTTTCTCCATGTTATTGTTAAAAAACTGCTGTCGTTAAGTTCATCTAAGTACTGTTCCTTCACAGAGAGAACAGTGCAAGAATCCTAAGGATATGAAAAGCTTCATGTCCTTAAAGGATATAAAGGATATATAGGATAAAGGTTCAATAACATGTTTCTCCCCCCTCTGCCTCCCTTTACAATGCAGTGTTACTTAATGCTTTTCACTCTCTTACTGCTGCGCTACCTCCGGCACTAGGTTGCAATAACTATTAGACCAAGGCAAATTA
Source organism: Rhabdornis inornatus (assembly GCA_013397075.1). Classification (NCBI taxonomy): domain Eukaryota; kingdom Metazoa; phylum Chordata; class Aves; order Passeriformes; family Rhabdornithidae; genus Rhabdornis; species Rhabdornis inornatus. The sequence goes on along the minus strand of VWZS01002974.1, from coordinate 637,374 downwards.
TATTAAAAAACACATACACACAAATAATTCTTTGGACACCTGGAGGAGAGTAAGCTTTTAACTTGTATCAGTTCTGTAATTCAGTTCAAGTAATTCAGATCCAGAAGCAGTTGCAGCATCCCAGCCAAAGCAATGTCCTAGCACTGGAAGTAAAGAGCTAGGAAGCTTGAGATAGGGCACACTATACCTTGGGATTCTCCCAGCAAAGGATTTATGAAGAGAGATGAAGCACTATAAAAGCAACAAAATTATATTTTCAAATACTTAAAGTACTTGAAAACAGGTCCTGACTAAAGCAGATCTCAGGCTTAGTAACTTCATTACATGGACTAGTTCCTTTTCACAACTATTCAGCAGACTACTCAAAATCCAGCTAGCTTGAAAAAAAAAAAATCAAAAACAGTTGAAAATTTTATTGTTACCACTGTAAAATCTGCATTTTAAAGATAACAGTGAAAATGCTAGCACTAAGTCTCATTTCCTGCGTGCACATCTGTTGAAGCCTGTAGGAGACAGTAGAAGTAAAATGAAAGCATTGTTTGTGTAATAGTTTTAACATTACCCTGGAAGCAAAACCATGACCAAATCTACTCAAACATGCAGCCATAGCAACCATCAACAAAATCTCAGGAAAGCATTGTTTGATTATGTCTACAGACCTGAAAATTTAAACTAAATTTTAAAAGAAATACCGATAAAAAATTAGCTGATAGATCGGTGGAGTTTCTTTGGAGCAGGGGGAAAAAATCTATGACCATATCAGTCTATAACTATAGTTAGTTGAAAAGGGTAAAACCCTCTGTTGTATATGCAGTTGCCAGGTGGACATGAAGTGCAGAGCTCCCCTTTGGAAGGCTTGAAGGCAGCAAAGGCCACAGATGCAATCTACAGGCTCCAACTGCAGTTTGTACAGAATGACTTTCTAGGAAGTATTTTCTTACACTCACTGTGAGGAGGGGTCTTTCTACTTAACATCCATAGGACAATGCTACCTAAACCACTGTGTGTATGAGACCAGTATACCCCGTGCTCCTGACCCTACATTTTGTGTTGGCATAGCCAATGCCATTCTATAAGCCAAGCAGTGGCACTCTGTAACCAAGTGGGTAATGTATTTGTTCATTTTCTCTCATTATCAGGCCCTGAACCAAGTAGACAAACCAAAGAGATTTCTTCTTCCCCTCCCAACCTGCCTCAAGGTTGCTGGGTGCCAGGATAATTACTCCTTTCCCTGCCAGCCCTAGAGGCCCCAGGCACCCAGCAGGGAGGTGCTGTTGTTGACCCTGAGGGAAGCCTAACAGCACACAGAGCTATAATTGTAAGTTAGATTGTATTATAAATGCTGTATTAGGCTACTTCTTGATTCTGCTTCTAGAAATCCAGTGCCATTCTAGCAATAAATTTCTATAATAGGCTGCTAAGAAAATAAAGCTTTAATTGTTACTACAGGATATCATCATCATTCTGCCTAAGATCCATAAGAGAACCAGTCTGTCCCCTTGGCATTGGGTGACACAGGTATAGATGGGTATACAGGTATAACACAGGTATAGATATCTCAGGACTGAACACATAAATTCAGTCTGCGTGTATGCCATATACATATATAGCAAACAGTGGAATTCCCAGTTGTTAATAGTCCTCTCCGCCTGGACCAGACACCTTTCTTTCAGACTCAAGGGGACCACAGACCAATCGCAACCTGTACCACACATGTTCTACAGGTTCAGCATCTTGCTCCAAATGCCAGTGTAGGAAGTGAACAAAGTGTTCTATACTATCAGCCTCAGAAGTTACCAATGACACTGTTTCTCCTATAGCCCAATCAGCTCAGCTCCCCTGGAAAATACTGTTTTCACTATCAGTGTAGAATAAAACGAAGGACAAAGATGCTTTCCTCTCTTCTCTGAAAGATACATGAGCACTCTGGAAAAGCTGCTGTCGTCTCAGTAATACACCAGTCCTCATCCTGCCCCAAGCTGCCAAATCAGTTATGTTAACAGCTGGGCTTTCCAGATTTAGGGAGTGTTGGTTGTAGGACTCCAGCTTCTGACTCATCCTCACTGACAGGACAGGTGGAGAAGTTAAAGACATCTGACAGAGGCATTTTGAGTCACCACACTATCTAAAGAATAAAATCAGTATGATTTGAATCAAGAGTCTAATGCTTTAAATACTCATTTGAGATAACTCATGTAAGCCATCATTGCTATACTTATTAACTAGCACAAGTATTTGAAGAAAAGGCTGCATCATAGAAGAAATTAATATAAAAGCAGTGAGGTAGGTGGATATGCTCTTTCAAAAAAGCTTGGTTAACCAAGATTTGGATACTAACATGCCAGAAGTGACATATTATGCACAGGTATTTAAGACTCATTTTCCTGACCATTCTTACAGACAAGATCCAGATGTGGATGCAATGCTCATTTAGGTGTTGAAGGGTCCTAACACAGTATCTGCTGTGGCGATCCAGATGAAGCTTGTTCCTTCTTTTTTGATGTAATCTAGGTTTGTGCTGGTGACACTGTGCTCTGCTCATCCCTGAGTGGCTGTTGATGAGAACAATACCAGTGCAAAGCTGTTAATACTGACTCAAACATGTACAAAATTCTTACTTCAAAACCTTTTCTACCATGAAGGAAAAAGAACTGTGTTAGAAGACAGTGATACTAAATACATAAGTATTACTACTTACAAGACTGTGGGCATATGCAGCTCTATTTAGATACTGATCTGGATCTGGTAAGGAATACAGTGATATTGCATTGAATCACCTGCTTACTCAAGACGTTTTTTAAAAGCCATACATAGGCGTTGTCAGACAACACAAATTTAGCTTCGGTGTTACTGAATTAAGCATGTCATACACTGACAACAAAAGATTTTATTTTTTTTTTAAGTAAGAATAAAATGTTTTATTGCTGCATAAACAAATAAAGAACCAATTCTTAATTTATGGATTAAAGATTTATGGCAAGAGTCAGAGGCTGACAAGCACTGTATATGCCTGGCCAGTTCTGTTTACTATTTTATCTCTTTTCTAAAAGGAAAGCTTCCTAGGGCAAGCTGTCGGAGCAATGGTAAAAATGGAAAGAGCCATTACATCTAGCCCTACCACCTGTTTTCTTTTTCCACTGTGGGATCACAAGATCTATGACTCTTACTTAAAAGCAGTTTAAGTTCAAGGCTCCACCAGTGGAAGCATTACTCCTAAAGTATGTTCAGAAATCCTAGGAAGCCTGCTGCAAAAATTGCAGTTTGTGAACTGCAGGCAGCTGTAAGTTTGTTAGTATTTTTAGATCAGTAATTACTGAGGTAAAGCAAGAAGTAGCAACCTCTGCTGCTTTGTAAATATACAGTGCTTTATACCACAACATCCCAACATAATGGTTTTGTTTGGGGTGAAGATTATGAAGTGAAAATCACCCACCTCTCAGAAAATATAACCTATTAGCTGAACAGGAATATATCCTCTTTTAGGCTCCTTCATTTCCTAACGTCTTGGAAAACACATTCAGATTCTCCCCAAGTCTGAGACAATACATTTCTCACTGCCTGCCCTAATTACAAACTTTTGCTCTTTGCTTTGCACAAAGCAAAGTTATACTATCAGGAAAAAAAATCCCCCAACAACACTCTCCACAATTGTTATAAATGCTGGTTTTAGATTAAAAGCTTACAAGTAAGATTTTAATTAAAAAATAGAGGCTGCTCAATTTTGCAGTAGTAGTGGAATGTGTTTGGACAAAATGCACCACAAAATTTTATGCTTGATTTTTATTGTTAAAGACTTAACACAACAGTATCTTAGCATTATCATTCAATGTACTCTAAAAACATTTATAGGCAGATGAACTGCAAGGAATGTGACCAAGGAAAGCCAGCTCATGCTGTAGGGTGGAACAGATAGTTCTAGCATACTAAAAATAAAAAGAAAGCTTTAACACATCATGCGCTGTGCAACCTCAAATTATTTAGAAGTGTTCCAATAAAAGGTAACCATGACAAAATTTCAGACCTACTGAAAAAACAACCAAAAGTGACTGAAGACAGCCACATGGCTCATTGCCTAAAATAAGCAGAAGGTTTAACCAACAATTTAGTTTCTTTGATTTTATGCAAACTTTAGGATAACATTAATCCAATCATAGAGTTGTTCTTGGTAACATGATTAGTAACCATGCCAGACAGGAGTTGAAATGCAAGTGATGAAGCAAATTTTGGGTTGTGCACAGCCCACAGCTGTGTTTTTCTTAAATGACTGGCTTGTCTTATACCTCAGTTGTAGTAGCTTCTTATGGAGTTACTACATTTTAACCCGTGTTCATATTACTGCACTGATACGCATTCTCTCTCAAACTATATGAGAAAAGGTGTAAAAAAGGAAAGAGTTCTTCACTAAAGCAAAGGATCTTATTAGTAAGTCTAATTGTTTGATATCACAGAATCATGTAATTTCAACTATATGTTAATTTTTGGCTTTTTTGGAAGCCACAAGCAACATGTTGCCTCTGTGTGCATACACAGTAAATAGTCAACAAACAAATGATTTTTTATATCACTTTATACTGAAAGTAGGAACCAGAACTGGATTATTTCTTTGAATGTTTCAGCTAATGATCTTGCAGTTAAGGAGGGGCCTAAGTAGACTTAGAAGAGGTAAATCTTTTAAACAACAGAAATGCTTCAAACCACAACACAGTAGACAAATTCTACTGACTGTCGCAGGGAAGTGGGTAAAATAATTTAATGACACCACAGCCTTGTGCAAATCTTGATCTAGTTTTCACTTTGTATATAAAGTGGTGGCAGTTTCATATACCCTGTAGCAGAGATGTGAAATCAGTTAGCTACACTCTGAGTTCCTCAGAACTGGCAGCAAGCTTCTCAACCTCAGCCTTCTTGAAGTGCTCACTTATACTATACAGGTAGCCAGCTCCAGGAGCATACAGGCTTCAATCACTACATTTTCTTAAGCTTGTGTTCTGTTCTCTTGGAGTCAAAACATAGTGGTCTGCCTATCAACTTATTTAGTCTTTTGCTTTCTAGCAAAGGAGTTAAAGCATGGCATCAAAACAGTACACATTTGCTCAACAGCTTCTCAACACCAGCCCACCAGAAAACATGGAGGAAAATGCAATCTACTTTATCCATATTAAAAACCTTCATTAAATTGCCATTCTGCAAGATAACCTGACATCAGCAAAAACATATGTCAAAGATTAAAACACTCTTAAACATACTCTAGAAAGGCAGCTTTAAACCAAAATATGCCTGGTTCAAATTTGTCAGATTTTGCCTGGCAGCTCTCAAGTATTACTGAGCTGTCTGAAAGAACTGCAGTTGATTCAAAACAGCAACAACTTCACATCTTTGTTTTGTTCAAGAAGATGTATCTCATTAGCATATCAGATGGTAGTTCCAGGGTCCGCAATGTATGTTCATTCTGGCATATCAATATGCTGCATACTACTCAAATTCCCTTTTAAGAGCTTAACTAGAATACCTGTTTCCAACAGAAAAGTTACACTAGCAACTAACACTTGCACTCCTTGGGTAGGGAGGCAAAAAAGCCCATTCCCACCTCATATCAGCACTGAACCCAAGCTGCCATTCTGAGGCCTTTGCTTTTGTCCGTGGCAGAACTCCACACTCACCAGCAAGAACTAAAACGCATCATATGGCTCATGACTCACTTGGAGCAACTGTTTGACCACAACAACTTAGAGTGACTGAACACTTTGTCCACTGCCCGTTTCTGCTTTAACTCCACTTACAACACAAACAGAAAACCCAAACAAATAAAAAACTCCAAAATTCACTTTTCAACTTGTAACCTACCAAGTAAAAATGAATAATAACCTGAGAATCAGCAGGTCTGTAAGGAAAGAATCTCCATGGAGGCAGAAAACAGGTTCCCTTTTCTCACTCTTGTTCTGTCACCAGAAGGGCCTCTTCCCAGTCTCCTAGTATCTTAATAGAGCTTGCAAAAGCTCCGTTTCTTGTTCTTAGCTCATAAATAGAAAGGACAGGTAGGGTTATGGAGCAGCACACTATTTTCAGCCATCTCATTACTCTTTATCAACATTCAAGCAAATGTAATATCTACTGATCGTTCACAACATACCCTCCTACCCCATACAATACTCTTGCTTTCTCTTAGTTTCCTTCTTAGTTCAAAATCAGTTAACTCAAACCAGTTGTGATCACAAGCTAGACAATGCTGAACCAGCTATCATGAATCAGGACAACTTCAGCCACAGCTGAAGGCAAACAAGATACGAGAAGGAAGGACATTAGTTCAAGGTGGTTACAGAAAAGCTCTTTCCTCATTGTTACACAATGCTAAACTTCAAGACCAGTCTTCTTGCTTAGCTAGATCTTAAAATTCTGGTACTCTTTTCCTCCTAAATTTGAATGCCCTGCTCTTACTCTTCAGCCATCCTTTTCTGTGTTTGAGATATGTCTGCTCCAACTCTTCATTGATCAAGACCACCAACTCCAGCTTCAATTTTGGTTCTGCTTCCTGTCCCATCACATTAATTTTCCAAACTCAGAAGGAAAAAAAAAAGAGGCATCTCAGTGGCTGCTTTTAGGGAAAAAAATCCCAAGCAAACAGAAACAAGCAAAAAATCCCAGCCCCAAACTTTTCCCTATACCAGACTGCAGTTTTCTTTGAAACAATTAAATCTTTATTCAGTGTAAAGCAAAATAAAAATAAAATTCATATCTGTACAGCCCTATTTAATTTATGTTGCAAGGAATTATCCAAGTTTAGCTTAGATTATCCAAAGAATGTGAGGAGAGGACTGCAACAGTCACAAATGGGGGAATGACACTATTGAATAACCTCTAAAACGGCCTTGCTTCAGCATTGCTAAGGGACAATGGAGAGGGCAGATCTTTGTAGAATCACAGAATCAACTGGGTTGGAAAAGACTCTGTACATCATCAAGTCCAACCTATGACCTAATACAACCTTACCAACTAGACTGTGGTACTAAGTGCCACATCTAGTCTTTTCTTAAACACCCTCAGGGATGCTGACTCTTTCACCTCCCTGACAGCCCGTTCCACTAGTGGGTTTGGTCTTAAGTGTAGGTATTTCACAGTGTATGAGGGCTTTGAACTTCAGTCACTGATAACACAGTTTTGTGGATCAACATCAACAAGGATCAAGAATGGGCTTCCTAACAATTTATTTCCAAATTTAGGAATTTTATTAATTGAATTTACTAAAATTCCTTTTTCAGAGAAAAGTAAATTTTCTGCTATTTTGATCATCATCACTACATATAACACAATAATTTTTGTCCTCAGTGTTGTTTAGTGTTTTTATGGGAACTTTTGTAGGCAAAATATCAACCCCAATATCCAAACAGCTTGACTGGCAACAGTTCAATATCTGTCATGGAAAGAAACACAGTCCTCTGATGACTGCAGCTCTGAGGCCACCAATTAATTTTTCTACTCTTTCAGGAAGGCATACTATTTTTTATACAGTTCCTCAAAAACCTTCTCCTCTCTGAAGGCCCCAAACCTCATTTCTATCAATATTTTAATTGTATCAGAAGTTTAAAATAAATAAATATCTAAAACCAGAAAATGAATGTTTTCTAATCCCAAAAAAGGATATGGCACTTTAAAATTCAGTAGGGAAATGAGTGGTCCCAGGTGGCAATCCAAAGAATATGAAAAAAGAGATGTATTTATTTATTTAATTTAAAATTTTAACCATCCTTGCTGAATTTCAGCCCCTTACAGCTAGCATGCAAAAGATTAAACTCAAGTTACATAACATTCTTTCTCAAAATTTCAGATATTAAGTAGCATAGCAAGACTTTATGTAGTATATCTTTCAGGAAGTGAATATTTTCCAAATGAGTCTAATAATAAAGCTAACTCCTCAATTTCCAAATACTGAGATTACTGTGCTAACAGTGTAGTGTGACTACTAAAACATTTTGTTAAACTTTGCGATTCTTTGTCTCAAGACTGAACAAATGCTATTTCAACACTGCATGATTTAACTTGAATGTTTAAAAATAAACATATTTTCAGGAACAGCAAGTTATAATGACCCTGTGTAGGTAGTAAGAATTACTGTCATATGTGGCATATTTTCACAATGCCATGAAGAATATGCTTTTTTCAATCACGTTTGACCCTGAAAAAAACACAGCAGAACACAGGAGAACTGTTCCAGTTAAGCACCTTGTTTTTTCCTTTTAATTTAAACACCCCCACCACTTAACACTGAGACTACCCAAAAATTGCACTGGTACTATGAAGAATGGAGCAAGAACATTCTTGCAGGGAGGTCACAAAAGTTACTTCATATTTTTCAGTGTATACACTTCTTGTTGTTTTCATATGGAGTTATTTAGATCCCACATCAGCAATAAGAAAAACAAATGTACCGCAAAAACTTGATTAACTGCATCGGTGTTGTTTTAAGTGATGACAGTTATTACTAGGCTAAAAAGCTAATGAGAGTTAGAGCCCAGGGCCAAATGAAAAACCTCTAAGAGGAAGAATTCCTCTATCCTACATCCTTATGAAGGATTGAGTAGAACTGACTCTGTATGAATTAACTACTATGTTAATTGTAACATCTATCCATAGGTTATGAATTCAAGTGCAGACTGAGTGAGCTCGAGCCATGACAGAACAAATTGTGTTGAACATCACCAGTTACTCTAGGGAAGAGCTGTAACTTCTTGGGGTTTGTGGTAGAACAGTTACTGGCTAAGAATACAGGGAAAAAAAACAAACAAATATAAGAAATTTTATGGAAATAGAGACCAGTAGTTTTCAACTTCTCTCTCAAGTGTATAGATCATGAAGTACTTTTAAGGCACCTGCAAAAGACATCTGGTAAAAACAAACCTAAATCTACTAATATTACAGAAGCTGTATGTGTATATTCTTACCTATCACTTTCATGATCAGTGGCAGGACTTGAGGAAATGGCCTGAAGCTGTGTCAGGTGAGGTTTAGGCTGGATATCAGGAAAAGGTTTTTTACCCAGAGGGTGGTTGAGCATTGGAACAGGTTCCCCAGGGAGGGGGTCACAGCACCAGCCCAGCAGAGTTCAAGAAGTGTTTGGACAACATTCTCAGGCACATGGTGTGACTCTTGGGGTCCCTGTGCAGGGCCAGGAGTTAGACTTGATGATCCTAGTGGGTTCCTTCCAACTCAGCATATTCTCTGATTCTATGATTACAAATTTTCGAGGATTTCCATTCAGAAATAGGCTTGAAACAGGTTTAGACATAAAATTCACACACCACAAGGTGTTATGTTTAAAAAAAAGGTTCTGAAAAAGGTGTCTCATTTACAAGCATTTGTGTAAAAAATTTAAATCACTTAAGTAGCTATGAAGCAAATGCATGATTTGTAACCAATGACATTTTCTTTATGTAATTGCTCACCACCTTATGTATTTTGCAAAAGGACTAAAACCCCACTAGCCTCACATTTAGATCACTTGAATATCAAGAGAGGAAAATTCCTAAACTGGTTCTGAAAAAAGAGACTGAAATTCTAAGAGAAACCCATAGGAGATACTATAGTAGAGACACAGATAATGCAGAACACTTGGCTCAAATGTTTTCAGAAAGTAAAAGTTTCACTACTGTTTTCATTTAACTGTTTAGTTTTTTTTTGTTTTGTTTTTTT
>VWZS01002974.1:353022-627646 GCA_013397075.1 Rhabdornis inornatus | reverse complement strand
TGTGTCAGACCAAGAGTTGGACTATAAGATTGTAATGTGATATTTTTAGGGGGAGGGAGGGAATGTGAACTGGAGAACAGACCACTTGCCACTCCAAAAAATAGTAAAAATAATTTTTTCTACATCAGTTGAACTCCAGATGTTCATTCATAATCAGAATAAGCAACATGTCAGTTATTGTTAACAATCGTAAGACAGAAACCTCAGAACCGTGAGGTGGCATTAACTATTTTAAATTCCTCTGTCCTAACATTAAGGATGCTGTAACTTCCAAATCAACAAAAGAGGTATGAATCAGAGGAGTACTGATATCCAGGTAATGATAGGTAAGGTAAGGATGACCTACTAGCAAATGACCAAAATTCATTTAATATATAATTTTCAAGAGCTGTAATAAAAGCCGTAAGTGCTTGGAGAAGGCTACAGCTAGAGGTTTATAGATTACTTATGAAAGTATTGTAATTTCAATAACATTGAAAATGCAGAGATCTGACTTCTTCAGATAATCATTAGAAGACTTGAGGAGTGTTTGCACATTTTAATAGAAAAGTAAATGCACACAGTTTATGAAAATGTATATGTTTGGGCACTATGGCTATATTTTCTGCTCTTACAAAATCAGGTTTCTCAATAACCAATTAGATCACAGTTAAAAAAATCCCAAACTTACATGCTGAACAACCATTATCCTTAAATTGCCTGCAAAAAAAAATAAATTATTGTAATGAAACAGATTGTTCACAGTATGAAAACCACCAGAGCAAATATGTCTTTCTGGCTCCCTCCTCTTGATCATTGTAACTGCCTAGACAGATATGTCATATTAATACTTCTTATATACAAACATACATGTTTATAAGATTAGGAAAGACATTAAATATTTCACCTGAAATATCTCAGAATAATCAGGTATAAATAAAGAATTCTGAAGGGAAGCAATATAAACCCCCACGATATTTTACCTGTTGAAGCCAAAATTTGTCTTCGAAGTCCATTCAGCTGGCAAACACAGGTGGACACCAGTATGCTCCTCTGTGTCAGAAGTACTTTAGTAAGCTGAACATAATCACACAATTTTAAACCATAGCAAGTTTTATGTTTTAGCATCCCTCAGGAACTATGGTTACTCACTGCCTCAACAGAGCTATTGATGCCTCATTTGTTTCTGCATTAAGATCAATAACCTCCTTTCAAAGAGCTTTTTTCCCTGAAAGTTCAATGGAAATATTTCAGTAGATTTTTAAAAAGTCCAGCATTTACAGAAAAAAAAAAGGTGAAGGGAAACTGGAATTTTGTAAGCAACACTAAACTCTTCAAAACAATCATCAAATACTTCTGTAAAACCTATTTACATGAAAACAGAGATCTGTGGAGATAAAATAGGGCAAGTAAAGAGACCATACTGACACATTCTAACACCTCATTAGTTAAACTGCTTTTCAGTGTAATCATTATCTCAAACAGGAAATAATCTTGCATAAAGTAATCTCATAAACAAGTTTCTGGTATCCCTTACTCAGTAACTGAAATGCAACATTAAGTGTTGTCCCATGAAGCATTGTACTGCTCATGCACACAAATTAATCTTAAAGCAAATGTGACATAGTGATAGATTACACCTGCTTATACCTGAAACATGGATGACCTTCAGGTTCCCACAGTTATAAATCTGGCTCTCACTTACTAAAATTGTGCTCTAAATTGATGGTGAGACGTGCAGAGGCACTGCAAAGTGAAGTTTTCCATTTCAATTTAGACACATTTTATTTCCCAATTTACCTACAATTCACATTGATTAAAGAGGACTTCGTATCTTGAATATCAAACCCTCTAGACCTGAAAAGAAAGGTGCATTTGGCAAACAAGAGAGGAGGTAACTGATGTGATTACATAGAAAAGCATGTTGCTCAGTCTCGATAATGGTTGCCATGTTGCTGTATATTTAGACCATGAAGGCTGCAAGTCAGGCAGTGTTTCTATGGAGAGGTAATTCCTTTTATTAGAATAACTAATATAGCTGGAAGAAAGACCTGATGGGTATCTGGGCACACAAGCCTTCTGAGGTCACCATGTGTCGAAAAGCTTGTGTGGCACCCTGTCCCTTTATAAGTCAGCTTAATAAAAGACAACTACCTCTCTCCACAAACCTCAGGTGATATATATCATTTTACCACACTTAATCTCTGCAAAGAGGTGATAATGAAAAATTAGGATACTGGTTTAGCAAGATTCATGTACCTTCATAATGCAGAATCTCTCAAGACTGTTACAGCACTTCATCAAAATGTCATGCACAGCAAAAAAGTCTAGGCCAAACAAAAATAAAAGCCTTGATATATCAGAAAGCATTACATTTTTGGGAACTCCCTAGACTGAGAAAGTAGCACCCTTACACACTTATGTTAATTTTGTAATGCAATTCTGTGGGAAAAGGCAGCAGGAAGAAATTGAATCCCTGGGGACAGGGAAGAACTTCATTGTCACAATGGTATTTAATAAAAGAAATTTCTGTATTGAAGAAGCTGTTTCTCTTAGAAAACAAGAAGCAACATTGGAGAGGAAGTTAGCCAACAATTGTCAGAAACAGATGAAGAGATATGGTATTTCTCCTGAAGAAGCAGAAATTATGTACATCCAAGGTACTGACACTGACTGTCTTCTGCATTAGCTTTAAAGATCAATTCTTCAGGAAAGTGTTCAAAAGCTGTGAAAAGGTTTCAGTGAGGTACCAGTCCTCAGCTGGCTTCTTGTCTTTCACCACTAGGGGTTCTCCAAGAAAAAAAGTTGTACAAGAACATTCTAGGCAATTTAGGTTCCCCGACTTTCTTTTACAATACAAGATTTAAAATTCTGCTTAAGAAATTCATTCTCATAAATCAGCTGTACATCAGACTTAACTGAGTAACTCTGCAACAGGCATAAGGCACTCCAGGCATGCTACATTTCAGCTACCTTCAGGCATCTAAAAAGATGACATCTAAGCTAATGAATCCAGATTCAAGGAGCCATGAACATCTAAAAAGTAATTTATTGCATACTGGAAGAAGGTGACTTTAGAGATCTAATTTTCAAGTTAGAGTTCCTCAGTTTAGTAGTTAGATTATATCTTGTCTACCCTGTTTGGTATGTAGTTGCAAAGAAAATGATTACTAGGTTGGCTAGCATTGGTATCCTAAGGATGTTATTTAGGAATGTGGTTCAATATTGGTAAAAGAGGGCAGTCATTTACACAAGTCAGATGCAATGGCCCAGCCTATGAAATGCAGTACACAGCAAGCTGTTTGCTACCACATTTCATTAGCAGATCAGTCCAATCCCATTAAGCAGACCCCTGTGGCAACCAACAGATGTGTAGTTTTATAATGGGATAGTTTTCCAGAGAAAAATTGGAATTACTGTCTCCCAGCAGTACCCAAACATACAAGGATTTTGACTGTTGAGGATGATGAAGAAAATAAGTAACCTCCCACCTATAAACCAAGAAAGAATGCACATGCTCAGCTCTCATAAATACCAGCTTTAGAAGGATTTAACATACTGTTTTAATGATCAAATTGTGGAATCCATTACATTGTGCTTTTCTTGAACCTGATGAACTAACACCTTGGCAATCTCCTCTGGATCACACTTACCAATTTCTATGCAAGGTATAAGTCCCTAAACCAACCAAAATGGTTGCTCCCACTGAATAAAAGCAGTGGGAAAGAGACAAAACAAATGCTTAACAACTTCTTTTATTCAGTATCTCCCTTACATTCTCAAAAGGTTCATGGAAATGAAAGCACGTATCCATGACCAGTATCCCCCACTGTGGTTAGCCTAACTAACAGCGTTTTGTAAGTCAAGCCACCACTCACTGTGGCTGAGCAGAGAATTCGTTCCCTTCCCCCCCTTATCAGGTCCTGAAGGTCCAGTGAACCAAGCAGACAAACCAAAGAGATTTCTTCTTCCCCTCCCAACCTGCCTCAAGGTTGCTGGGTGCCAGGATAATTACTCCTTTCCCTGCCAGCCCTAGAGGCCCCAGGCACCCAGCAGGGAGGTGCTGTTGGCACTGAGGGATGCCTAACAGCACACAGAGCTGTCTGTAAAATCAGCAAGTCCTAAGTAGTGAACTTGGACCCAAACTGCTGCTGGACTGCAAGACTCAACACCTCCCCATGACCAGGGATGCCTCCACTGTTGGAGGTTTGAGGGAGTCACTTGCATTCTTGTATATGAATGTGAGTCTAGATTATGATTGTTATGTTGATACAGCAAACCACATATTAAGAGCTGACTCGACCTGCAGAGGGTCCGGGTGATTAGAAATTGTAAGATTAGTTGCATTGCAAGTGTTGTATTATACAATTATAAGTTGTACTACATTGATTCTGTTTCTACAAATCCTGTGCCATACTAATTGTAAATTCTGTTCTATGCTAATCATAGTAGCCTGTGGAGGAAATAAAGCTTTAATTGTAACTACAGGTTAGTGTCATCATTATTATGCCCAGGATCCTTAAAAGAACCTGTCTGTCTCCTTTGTGTCATATGACAGAACAGAAGGAAACTGAGCTTGAAAAACTAGAACAAACAAGCTTGTGCACTTCTAACATTCACATTAACTGAAATGAGGTCTTTAAATTCCAAAATAAGAACACTGTTTATACAGCTCTTTAGACACAGTAGTTAGATTTGCATGAGTTGTCAGCATTTCAGGATCAGACACAAACAGTGCCTTCCGAGACAGCAGTTTGTGCCTTTGAGGTTTTACATTTTTAACCTGAAGATAATGTGTTAGGTGGCTCACCAAGAAAAGTTTTCTTGTACCACAGTGCTAATAGAGGACTACAGAAGTTGTAGCCACATTGTGTGCAACCAGAAAAACTTCATAGTAGGAATACTGACGCTCTCAGCAACACCCGTAAAGGCCTCTCATACCTTACAAGATGAAAATGACTCACCAAGTCCAAGACTAGAATATATCTGTATCTGGTCTGTGAGATGCCCTAAGACCAAGCAGATGTGTAATATTTCAAACCAAGGAACAAACTCAAGCTATTATTACCTACAAGCTTAAATTGAAGTTACTTTTCCTTTTATCTTTCACAGCAGATTTTCCTGACATTTATTGAAAAAGGAGGTGTTGCTACTTTCCAGAACCATATTGTTCTTGCTTAGCAAAGCCCCACTCATATTGTATATGGTTGAAATTAATTTAAAAGTAATGAAAAACAAACACAAAGTTTTAGGTAAATGGCATGGCTTTGTGTGCAAATAAAAAGGCAAAACAAAACAGTTAAGACTTGCATTAGCAAGGAGAATAGTACATTCAGCTGCTGAAACTGGACACAGATGTGGCCAAAGTTTTGACCTTTTGTGAAAAAGAAAAAAAAAACAACAAAAAAAACAGACTGAAGTTTTTCCCCAGAATTGGACTAGGAGATGGGGAGGGAGAGAAAGAGAGAAACAAATCTCCCTTTGGAATTTTAAGGTCCTTTTCAAATATTCTAAAGTGTGAATGACGATTGAGGTATCCACATTTTGACGAAGACCCAGAGTGAAAAAACCCAAACACCCACTCATCACAAAAACATGCCCCCACTAAAATCTTTGGCCTACATTCTTAGTTTCTGTACAAAGATACTACCCAGATTCTCAGTCCAAGTAAACTGCATTGTGGATCCTGATACCCTTGAGGAACTACTTTAAACACAGGCTCTAATAAATAAAAGTTCTTCAGCATTAGACTAAATAACTCAGTGCTTAAAAAAGAATGACACACCTTTCCTCCAGCCAAGGACTCCAAACTGAACAACTGAGGAACTGAAAAGGACAGAGTTCACAGCAAAGAAAACTTTCAGAATATTATTTGGGGGCAGAAAACAGAGGAGAAAGTTAGCAAAGGAACTGAAAGATGAATGTATGACAATTGTACTCTGCCAAAATCAGAAGGGCTTCTGTTACATAATGTCAACATGCACATGCATTCTTTTTCCTCTCCCAAAATCTTATTTTTTAGTAGGTACAAAGTTCTTTTCAATTTATTTTAAACTTTTTGTATCTCTTTCTGAATTCTGCCACTGAATTAAACAACATAACATATAAAATATTTTTTACTTGTTAAGATAAGATGAATGCAAAAAATTAAGGTCAGAAGTAGTCAAGTGACAAAAAAACCAAGAAAAACCAGCAACAATTTAAAAAAAACAACAAAACAAAACAACACCAAAACCCAAAGACAAAAACTTTTTTCTGTCTTAGGGTAAATAAAAATATTTATGAAACCTATCACAATATTTGGAACTGTTTTCTTGCATTAGGACGTAACAGACTGTCTACTCAGACAATTTATGCAAAAAAAAAATAGAATCACAGCAGATTCTTCAAATGTATCTATAAAGTGTTAGTAAAACATTTTTGCTGTGTTGACTCAAAGCTTACATGTGTATGACATGCTCCTAAATTTTACTGTAACCAACAAAGAGAAACTAGAAAGGAAAACTAAAGTGAAAGAACACTGTGAGAAGTTATAAAAAGATGATGTTACAATCTTGTAAGAGGAGAAGTCCAAAGTAGGAACAGATTTGGCAGATCAATAAGACAGATCAGATCTCATCAAATACAAAGTAACCTATAATACATTAATAAATTATACAGTACACATGATGTCCTGTAAGTGAAAACATTGCATTTTTCTGCAGAAAAAATAAGAGGAACAGTCATTTGACTGACAGGTTAACACAAGTCTTTAGACCAAAGCAAGTACCTTTTGTCCCAAAGGTATGTAAGGCTTTAAGGCAAGGCTTTAAGTACTGGGCTTTGAAGCTGTAAAGATTAATCCTGCCTATGCAACTAATAATTGTCCTCCGTGCCTGGGCTCTGACGTACTACACTGGACAAGACAATCAAGCAGTTATATCTATAGTAAATCTGACAGAAATGTGACTGAGACAAACCACTGTATGTTTAGGCTATGGTAACAGTCTTTTGCAAACTCCAAAATGCCAGATTTCAGCGTGTAGGAGCTTAATCTTTGCACAGGAAAACAGTCAGCACCAACTCAGGGGAACAGAGATGCAGAGTAATTAGTTTGGTGAAGGCTAACCAATATGGAAGTCAGAACAGAAGACAGATTTTTAGTAACTCTTCTTTATTAGCAATTATTTGAAATAGCCAGTCATGTAACATTTTAAACAATGCTAGTCAATTTAAAAATTGAGCTAATTATGCATTTTCATTCTTGCTTTGCACTTGTCAGAAAGCTTAGCACAACTTTCAAAACCTCATATTGCCTTTCCTACCAGTAAAATTACTGATCTAGCAATACAAATGCCCAGAATGGCACACTGCTAATCTAAAAACTTGGGCCTCATAGTTGAGATCTGGTTTAATAAACATGTTGTTTTCAGTCTTTTGAGTCAAAAGAACAGGTTTAGGTTTGAATAGTTTGATTTCTTAAAAAAACCCCACCAAAGAAAAACAAACCAAAACCCAAACCAAAACAAAGAACATCATTCAGTCCAGTAATACGTCCAGTAATCTGTCCATACAATTGCATTAAATTTTTCATTCCTATCTCTTGCCTTAGAAGACAAAAAGCAAACTAATTCTCACCTTTTCAATGTGGAGGTTAAATCACTAGACTGTGCTTTCAGTCTTCTTGACATTATAACCCAATTCTAGATGATTATTTCTACGTTGATTTAGTACTCAGATTGAGAATGATAGCGTAGAAGCACTGAGTGCTTTGGCTACTATCTTTTCACCTAAGAACACACAGAGTCCTTAGCTATTTTAGAAAACAACATGTTGTTTAAAAAGAATCATCAATGTGACATCATTACTCAAATTGACCAAAAGGTAAGCAGTAGCCTCAAAAAAAAGACTGTCATTTTCCCATATTAATTAATTTTGTTCTGTTAATGCTCTTTCAGGAGCAGAGTAAAATTGACAAGGAAAGTTGGCATACATCTTTCCCAAACTGTTTTTGTGAGCCTAAGTCACCATCACTAAATCTTTACCAGGGATGCTCTGTGATGCCTTAAAGTCACTGACATGATATGGATTAAGAAAAAGATATCAGGCAAAGTATATCTGAGCCTGAAGGAGATGCTGAAAGTGGCTAAACATCACAATAATCTCAGGGAGCCTGAGCTTACTTAAAAGACAGATCTGATCAGCTGTGTTCAAAATCAGGTGTACTAAGACTGCAGTTTTAGTACAATTTGTTAATTTGTTTAAAACAGAACCACTTGTGGGTTTTGGCTCTCGTTGTGGAGACTTTTTTCCATTCAAATTATATGAAAAGAAATCTGAATTAATTTTCTTTCTAGGTTTCTTTCTTTCAAGGCAGAAGATAAAATCAATGCAAACATTCCTCCTTTTTTTGTGATTAAAAGTATCGTATTTGCTGAAGATGTTGGTGTGCAATTTTTTATATGAAGTAGCCCTCAAAACAACTGGGCCAAGGGAACCTCCTTAAACTAGAGAGATATGACACAATGACAATTTCAAATGAAAGGCTGTCTGGGTAAAGCGTAAGCGTGGTTTTTACGTGTGCCTCTAGGTGGTGCTAACGCTATTCCAGTGGTTAAAATCGCAGTTTTAGGAAACATTTCAAGCACCGGCGAAAAACTTCTGCCCGCAGCTTTTGGGTAGACGGAGGTGCAGCTCTGCAACAGACCGCATATTGATGATTTGCAGCTAAGGAGAATTCACACAACTAATTTCTGATAAATGCATCAAATAACATTTAAAAGTCTTGTTCGAACCCACAGAAGCCCATTGTTCAAGAGATGGATTTAAAAGCCTATCTTTAAGGAAATGTCAAATAAAAGACCTGCAGCATGCTGGATATTAATTTGCTTGCTATTTGGAGCACCATCTTACACAAGCACTAATCTGAAGACTGAGCCCATGTTTATATGATATTACAGCTTGCAGTTTTGATTTTGCCTGAAAGTAGCATAGGGTAATTCTCACGTTGTAGGATCTGTGGCACTGGAGTCACAGCTCTGTCTACCAACATTTTTAAGGCCTTTGGGAAAACAAGCCCATGTAAACCTTTTTGTATTTTGGTGAAAAAGCAAAGCAAAACTTTCTGCTGGAAGAGATTTGTGCACAGTATGCAGAAAATGGAAGAAGCCTTTTATGCCTACGGTAAAACAGACTCTGTTCTTTCACACTAAATAAGACATTCAGACATATTTCCTTTGGACTGTAGTGCAAAATTTCTACACAGTTCAGGATACTTTTTCATCCTCCTGCCTCATTCACACATACTTCCCTTGGCAGCCTAGGATGCTTGGCATTCTGATGCTTACTTAATGGCTTTTGGATACCAAAAAGTGGGAAATCGCTTCTGAGTCACTGTTGTTGACTGATAATTTTCTTTTTTGGCATTACAGTTTCCAGTTGAGGCAGAGTTCAGAGACGAGTTGTCCTGTAACTCACCTCAATGCTTTATTAAACTAAAAGGGAACCTATTCAAAGCAGTGTCCCGTTTGTGAGATGGTAGGGGGCGTGCACAGCCTGGTGAGAGAGGAGACAGCTGGGTGGTAGCAACATGCCTTAAACTCACCCCGATCCAGTGCCAGCCAGGAAGGGCTTTGTACTTGGTGCTGTGCCTGGTGGAGTGCAGCATGAGCCGGCTGTGAACCCACTCCCTTCCTGGCACACATCTGTTTCAGGTCAGGTCACACAATGACCTTGTGGATTCACCAGGGAACTTGGCACTGAAGTGTTGTCAGGGAAAATTTTGGTTTCAGTGTGGTGAATGTAGTAGAATTCCACAAAATTCTCCAAATTTAATCTATAATGTCTTTTTAACCATGGGTAATCACCTCTGTTGAACTACAAATTGCATGTGTAAGTGTATGACTGAAAACAACAGACATGAACTACTGAAAGTTCAGAGAAACTCTGGGAATGTGTTTCTGGGCAAAATGAGAAATTTCTCATTTTCCTGAAGCCACAGGATGGGGTGGGTACAGGCAAGGGATGTTGGCATGCATATGGTCAGCAGCTGAGGCCACTCCAGCAGTAATGTTTGTCTCATTTCCTACAGCAGATGATTCCTGTGATTTCGTGAATACTGAATAGACAATAAAGGAAAATTATTATAACCAGAAGAACAAGTATTTTGTTTTGCTGTGGTGGGGCACATACACTTAGACTTGCCTCTCCCTTTGCTTTTCTTGACTCTATTATTTTCAAAAGTACATTGTCCTAGGGCATCCCATCCATTCCACCACACATTTGTCATCCCTTAGGAATCTCTTTTGGATTAGGTGTTGCGCACTGTTGGAACAGCAATAGGGCTCAAGGACAGACAGTGCCTTGCAGGGTTGATCCTTTAATTTGCAGTGCAGCACAGACGTGCAATCAGCATGGGTCTGAGTGTGGTGAGCTAACCACATAGGTAATACAAATTGCTCACTGCTTATGGGTAATTAACCTGCTAATTATTCACAAAACATTTTGCTCTGTGGCACTCTTGTAAGTTGACAGGAATCACCCAAGCTGAAGGAAACCTTTAAAAAAATCTTTTTACCGTTGCCTCACTTCATGTCAAATCACATTATCTCTCAGAAGAACTTTTTTGTATATACAATGAGGTAATAGTGAAAAAAGAAACTCCTTCCTTCCACATGAATGCCAGCTGTCATTTCAAGTAACTATAGATACCCATCTATGTGAGGAATAAAGGGATACAAAGAATGTGCCTTTGAAGACCCTGTACCTGTTCCTATTTCAGATTTTAGTATTTGGATAAATTTTAGATAAGGTCTCTTTTAGATAACACCAGAAACTTAAATTGTGATTCTAACGTTTTATTCCTCAACATTTAACTTTGTTTTTTTTGTTAAATGAGTTTCTTAATGTTTGCATTTTCTCTAAACTTTTTTTGCTCATAATATTCTACAAAGGGTAACCTCTATGCCTGCATTCTTAGTTCAAAAATGATGATGAGTACCTGAATCTTCTATAGTAATGAACAAGGTAAGTATAGAGCTGCACCACATATTGTGAGCTACATCATGTCCCGGGTGTGGGATCTTCGAGGCTGCTTGGGTAGTCAGTTCTTTTCTTCTTAGGACTTCAGACTACAGCGGAGACAGCTGCTTGCAGTGGTACTGGGCTTGCTAGGGCTTCATTTTTGTCCTTCATCTGAAGAGGAGATAGACTTCTGTCCATCATAACCATCTCCCTTTTCCTCTCTGCTGGATTTCAAACACTTAAAACAAAGCTCCATGGCAGCTTTTTTTTTTAAATTAAGGATACCCTAACCCACCAGACCTTTTCCATTACTTTCCCAGAATTGCCATGTTTTCTCCCTACACTGCTCCAATATATAGCACTTTCTCTAGTCCTGTTGCAGCATTTTAGTAGAAAGAAGGAGCAGTGATATTGTGAGCTGTTTTGAAACCCCCACCTTCAGCTTTATAAAGTAGATGGCATTATTATCTCAAATATGACACTGCTTGAAAAATAGCTGTGCTCTGAAAAACTCCATTCTTTCCCTTAAATGACAGGATGTGAGTATCTCTGAAGGTTTCTAGACAGTGAAATGGTGTATGCACTGTAGCTAAGCTATAAGGATAACACAAAAGCTCCTTTCCAAAAGGGCAAGTGGAGGACAAGGCAAAAGCCTTTTAAGATTTGTTAGTTCATACTAAGTCATTTGTCCATCATTCTTTTGTTGCCTTTGAAAATGGCTATTGTTCTGCTGTGCAGGAGTAGCAGTACTCGTATCATAATGCCCTTAAGCAGTTGTGAGTTGCAGTGAATTGCCAGCCACAGGGAGAAAAAACATATTTTAAGACTCTGCTCATTATGTTTCTTGTGGCAATGTAAAAAGTACTAAAATTAGACAAAGTATCCTGAATTCGTTGGAAGTACATACCTGCCTTGTGGTGTTTTGGTGTATCAGGAAAGTGATGGGGATCATATTAAATATGAGTTTGTTAAAGTCATGCTGATTGAGTGCCAATTGCCTTTTATGAAAACATATTTAAGTGTTTTCCTTTATCCTAGATCTTTACTTGCTCTTCAATTAGTGATTGTCCTGAAAATTTCAAAATTATCACCTCTATATTTTCTTCTTATTGCCAAAAGAATTTCCATATATGAAATGGAACTGCATTTTAACTCTCATCTTGATTCAGGTCTTTAGTATATTAGTTTTTACACTCTGCTTTGCTCTTTGTATTATGCATTCAGATACGGAGAGGATTTTGGCCTATGTTTTCATGAATAAAGAGGGAAGGGGATAATAAAATAACTGATGTTTATCATTCCCTATTGGATTTCAGCATTAAGAATGTAGAGATTCACAATAGAAATGTTAAGACTGACATGAATGAGAGTGTCTATATATAAAAGTAGCAGTAAAATTAATTTTAGAAAACCCCAAAAAGCAAGAAGAATGAATAAGAGAATGACACATGTTGATGGCATCCAGATTAGCTGCTGGTAAGTATATTTACTTCCATATTCTCAAGACATTGCAAGAAGAAAAATGAAAGGATAAGATAAAGGACAGGCTACATGTGGAAATGGAACCCAGAGAATAATGAGAAAATCATCAGTATTACCTGATGGCTTACAGGAGTGCTACTTGGTGGAAAAGGCAAAATACCAGCATTCCTGTCAAGCCCTAACAGTCACAAAAGGCAAATCAGGGAACCAGCGTATGCTTGCAAGTCTAAGACAGGTGATATCACGAATAGCCAATGTCCCTTGTCTTGTCACTGATTTGTTCCTAGCCAGACTTTCTGAACTTGAGAATGGGGGTGTGGGGAATCTATGTGAGTGAAATCAATTTTGTTTCAGTTACCATTGGTTATTATAAAGTGGCATGCTGAGCTTTGTGGAACAAGAGTATTGCAAAAAGCCTAACTAGTTTGTGGCTGTGCTCAGATCTGTAGATATCCAAGAGGCAAATGAAGAACAGAAAGTATTATGCACAGTTATTTGTTCATTGATTTTCCCTACATACAATGTGAGCTTTGTAAACACTGGTGTAAACTTTTCATCTGCTTTCTGTGTTAGACACAAGTTATCTCAGAATATCACACTGCCTATAGGATGGTGCTAAAGCAAAGTACAGGCTGGGATACAAAAGTGTAAGATCTTTTTACTTCATATTTGGTAAGGGTTTTCAAGCCTAATCTGTTCAGTTTCACTCGATTTCTTTGATTGTATCCTTTACTTGTATTCGTGCCACAATGATCATAGAAAATGCTGCAAACTTCACCATTGAGCATGCCAGAAACTGAAGGTGAAGCTCAACAGCAGTTTGTAAGTGAGTCTATCAAAGACTCCACAAGGACTCAAAGAGCCAAGTCATCTGATGGCTTACACACATATACCCAGGACGAATCTGTCATGCATTTTCATCTTAGACATGCTTTACCATGCTACCAAAGGAGTGCAGAATTTTATGGAAAATATTACCACAGTCTTGCTTTAGTAAGTCAGAGTCATAGAAAATTTGTTTCTTGTATAGACTACTTTGAGAACTTATTGAAAGAAGTTGTTGCCAGTAGCAGTTTACAATTGCCAGGTGTACTATTTTATTGAATTGCCAGATGATGAGAAAAAAGTCACACCAATGGTCTCACCATTCTTTCGTTTATGTACTATTTGACACAGAGTAAATAGGCAGGATGGGAAACCTGAATATGAATTTCTGCAGAGAAGCAATGGTTTATTTTCTTTTTGACATTTTCATCCCTCCTTCAAAACACAGATGAAACTAAAAGATACCAATTTGGAATGCTTTGGGTTATATCTTGCTAGGTGGATGGCCAATTACTGTGAATGAGTTTGTCTGTTTTCAGAAATGGAAAACATTTTGTCTTTTACGAATACGAGGCCAAAATATGGTCTTCATTTGACCTTCTTAATGGCATCTGACAATGAAGTTTAAAGCACAATATAGAGATAAAATGCCAGGCACAACCATATTACTGTGCACTTACTGACTTCTTTGTTGAATGCATAACAGCTAAAATTTCCTTTCCTTTTGTTTTGAGGAATGATATTACCTTCAGAGCAGTCATGCTGTTTTTGTGATTTATGACTTCTGTAGTGTGTAATGGCGATTCTGACCAGAGTTCAGGAAGTTTAGTGGAACACTGTGCAGAAGAGTAGAGGTTTCTCATACAGAATAGGTTAAAAGAATAATCAAGGATTTACTATCTGACCTTTTTAGCATAGCTCATAGTACTTCAGTCTGCATTTCTTGCATCAAAACCATTACTTGTGATGGAGTGAAAATATTGGATGACCTAGGAGTTAATATTTGTACTATGGGGGGCATTATTTTTACAGTACACATATCTACACCTGCCTTAGTTGCTCACCCCTTGTGGAGAATGGAGCTGAGTAAATACTTAGAGTGCAATTCATCTGATTTATTTTAGATATAAGACTTTTGGAAGTGATGGGGTACAGGTAGAGGGCACACTACTCAGTATTTACTTAGCCTTGAGGTCTATTGCCCACAGCATAATCTCTGTGGCAGTCATCTTCCCTTAGAAGAAGAGATTGCTGTCAGAGGTGCCTGATAATATTGCAAATGCCCTATGGCATCTCTGAAGGCTTGGCCCATGTGGAACAAATCCTACAGGATGCTGTCTATGGCAGGCAACTGAGGCCAAGTGGGATACATTAGGACATCTAAAATGACATAAGAGAATAAACTAATCCTTTCCTGTTTATTTCTGTTTATCCTGCTTTTGAAAGATTTACTATATCTTGCCTCACCTTCTCTTCTAATTTTGTCTATCTTTGCTAACCAAGGGTGTTTTCTAGCTCTCATTGTTCATATTGCTCTACACTTGTCTGGTGGTTCTGAATCTTCCTTGTATTTTGGTCAACAGATACATTTTATAGTAGAGCTCTTGATGTTGGATGTAACAGAAGGATCCCTTTGTAAATCTTGCTGTCTGTAATCCTAACTGGAAATCTAGTGTGTTGTTTATCCTTTTTAAAAATTTATTATAGCAACAGCATGAAGTTATTAACCTGTGTTTTACTTGTTATCCTTTATAACTTTCCAATCAGCTTCAGCAGAACTGTGATGTTTGCAGCAGCTTATAACTCTGTTTCAAATAAATTATTTTATAAAATTTTTCATACCTGAATAAAGCTTTGCTTTTCCTGAACAAAATCATTTTTTGATCAAACATGATTGCAGTCCCTTCCAGTTTAGTGTTGCCAGTGTTTGTATTAGGTGTACTCTATTGTATCCCTGAGGTGGCTAATAGGAATACTGACCATATTGCATCCAGGGAAGACTCTTACAAAACTTTAGAATTTGTTTGGTAGGAAAAAGTAGGACATAGATGCCTTGCTAAAGTTAGTTATTACATTGCCCTAGAAAAAAGATAGAATGGTTTGAAACAATGCATTCTTGACAAATTCCCAGCCTCCTCTTTTTCGTCAAGGNTTTTTTTTTTTTTTTTTGGTGTCTGAAACAGAACTGAAGTTGTGTCGACTCAGACATCTATCTCCTTTAAAAGAGTGGCACTATTTTTCATTTCTTAAGCCTCTAATGCCTCTCACTTCCTCCAGGAGTTGTCAGGAATAACTGCTAATATGCTGGCATCTTAGAAGCAGCTCTATAAGTTCAAGCAGATTTGAAAACATCTAGCTTATGTGATCATAATTTCAAGGCTATTCTCCCCATCCCCTTTTCTTCCTCTTTCTTGTACTGGGAGTTGCAGGCTTTGTCATTTCTCGTCTCATCTACCAGACCTGTTCATCTGTGGTGTCTTTGATCTGATGATGAACACTTCATTATGAGTCAGTCTGAAGTATATTACTAAACATGATATATTCTGCTTACAATTGGAGTAAATAATATTACCTGTACATTCTTATGGTTCAGACCGTTTCTTTCTTTCTATTACCTTGATAAGAAGACTCCCTTGCTAGCTGGGCAATGTTCAGTGCCCAAAACAGACAGTATTCGATAAATCCTTATTCCTGGACATCCTCTCCTTTTACTTCTGCACAAGGCAGAAACTCTTTCCTTCATGCTCTTTACAGACATACACAAATAAGAAGGTAAACCTGAAATGTTTAAGTTTTCAAGAGGAGTTCCTGAAAGATAACTGGAGAAATTTGTTTTACCTCAGAAGTGCACCCTGTTTATGTGTAGGGTTGGCCTCAGCACTTGGCCAAGGACCATACAGCCATTCACTGCAGGACAGGGGGACAACAAGAGCGAGAACACTGTTGGTAAAATACAGGCAAGGAAATAATTTACAAATTAATCTAAGTATTTGGATACAGATTTCTGTATTGGGGAAACACAGATGAAAAAGATAGATATTTAAAATACTGTTTTTCAACACCTGGGTTAACAGACTCCTGAAAGGTCACAGCATCCATTTCATGGAATCATACCTGTTTGGGTTGCTCTGAAAAACTCTACATGGAGTTTTTGGGAGGCTAAAGACTTCTGCTTCTTCTCAGTTCTGAAGTGTTGTGATTGTCATGTCTTCAGGGGTGACAACTGTGGCTGCACTGGTCGAAATTGGGAGAATACCAAAAAGTGATGATCGCTATAATCAGGGAGAAAAGGAGGGAGAGGGGTTATATTGCCTGTAAAGACAACAGACTGTTAAATATGAAAAGGGGGAAAAACTGTGGAAGGTGAGCACTAAAGTCTGTAGAGAAGCAGATAGACTCACCCAGGAATGGAGAATGTGGTCTACGACTGTCAGAGTCTGGATGCTCTGGAATAACTGGCTAGGACAAGTAACACAGACCAAAACCCAAACTGCTCCAGATCGAATAACTGAAAAGAATGACATGGCAGGGTGTGATAGCAGATGTTTGGTTCCCATTCTTCCTTTCCCAGCTTTGTCTTTTATTGACTTGAAAAAATTAGGAGTTAAACAAGCATCCCATGGCTTCCTTCCCCCCGTGCTCCCCCCCCCCCCCCCGCCCCCCCCCCCCCCCCCGAATGGGGTTTTCATATTCATTAAATATAAGTGACTGTCTAGATAACTCCTTTCCAATGCAAGTTTATTTTCTGGATTTTCCATCCTGTCATCATGATCTTTCAGGTTTTCATAATGAGCAGCTTTTCATTTTTGTCTAGAACATGTGCAGAATGTTTCTTCAATCTTAATGACTCTATGATCACCTTATGATCATGCAAGCTGCTGACCTCTGCTTGGCATCAGCAGTGAATCCCTGAATGGCATTTCATGTAGGAAAGATTTATTAGAAAAATCCTTTAGTTACTTGGTAAACTGGCCATCACACTTCAAAAGTGATTGATGTATCTATAGTCAATCCTTTAAAGTAGACTGGACTAAACCTGGATATTGTAAATAATAGATACTGCTTTTCTGCTGATGTTGAGTGGACAATTTCCAGTGGAGATTAGAAGCAAGAAAAAAATGAACATAGAAGTCTTTGAATAGCTGTAGGTCATACATGGATAAATTGTATTTTGGCTGCTGATGTCAGAGCTGAAAAAGGGGAAAAAAATTTCTTGCAGATTCCACCATTAATTTTGCAGATCCATGAAACATAAATTATACTATTCATTTATCAGACACTGGGTATAGCTACACTGAGGAAATGGCCAGCATGCTGATAAATTAATTACACTAATCTCTTGCACTACAGGTAGCTCAAATTGGAGAATTGCATTTGAATTTATCCCAAGTTCAACTTACATGTGGTCAGGGCAAGAGCAATGAGAACGTAATGGCTGATAAATTAGGTCTCTTACATCCCAGAGCCATATTGATCAACAGCATCTAGTTTCTTAAGTGAATTTCTATTATAAAGTTTAGTTTTGGTGTAGACCCTCACAACAGAAACATTGTATGGATATTAAATTCATTCTGATCACACTTTTATGCTGCATAGTTTTGCTTTAAAGCACTGGCCACAATTTAGTTCATATTATAGTTATATGGCCTTTCCATATACTTTTTGTTTAGTAGCCTGCCTTCTTCCAGGCCAAAGGGGCTGCATTTCAGTGGTGACTTTTTTCTCATTTGAAAAAGCAAAGAAACCAAAAGAAACCAAAAGAAACCAAACCCAAAACATTTTGGGATCATTCATGCTGAGAAACACTGTAAATATGAAAGTGTTTTCATGACAGCTAGTTGGCTATGACTAGAAGCTAAACAAAAACATTTGAATACAAAATATTCTCAGTGACATAATTTCCTCTCAGTATTTTTTGGAAAGATTTTATGAGAACAAAACTAATTTTTGTGGTCAATTATATGCTTTTATTTTAAGTCTAACTGGATACAGAATTATGCAACAGAAGTCCTTCTGTCTGATTCTTCCCAGACCTTGGCAGCAATAACCTTTCTGCTTACCAATTTTCAGTGGGACAAAAAACCCAGTTAATTGAAAACTAAATAATGCGCCTATCTACAAAATACAATGGATTTTCAATAAATAAAATAAAGTAAAACTCCTTCTTGGGAAAATTATGGAAAACATACTTTGAGTGTGATTGGCATTTCTTCACTCCTGTCTGCTCATTGATTTCAATGGAAATGAGCAGAGCAGAATGTGCAGTAGCTTATGATATGTCACTCTTTCATCCATGAAAATGCAATATATGGATCTCCTCCAATGGTGCCTACTATTGCTCCTTGCTTCTTTTCCTCACTGCTCTAATTATCCAGTATGTAGTGATTTTCATCCTTCCCATGGTAGCAGTAATCCGTAATAAATTACATCCCTCAGAATAATGTGGATTCACAATGTTTTTTCAGTTGCTCTGGACCTTCCTCAGAGCTGTCTTGTAAACCTTTCTCCCAGAGTAGCCTTCCAACAGCATTCAATTTATAATCAAGAAAAACCAGCACAGTTTCTTCTTGCTCTGATCTTGATGTTTTGGTCTTTCCAGCATTCTCTTGTAGAACTTCCTCTCTTTCCAAAGGGTTTCCAGCCATTTAGTTCTGGTCTCTGCATTCCTCCACATGGCTATCACTCTTATCTTGGCATATGGTTACTGCTGTAGGCAAAGACAACTACCTCCCCCTAAGTGTCACTGCTCAGAGCAAAGAGATTGCTCTCCGTTTCATATTCCTTGGCTGTGGGCAGCTGGGCTCACTGGGGTAAACAGAGCTCTGGGGATAGTGCTTGGTTCAGTTTTGTCATCAGTTATCCCATACAGGGATAAAAGCTGAAGGGAAGAAGCAGAGTGGACAATCAACCTGTTCCTATCCTCCCCACACCAAGTTAAAAAAACACCCAGACAAATCTATTCCTTGAGTGATAGATGCAGCTTTGAATAAGGCACGCACACCTTGACTTTGGATCTTTTCCTGAGCGCTCTTTAGATTTAATTTAAATGTCGTATGGAACAAAAGTCATATTTGGGACCATGGTGTGAAGTCTTTTTTTCAAGATGACTTATTTTTGGGAGAAAGGTGTTAAGGACAATTATCGTAATGCTAATCTTTATGAATTAGTATTTTCATTTTCAGATCCCAAACAGGCCCAGCACATTGCTGGATCTTGATTGCCAAGCCCACAACCCAATTTGAACAGCACACCCAGTAAATCTGGTCACTAGAGAGAAGAGTTTCACTGGGAGAGAGACAGCATCTTCTTGCCTTTAGTATCCTCCACTGAGCTTCTGAGATGGCTTTTGCTGTTTTTGAAGGGCCAGGTTTAGGATGCCCGCCAAAAATAATCAAAGAAAGAAAATATTTATTCTTGATAAATTTTTTTTTTTAGCACGCATTTTGTTTTTTCTTCTAAAACTAAAAGTGACAACCCAGACTCTCAGGACGCTGAGCTGCTATGTAGCAGCAGCAGCAGGAGCAGCCATGTTTTAAAGAACATCAGGGAAAAGCAGTAAGGCAGAGATTTTCTATCACCTTCTGTTTCTTCTTATATAAGGATTGTCTGATCTTCATCCTGAAGTGTTCGTGCTTTTATTAAGGTTTTATGCTGACAGATCTCAAGAGTTATTGGATAACTCAGCAAGACATATGTACAGTTAATTAGAAATGAATGTGATATTACATCAAAAGGCTTCAACTGTTAAGTTTTAAATGGTTATAATTAACTTGCTCTTTGATTCTGAGCTGGAATGACTAAAGAGACAATGAAGGTCAATTTCCGTTCACTTGAAAAAATAAAAAAATAGAATAGCCACTAATTTAAAAAACCCAAGCCCTTCAATTGTGAAGCTGTTCATTTATGCTGTACTGCCTTGATGTGAAGGCAAGGCAATGAAAATCCTTTTAATAGGCACTCCTGTTATCCTTTATTATAAAATACAGAGTCTAGTTCATTTGATATGGGAAAGAAAGACGAGAGTCTGCTCTATGTTACTTAGTCAGCTTTGTGTATATTTAGATTTGAATTTAGGTTTCCCAAGCTAAGGAAGAGTGTTGCTCTTTAAGAAGTGCTTTTGCAAATAAAGATCTATAATAAACTTTCAGAATTTGCAAATATGTCTAGAGATAATGGATTAATTTTATTAAAATTACAGATGTTCAGTACATCAAAACATGATTATTTTATCATCTAAATAAATCCATAAACTAGTTTTTAAATATTTACATAAGATTGGAACCCCTCCACCCTCAAAACTCTCTTCACCTACATGCATAAAATTCAGTTATTTCCACTAGGTAAAACAGGATGCCAGGCCTTTTGAGTTTTTCTACCCATCTCTTTTGGATATATTTATTCCCAGAGAAGTAGCTACCTTGAGGTTTGCTTACTGCTTTGTTTAATCCTGAGGTGATGCCATTAGTTCCTTTGACACCACATGGAAAGGGCAAGCACAATGCATAATCACATCATTAGGACAAATACAAACACAATTATCCCTCAACAGTGCAGCAGAAGGAAATACAATGCAAACACTAAAGTCCTGACTGAGTGCTTATCAAAGTGAATAGTTGGCTTTGGTTCTGCAGAAGCAGCTTGGCTGTGCAACTTTCTTATTTATTCTTCCTCTCCCAGTAGTGCAACAGCAGAGCATCTCTGTGGGTGGCAGTCATACTGAAACCAGCAGCACAGGCTGATTGACTGCCTGTGCCATGAAATATTTTTAAGACTGAGTCCTTTAAAACAGCACTGATAAAATTTGTTTACTCTGCAACAGAAAATGTCTGCACTCCTGCCACTACTGTCAAAAGTAAAAATGAAGAACATGGAGCCTGTAACTTCTGCCTATCCCAAACCCTGCGTCCCATGGTACAGATTACCTTGTATAAAGTGCTTATTGACAACTAGGATCACGAGGTACTTGAAGAATTCTAGTTCCAACCTTGTGCTGGATTTTGATGAGCAGATTTCTCAGGGCTTCAGAGAGGGACTTTTGAGAGAATAACGACTGCAGCCCCAAACCCTTCCCAAGGGAGGAAACATCCAAGTCTGGATTTTTTTATCATAGGCTTTGGTATTGTGAAAAGGTGACTCTGCTTATAGAAGTTCATAGAAAGCTATGTTGGTGTAACATTAAGATATATAAATATTTTTGGAAGTAATCTGTACATTATTTAAGTGAAAAAAATCTAAAGCTAAAAAATGTTAAAGGACATGGAGTGGCACCATACAGCATAATAGGATACTAAATAAATAGTACTACTGTGAAGGAAACAAAGTTTTAGGAAAACAGAATACTGCAATTTTCAAAATTTGAATCTTACCAGGGCACTAGACCTGACATCTGTACAGTGGGATGTTTTTATAACCACTAAGAAAAATTGTTTCAGTGCAATACTGTGTCCATTAGGCAGCACCAGGCCCTAGTTTGTACTGCACCTGTTTGATTTTGTAAGAATATTTGTAAGAGGTTCTATATCATATATCTATATAGATCTATATAGATCTATATCTATCTATATCTATCTATCTATATCTATACCTATATCTATATATTATCTATATCTATATTCTCATCATGTTATACTTTTTCTACTTCACTGAAGAAGTGTCTTCTCACACAGAAGCTGGGATTTACAAAAAGTTAACAAATAAATTAAGTGAGGCCTGTATTTAGTTTATCAAGCAAAACAAATCAAGAATTTGAGAATTAACTAAGTTAACATCTTAATTTAAAAATATTAACTAGTTGAAGATTTTAGCTTTGCACAGCATTTCTCTCCCTTTTTGTATGTAGATAGAAGTTTGTAGAGCATCCTTTTGAGTTTTTCTGTCATGCTTTATGTGTATATGGTGTTTGTATGTGTTTATTAATTTAAAAATGTGAATAGCTATGACTATTGAAAGTGGTAAAGAATGGTTCATAATTTATATATTTTTAAACTCACTTTTTTTCTTGTTAGTTGAGTACATTGTAAAAGATTTTATTTCAAAATTTGTTGGTTTAATACACTTAAATCTGAGGTAGCTGAAAATGATGCGGTGGATTATATAGTGCATAGTATATAGTTGTCTGGTGTTCTTTAGACAACACATATTTCAGAGGAATAAATGAAAGGAACTGTTTGAACTTGTACCTCTGTCACAAAAATAGTTTGAATTGTAAGCTGTGCTGTAATTTTAAAATGAAATTAATTCCTTAATATCTCTCCCTATTGTGCACCTTTTTGCATTCCTCACTGCATTTACTGGACAGTAATTGTAAAATGCATGGATTTTTTCTGGCTTTATTCATGACTGTATAGCACGCTATATAGGAAAGACTTTTTATGGTTATTTTGTATAATGAAGGCTGTGGCTATAAAGTTCATATACAGAACTCACTGTCTAAAATAAAGTAGAGAACAAAGTAAAGACCTAAGCTCTCTTTACCTTAAGATCAAATTCTCTTTTGGTTTATTTCTAAATTATACAAAACAAAGATATCAGCCTTGTGTAAACTGAAATGAGCTTTTGGATAACTTTTTTTTTGTATCAGTTTAAATTAAATGCAAATCTTCAATAAAAGCATATAACTTTCCATCTAGACAACTCTTGGCTGACTATTTGGTCAGTCTAATATGCTAGTAGATATTTACTACTTTTGTCATTGTTGTCCCTAATTTGTAGCATATTGTGTAAATACAATTTATATTTACATATCATATAAATAACTCTTGTGGTCTAGCGTGGCATATACAAAGCAATACACATGCTAAAATAGATTACCCATGTGCAGCTAATTGCAAGAGGGTGCAACAGATATATTGTGTGTCATTGTAATTAAATGCAATGCAAAAGTAACAAAGAGTAAAAGCATATATTCAACCTTGATTTTATATTATGTATTTTCTGTTATGTCCTCTTAATATTCTCTAGTAACTGGAATCTGTTAAAGATAATTAATTTAGGCAATTTGTTAATCCTATAAAATGCTGTGGGTACAATTTTTACAGGGCTTCTTTGCAAGCAAAGGCTTATTTTGAGAAAGATGATGTGGGACTGAGGCTGAAAGTGTTCTTAAACTACTGCAATTATATATCTCCACACCATGCTGGAAGTCTGTATTTTCAGGTTGGAAATGATAATTCAGTGTTTCTGTGATTGTATTAATAAATAAATTTTACTTGTTGAGTTTTTTTTGAAGAAGAATTAATTTTCTCTAGGTAGGACTTTACTTTTTCACAGTGTTTTTAACTTGCTTCCCAGCCCAAGGACAGATATCTTGAAAAAACGCTGATGATAAAATGCCTCTTTACCTTAGAGATTATCAAATACAGCACTATTTTTTCCTATGGACTAGATTAATCTGCTTAATACATACAGAATTGCAGACAGAATTATGAAATTAATTGGTATCAATTATCACACTAGCATTACAGCAGAAAGATTAAAGGGCAAGTGAACACAATATCCTGGCTGCCCTTTTTATGTTTCTCTTAATAGTTTCATATTTTCTAGTAACCTGGAGTAAGAGGGAAAAAAAAAAGGAAGAAGAAAATCCTCCATCTTATTGTGAAATATCTGTGAGGATAGTTTCACTTGCTGCGAAGCTTTTTAGCTGTGCATAGTTCATGACCTTTAGCAAATCTGAACTGTAAGATAGTGCAAAGATTAAAAGTTGATTTAGTTTTCATCAGATTAAAAACATGGTGAGACAGATATTAGTTCTGTAATGTTGGTCACTTTCATTAAAACATCCCACTCCCCCAAAGGAAAAAAAAAAGAAGAGAAAAACAGTAAACCTGTTTTTTTTCCTCAGCTGAAAAATGTTTGGACAGCAAACTGTCTCTACGGTGGAGAGTTTTCTGTGGGAGTTTTGGCAGTCTGTGGTTTGTGTCACTCCTCTCGGCAGAGCCAAGTTTAGATGCTCTCTTAGCTGAAAAGTCCATTCTGGAGTTATAGAGCATCTTTCTGCTGTGGAAGCTCCCCAGAACATGAAAAGGGATAATATTCATTCACCCAGACCTAGTTGTGTCCTACATCTCCTTGAATATCATTGCTTCCTTCCCATGGCTTCACTCATCCCTTTGCATGCATGGGGAAGACCTGAAGAGAAAGTAGGAGAGCCTGATCTCTTCTAGGGATGCAGCTCATGGAGGAAACATGGATCTTTTTAACACTGAACCTAAATAACTCATGATGAAGAAGGCTTAATGCATTTACAGCCTTCAGAACAATGCAGAAAATGTTCCTCTTTGTTATTATCATTTTACCTTTGAACTAATCAGATGATTTTTTAAATATTTAATTAGGTGTGCAGAGCTGTTAGATGTCTATTAATGTCCTTTCCATTGCAATTTTGTGCTGTGTAGTTAAGAAAAGGAAAATTTGGCAGTTAATTTTACTATTGATGCAGACCCTAGAGTCATCATTTGCCCATCAGATAAAACTTTGTTGCTAGGAAAATTTTACTAGACTAGATGTCAGTGACAGATAGATGCTGTGTGTGCTTGTGTAGAACATACCATTGAAACATTTCAGCTACTCTTGAGAATATGGTTGGATAAAACACATTTAATTAAGTCAAAAGGTTTTTCTCACCTTCTCTTCACATTACACAGTACTCTAAAATGCCTGTATTTATGTGGCCACCATCTCTTCCCCTGCTGGGGCAGCAAGGAGGTTTCACAGCATAACAGCCTGGGTTTGAGAGGGTGAACCCAGATTTGCAGTGGGTCTTCTTGCTTGGTGTCTGCCTCTTGTGATCAGAGCATTGCTGCTGCCACTGTTATAGCAAAGACTGAGAGCCCTGACTTCTTCGAGGGAAGGATGAAGAGGAGCTGCAGGTGCAGTTGGATGGCCAGAAGCTGGAACTTGAGCCAGAGGCTCATGGTGGGATTCCTGGGGGTAAATGATTTCACACTCGGCAAAGATACATATGATCTCAAAATACCTTGACAGAGCTGTGACTGTTATCAGTCACAGTCTCCCAGGAAGGAGAACTCAGGAAATTTTACAATGACAAGAAGCACAAGCCTTATGAGCAGTGGGCCAAGATGACCCATTTTGGTGATCCAAGCATAACAAGAACAAAGTCTCAGACCAAAACCCATCAACAAAGCAAACATAAAAGATATACCCTACCCAGATATTCATTGTTAGGTTGTAAAACTGCTGTGTAATAAAGTTCTTAATTATTTTGAACAGGTATTTCCTCTTTAGCAGAAATTTGTTTCAGGGAAGAAAAGGATTTTTCCAGTTGGTTCATTCAGCAAGGGGACAGAAGTTATGGCTGCGTAGCCCACTGAGTAA
The DNA here is from genome assembly GCA_013397075.1 of Rhabdornis inornatus. Taxonomy (NCBI): domain Eukaryota; kingdom Metazoa; phylum Chordata; class Aves; order Passeriformes; family Rhabdornithidae; genus Rhabdornis; species Rhabdornis inornatus. Next base: position 602,023 of record VWZS01002974.1, on the reverse strand, counting down.
ATCTGCAGAAGGACATTACCTGATTTAAATGCAAAATGGGGAAAAAATCTTGTGTAGAAAAGACACAAGAAAGAAATAAAACTGATGGGATGAGGCAAAAACCTGATTAAAAAGAAATAGAGCACAAAACTGACTGGGACAGGCTAGGAAATGAGGAGAAAGGGCAAGTAAGATCACAGTTTAGGCATATGTTGGAAAAGATGATGAGTTTGTGAGTTTGAGGAAAGATGTCTGTAACTGGAAGTCTGATGTCTGCCAGATGATGTTCAGACCAGAAAACATTTAGCAAAAGAGAGGGACTAGGAAAAGGCAAACTTTTTGGAACAAGGTGACTGAACAAGGCTTAGAACCAGAGCGGATGAGGCTCCCTGGTTGAAGAGGCAGGGGTAAGGAGACCTGAGAAAACTGGAGCAGTAATGACAAGGATGCTCCAGACTATCCCTTGAGGAGCTGGTTAGTGGCGGATGTCTGTGTGGAAGGGAAAGAGGTTCCAACCCTGAAAAAGGCACATGTGGACCTGATTATGGAGCTGCATGCTGGAATTTGAGCTGGATTCTTTTTGGTTTTTGTTTCTGATGTGTTGTTTTTCTTTTCTTTTAATCTGGTGCATTACATAAAAAAAAAACTGTCAAGAAGCATTACGGAAGTTGCAGTTTCCACTAACTCAGGGGTCTCTGGAGTGTGAGTCTCTGTAACATAAGTCTCAGTGGCACAGTCCCCGTACCAAGGCACTGCTGAGGCTTTCCCAAGACAGCAGTTTGTGTCATTACTTGCTGCTGAACAGGTAGCTGGGACCAAAGAAAACCATGGCTCTCACTTTTGCAGGAATGTGTATATACAGACATAGGTGCACATGCATTTTTACATATGTGTGTGTATATACATATATATATGCAGAAAGGGAAAATGTGTGACGATACAGCTAATAGAGTTTTTCCATTTGCCTCATATATAATGGCATAAAGATATTTTCACTTGTTCAGATTAAGGACCTGTCTTTTATATTGAGGACCGTCTGCTCTTTGGTAGTGGCTGTAGCAGATGGCTATGGAAGAATAATCAGCTACACACCCGTTTTATTTTGTTATGTCTCCCTACTTCACAGTTTTCAGGTTCTAGTGATCTATGGCTCAGAGATTTCCTGTGCCAGAGGTGATATCTTAGTGTTTAATAGCCCTTGATGGATTTTTCTTCCCACCCACAGTATCCCCTGGCAATGAATTTCAGTTTTATATTGTGTGTGAGAAAAGATCTGCCTTTACTTGTTTGTACCAGCTGCTTGATGTTTATTAGTTCCTGTCATATGAGGCACACTGAAAAATTGTTCCCTGTTCACTGTCTTGCTGCCAGGCTTCAGGATTTTTTAGATGCTTCTCATTTTTCTATCTCCATCACCTCACTTACAGGATGAAAAGCCCAAGTCAGTGACCTGCTTGGTACACTTTGATTGTACTGGCCACACTTTTCTGTGAGATATGATCATCTCACTCAGAAAGAAAAAAATAATTACATTTGAATTAGATTAGGTAACCTAAAACCACCAATAAACACTTGAAGTTCTGCACCAAAGTCCTTTTTTTTAGTATATACCGTGAAGATAGCAAAACATGATTGCAGGGGTATTCAAAACAATTTTTGAACTTTATATAAAACTGAGTTACCTATGTCTTTGCTAGGGTGATTATATATATAAAAATTTGAAGGTGGCCATATGTCCTCCTCCTTCTTCCCTTCATATAACTCAGAGTAATTCAGTAATGCTTGAAAATGTGGCAGCTTACAGGTTAGATTTAAGAAACATTGTTTGCTCCAATGCAAAAAACTCCTGAATGTTTCCTTACGTGTGGGATAAGCCGTTCTTACAAAGCAAAAAATCTAACATTTTAAGTTATGACCATTTTCAGTACAGAAAAAAAAATCTGTCATTTTTATAAGAAAAATCTACTATTTTTAAACTTCACTTGCATGAATTTGGAGGGACAGATTTCGTAATGGAAGGAAAGGAGAAAGTATTCGTAGTACCTATTGGATTACCTTTATTTATTTATTGATGTATTCATTTTGATGTTCACACTGTCTTCTTTAAACTGTGCATTTGATTTTTCCAGCCATGATTTTACTTAATTGTGCAGGGTAGGCAGGTAATAGTCTCATAGATACCTGGAAAACTGGAAGAATTCATAGGTGTGGGGAATTTTTGAGATAAAGTCATCAATAAAAAGGAGGGAAAACTGCTATGATTATATCCCAGGAAGATAGGACTATATAGTTCCTGAAAATACTCTGTATCTGTGGCTTTCCCATAAGATTTAGCACGGGTAATGCTGCCAGGATTAAAAAAAAAAAAAATTCACTAGCTTACTTAGCACCACAGCACCTTCTTTTAGCTTGCTAGTCAGATACTTTCCTCCTTTTGCTTTGAGGCAATCCACTATTCTCTAGAGAATGACAAACCAGAGCCATTACATGTAATTTGAGTCTTGACCCTAGGATCTTACTTTTATTGAAATATCATTGTGGTAATTTTAAAAAGTAACAGTAATGGTAAAAGGTCAGTGCATTAACTCTTGTGAAAAGTTGTCATTTGTCCTGTATGTGTCAATTATAGTCTGTGGTAATTTTGTTTTCAGATAGAAAGAAGGCAGGGTGTCCTATGAAGGTGCTAGGTCATTGGTCCCCCTCTTCATTTTCCTGTCAATAAACAAGGGGAAAAATAAAAACAACTTCATTGGAGCAGTTTGTCACCATCAAAGTGTCTTCCACAGCTTGGCTCAGAGGACATGCTAGGAAGGGCCCAGCAGGCAGCAGTCTCAGACATGCTGGGGTTAGAGAGAAGGTGCTCAACACACTGAGCAGTCAAGCCTGGAAACAATATACGAAGGTTCTTTTATTGTTCCTTGAGCAGGTGTGTTGGTAAACCCTACATATACCTCTAAACTGCCTGCAATCCAGTCCACTTTTAAAAGCATTAAAAGTTATCACTGCTGGAAATCCTTAAACTCTAGACTAATCACAGCAGAAACACTAAAAATGTTTGAGAATTAACTCCAGTAGGGAAAAAATCAAAATACGTTTTCCTTTATGTGGTCTGCCTACTGAACTGGTATTGTGAGCAGTTGTGTAGCATAGAAAGAATCTCTATAAATATTTCTAAATTACTTTATAAGCAGATTTTTTTTTCTTTTTCCTGAGAAATTACTGCTTTGTGTTTCTTTCTATATGTAAATGCAGTTTCCAGCTATGTGCTTGTCAGGTATTCTTGGTGATAGCACTTTTGGGATTAGACTGCTTTGTGGAAATTTCCTCTAGCTTAATTCCAATTTGCCTAGTCTCAGGCACATGAAACTAAAATAAGATGCCTATATGCACGCACCACTTGCGTATTTTGGTTTCTATATGAATTAAAACTACATAGGATTTTTCTATCTAACAGGTAACAACTGCCAGCAAAAGGTGGTTTACTGTAAAGTACAGGGTGCTTTATGTTCTTTCTGCACAAATAGTGCAGGCAGACTGAATTGAGTTATCATCCCACAGCAAAAAGGGGCACACTTCCCCCTGGGGTAAGCTTTACTACATCATAAGAAAAACCACCCTTCTTTCTAGGCTGTTAATTCTTGTTGAAGCCTGGCATGCCATTACAAGATTAATTTATAATCTTCCTGGTACATGCATAAGGCAGGATGCCAATATATAATTAGATGGATTTTATTCTCTGTCATCATGAGCTTTACTTGGTAAAAATGCCTGCTTCCAAGACAGATAAGAAACTCCTGACTAAGCAGAGTAGAGCACCACCTAAGCCCACTTCCCCTGCTTGGTGTACACTAGTCTATTTTCAGTGAGATGTGGACAAAGAGGATGCAGCTCAGAAGCTGATCTGTTACGATGCTGTATGTATGGCCTTACTGGTTTTGCTCAACTTGACTGTATTACCTCCACTGGACAAGACTTTGCAGTTTGGTTCATCTTGAACAGCACAGAATTAGCATCTGATAAGGTTCCAGCTGCCCAGAATGCTGATATGAAAGACCCATAATTTTGTCTGTCTGAATGAAATCAAACCACTGTGTTTGTGCAATTTTGGAGCTAAATGGGGTTGAAGGGCAGAGAGGATCAAGCATAGCGAGGGAGGAAATATTAAAGGACAGGTCTAGCAACCACGAAGCTTTGGGAAAAAGTGTGATTTAGTGCTTAACAGAGAAGGTGAATCACAGGAAGAAGTGTGTTTGAGGTATGTCCAGCATATGCAATTTTATATTTTTTAATTTGTAGCAGGATGAGAGTGCTACTAATTCTATTGTACTGTTTACCTCTGTCTTAAGTAGAATAAGCTGTCCACAACACTGATTTGTTTGTATATATTCACCTTGTGTGTGAGTTCCTGGGCAGGGTTAATTGGGAATAATTAGGCCACCAATTGTTCTGACTGCCCATACAATTTAATTAGGTTTTCTTTTTTTCTTGTATGTCAGGAGCCTTTTATTGTCTAAGACCTTTGATGCAAGGAAAAAAATCTGTGATTGCTAAGGCATACTTTGGAATTTCCTAGTGTGTTCATTCCAGCACTGCAATTTTATCCCTTTTACTAGCACAGGGCCCTTAGCCTGGGTTTGAGCAGCTATATGGCGCAGAGGTATATTTGTATGTAGCCATTACTGTTTTCAAGTATTTTAGTGTTAGGTGTTGATAAATGGGTTTCAATCCTGACACCATTCATACCTCTGAGCCCAAGAGACCAGAAATTTGGGGAAAAGCCTTTGCTTTAACTAAAATTTCAGAGTCAACCAGTGTGCGTCCAGACTTTATCTTGGTTACTTTTGTGGCATCTCAGAAGTGCACAGATTGAGGTCTGTGTAGATGCCTGTGAGGTTGATTGTTGGCCACTCAGAGGAGCTCCAGGTATGGAGCATTATCAGGTGCTGCACACCCACAGCTTCTCTGTGAGGGCAGACTGGATGGAAAATGGGGCAAACATCCCTCAGACACATCAGCTATACTAGAAAACATCTGCAATGGTTCTTTGTTCAAGTGAAGAGCATTTGCCGCTCCTTGTGGGAACAGATCATCAAGGAGGAAGTTCTTCATCATAAGGGGCACTCTGAGAAGATTCTTGAATATGCTGTAGTTGATTTTCAGGGTGGTTCTTAGAGGCCCAAGTTAGCCTACTGCTATTCTTCTGAAGTTTATAGAAAGCATATTCAGTGACTGGGCCAACATGATATATTGATTTTGTTCATGTGTTTCTGTTTATAGTGACTGACGCTGGGGTTGTGGTGATATAGTGCCAAAGATCATTAATCTTCTAGTATCCTTTTTGTTCTTGTTCCCTCATGTTAGATCCTAGCTGTAGATATAGCTGGAAAATGGCTGTCAGAATGGAATACGATAGGGAATTGCTGGAAAGGAGCCATTTCTCTGCCTTGTTACAGATTCAGAGCAAAAGCTTTAAAAGAGTGTTCCTACAACCGCAGTGTGTAGCACTCCTAACACTGTTTGGAAGAAGGCATCAGGCCCACCTACTTCACTTTTTAAACTGACTATAAGGAAATAAAGCAAATGAATGTTACTTCTTAGTTTTCCTGGGTGGAATCAAAATAAAAAGGTACCTTTTGCTTAGTAAGAGCAATTAAAACTCAGTAAGTCAAAGCACAGTGAGGAGTAAAAAGATCTGTTAATTTGTCAGTGATCTGATTAATTTGTTGTAAGAAACTGAAATAAAACTGAGAATCCACTTAGAAAGTCAAGGTATTTGTTAAAAAAAGTCAACGGTTAATGCAATCATGAAATGCATGCATTCTTTGAAGGTCTCTGATTCTAATTGCTGTGTGTATAGCTCCAGCTCTGGGAGTGTGAGATAAATTCAAGTGAAAGCAGTGCCTCTGACTGGAGTGTTTTGATCCAGGTGTAAAAAGGCATTCAGAGTTATCATCTGTATCTGTTTTCTTGCTGATGCTTCTTGCAGGGAAGAGACTGCTCTCTCAGACTGCTGTGTGACTGCAGCCTCAGGTAAATAACAGTTTAATTACTCAGCTTTTGGTTTGTTGATCAATGTCATTGATCTAGAACGCGCTTTCAGTAACTATGTGTATTTACCGGGTTGGTAGAAATATGTTCATGGGCTGAACTCTGTTCTGTTCCACTAAGATAACAGCAGAATATCAATCTGTAATTAATACACTGACTTAGATAAAAAAATAAATCCTGTTCCTGACAGTGTTAGTATTCATTCTTTGTGCTGAAATTTCACGAGTAATTTTGTAAATCTTATGTCAAAGTGTGCTCTCAGAGTGCAAACAGTAAGGAAAAATTTAAACTGTTTCTTAAATTATGCTCTTTAGATAATACTGTAGTTAAAAAGTTTTATGGCATGACTGGATAGTGTTGAAGAACTTACGTTCATTAAGGTTTCATATAGATATAGCAGTTTGGTTATTTCTGTAGTTTGGTTGTTTCATTACACAAGTGGCAGAACGCAGCTCCAATCTCCTTCCAAAGCAGTATGTTTGGGACTTTGGAAAGCTCCTGCAAATTGTGCTTTCAGTATGCTTGAGTATATGAGTGGATACAGCTGGCTGTGTCGCTGAAGGTCTGTTTTCTTCACACTGCATTTAATGATGCATCTATACTCAAATTCTCAGCGTCATCTCTGCTCATGGTGGCTGTGGAGGCACTGTTACCAACAGGAGACTGGAATGAGCTTGGATTGTAACTACTGCACATACAAACTGCTTTGTGCTTTTTACTGACATAAATTATTACTCTCCAGCCAGGAACAGTAGGATCACAAGCCCATTTTCCTGGAGTTCCCTGACAAACCTGTCTCACTTCTCACCTACCAAGGCTGGAGGTATTAGTCCAAGCAACTCAGTTTCAGCTGATGAGATTCAGCCTTTGATAAGAAACTCTGAAAAGATAATCCTGGCCCGGGATGATGTTTGGCTTCTAAAGTTGGATGTGACACAAGCATGAGCATGTATCACATAGGAGTAGAAAAAAATGAAAGGTTCTGTTAATAAATAATTTTTATATATCTGCCTTATAAATGCAGGCAAAAGAAGTTCACTGGGTATGGGCAACATGAACCACTACCCTTCTGATAAAGCACTTTTCACAAGGCATTTTTTATAACCAACATGTCTGTATTCCCCCCATAGTCATCACAATGCATTAATTTAAAAAATCTATGTGTGTAAAGACATAAAAATTGCTGTGTCTGAAAGCTGACTATAAAGTGACTAGAATGTGTGTTTTTGTCTGTTAGTATGTGTCCATTAAAATATTTTTATTGCAGAAATGCAGCTTTTATATATATATATAACTTTCTAAGCAGAAAAATAACTTTTTAAAATGGGAGTTGAGATTGTATTTCAAATTTTTTTTGTTAAAAACAAAAAAGGAATCTCTGTCTTTCAAGCTGTTTATATTAAAACTTCTAAAAGAATTGTCTAAGCACTGAAAATGTTGACCCTAAACCCAAGTCTTTCCCTTATTTTAAAACAGAGGTCGTCCACTTGCATGATTTTGAACTGCAGCATGCTTCATACATAGTTCAGGTACACATCCAAGCCATCTCTGTTTTTACAAATGGAAGGAATTAGTCAAGTACTTACTATTCAGCAAAGGCTGTGTGGGCACTATGGGGATGTAGTGGCATTCCCAACCTCCCAACCTGATCTAGCAGTGGTACCCTTTGGAACCATTACCCTGTCCCATTTGTGAGCTATTCCATGAGTTCCTTCTGTTCTCCACTTGAAAGGGTGTGGGATGTGTCTTGTGGCTCTCAGGTAGGTGAAGATTTTGTTATATGGCTCATAGAGCAAGGATATTTGTCAGCCTTCTTCAAAATATTTTAGAGGTAATGATAACTACTGAGCTGCATCAATTACTGGCCATGGAGTAAAGGGAGTTTTTTTGCACATGGGTTGTTCTGAACCTCACTTTACATATGAAATAAGCTTGGTTGAATCCTAATTCACACATTTGGTTGAGGCACCTCGAGACATTAACAGAAATGCTGAACTAAGCAACTCAAGGCTCACATTTTTTGCATTATTTTTCTTCAGGCAGGAAGAGGAGAGAAGGCTGCAGAAGCCATCTTCTTTCCTTCAGTTGACAGGGAAACGCAGTTTTCTTGATTGTGTGCAAAGGATATTGGTATGGTCTACAAATACTTTTATCTTCACTTGACAGGGGGATTCATACTCACACAGATTTCTTCTTGGTATGCAATTATGGAAATGAACCCAAAGGATGCTTAATAAATGAATAAATAACAGGGCTGAAATTGTGGTAATAAGAGCACAATATTCTTACTAAGTGCATGTAGTCAGAACAAAGCAATTACATTCATCAATTATAAACACGTGCTCTAGAGTACGACATCATTGCACATTTTTGCTTTAGGAGAAAGCATGTCTTGTCCAAAATCAAAGATATAAGAGAAGGAACTGTTCCTAAACTGCACATTACATGGCTTCATTTTTTGGAAATCATTGCAATAACATGTTAATTATTTCCTGAGGCAGTAAGGGCCTCAATCCATTTATTTACAGTAGAGATAGAAGTTTTAGTTTTCACAAAGTATCTTTTGTATATTACCCACCCTAATAGCCTTGTCTGCAAGTTTCTAGTCCATATTTATGAATTTATTTCAGTCTGCATCTACTTATACATTTGGAAATAGGTTGATCTTGAAGGATTTTATGTTAGGAAATTAATTAAGAAAATGAATCCTAAAGATGTCTAGGTACTATCAGATATTTGAACTTTATGCCCATATTAATTAAATTCTGTAAAAGACCTAGAACTAGTGAAGAAGTAGCTTCTAAGATGATCCAGTAAATATTTAGAGGTCATTCTCATGTTTCATACTGAGTCTTCTCTGCTGCAAATACACTGCTAGCAGTGTTGCAGCAAGCAAGTTCAAAATTAGCCTCTGTCCATAAATATGGGCAGGACATATTCTTAAGTGGAAATCTCTCCACAGACAGATCATAAACTATGTTAAGTATACTTAGAAGTAAAATTCCTGCTACTGTCCTAGCAAGTAAGTGGAAGGTTTAGATGATGGAATTTGCTTCCTAGATTCTGCTACACAAGAATAATGTGATTACATCTTAGTAGAAATTGTGAGTGCCCTGGGAACTATTTTAAATCAGATTTTACATGTTGAGGTTACTGAATGGAAAGCTATTTTATGCTATCTAAAGCAGAACAGTGATCCCTCCTAATTTTGTGTTCAGTCATTTTGCTAGGTGCAATTATGTGCTGGTGATCTACCATAGCTTTAAATGAAATGCTTTGATACTTTCATAGAATTTTCCAGATTATCAAAAGTTAATGGTAAGTGAACAATTTAGGCATTTGCAATTGTTCACTGTTAAACTGACTTCTGCCCTAGATACAGAAACTAAAATTACTCACATTTACTCAGGTTTAACACCCTATATTATGCCTGGAGGAAATGATAAGCTACAGTGGAATTATTCAAGATGTAGAGTAATCTTTAAGCAAAAATATAGGGGCAGGTTGAGTTTTCTTTTTTTTTTTTGAAAGCTTAGTTCAAAGAGTATGCAGGCATATAACTTGGGGATGCAATGCAATTACCAGAAATAATTTAAAACGGGTTACTTCACTTGACTATGACTCTTTGAAGAATAAATAGTAATTGTTTTAAGTGCATAATTACTTTAATATTGGCTCCTTTCAGCAAGTTGCAGACTTCTAGATTAAGCTCTAAGTCCTGTGCATCTGTCCACTCAAATTCTGTTTATTCTTCAGGCTGTCATAGTTCCATTATTAAACCCCCTGAAGCCCTTTGATGTGTTCCTGCACATAAAAAGACTGGTGCAGACTTCTATGCAGCCTGATCTTTGCTATGCTAGCTTTTTTCAGTGTAACTGAAGTCTGAGAACAAGTTAAAGTCATCATTAAGAAACCCTGCTAACAAGAAATATTGCCTTTTATAAATGTATTTGTGTCCACATAAAAAGGGTTTTTTTTCAAGGCCTTGCTTGTGAAGCTGCAGATATATTTCTGATTTTCAGAAGGAAACTCAGTATTGGAGCTTGGCTGTTTGTTAGGAAGGCAGAGGCTGTGCTGAGCCACAGGGCAGTGCGCTTTGATCTTACAGCTAAGTACCGTGCTCTGACCCTGCTGGGAAACAGTGCATGGGATTGAGAGAGCAGGTCCTTTTTGGACAGTGCTGTGAGTACCATCTTGTGGACTCTGAGCTCCTGTGGCATCAGCTGAGCTCTTCTACACCACTGATTATTTCATTTCTGAACCTGATCTGCACAGATTGACAGCCATACTTTCTGCTGCCCTCAACCACAACAGCTAATACATCTAGAGTGAATACAGAAATCCCACCTCTGTGCAAATACTTGGCAAAATAAATATAGTCAGAGGCTTCCTTAACTTTGCTGTATGCCCTCTCTACTTTTCAGAATCTCATCTTGGAGATGGCTCTGTAAACCTCTTTTGACTGTTATGCTGTTTGGATCCTGACTCCAATGGAGTCACATTGCTGCAAAGCTGGCAGAGAAGGGAAGTCAAATCTCAAAGCTGAGAGAAAAGGCATTCTCATGAGTAGGTCCAAGTTTCTGCCAGATCCCTAAAAACTATACAAATACCAGAATATTTCAGGGAGTTTCTCTGAGGTGAGGGTGAAAAGAAAAATAAGCTTTCCCCATGGTTTATTTGGGAGAAAATTCCCTTTACGTTTTTCTTCTTCTTGATCATGCTCATGTATTTTATATCTCTTAAGAAATCCGTGCTGTTTTCATAATGAACAATAAAATGTTGAGCTCCATGTGTTAGCCCAAGTCTGATCTGAACAACTAATTTCTGGTTTCCCGCAATTCTCCTGCTCATTTCTATTGTCTTTTGCTGCAACAGAAAGTGGCAATACACAGAAGCTACAAGTGCTTTTTCTAAAGCATTTTCTAAGCCTTTATTTGTAAGAAAAGAGCATTTCACAGGATAGTAAATACTAGCAGATACTAAGCTTTCGAGGAAACATGGTCACCGTTTATTCTGCTCTTTTCCTTACAATTCAGAGGTGAATGTTGAATGTAAATAAGTATTTTTAGCACGTCGTCAGGACCTTTATTGTTCCTTGCCTTTTCCTTGCCTGCCCGTTTCTCAGAGCGAGTTTTACCTTTATGGGGGTTCTGCTAATCCTCTGTTTGGTCCGAAGGTGGCAGCATCTTACTTCCGTAGAAAGTTTCTGTCTTGGTGGCTTGATGCTGATGCTGTGCAGTTTCTCTACATCAGACACACTTTTTAGCTAAGCAAATGAAGACATATTCTGTGCTTGCTTTCTGAAGAAAAAAAGCGTTCAGTGTGAAACACAGTGTCCCCAGACAGGCTGCAAGTTGTTGTCTACAGATGGCTTGGAATGTATGGTAGTAAAAGCAGAGTCTCTGAATAATTTGCATTTTAATGCTGGGGCAATACTGTTGCAGAAGCCCTCTGCCGGCTGCTGTCACTCGTCCCTGGCGGTGTTATGGCATGCCTGCTGTGACAAACTCTGGGGCTGGGATGTTCTTTTGGGGTCTACTTTTACCTGTACCCTACCCTCCAAAGCTCTTTGGGTTTTGGCTGCTCAGCACATGGGTCTGCATGTGCCCCCGTTGTCCTGCACAAGGCAACCTAGGCTAGTTATACTTGGGTAAAGAGCTAGCAACTTTGAGAACTTCTGTTTGAAGATGGTTTTGTGGTCATACTGGGGACTGAGACAACACTGGCTCCCACCCCTGTCATAAACTTTCCTTGTGAATTCAGGACTCTTCCTTCAGGTCTGGGTGCTCCCCTTGCCCAGTTTGGAGGAGAGATAACAGCAGGGTCACTCACACACCTTTTTTCTGCCCTGCCATCTTAGGCTGGAGACTCTGGGGACAGGAAGCATCTTCCTGTCATTTGGCCAGAGGCTAGCACTGGGACAGGAGCAAGGTTCCCCATCCAGACAGAGAAGGGCTGTTATTATCACTGGAGCATAAATAATGATTCAACATCCACTTAGCACCAGTACAGCCCTGACTGCAGCTTTCCACTAAGTGGGAGGCAGGGAGGAGGGAGGGGAAGTTTGCACAGCTGTGTGGTGCAGGCTGTGCACAGGGGAAAAGCTAGGTAGCTAATGGTTTCTCAGCCACTCTGGTAATTCTGTGTCTGTAACAGACCAACAGTAAATGAAACAGTTTCTCTAGCTGCAATACATCTTCCTGCTTTTGATTTGCTGATCTTTAAAAAAATCTATTCTTCCCACCCCCTCTCCCATCAAAATGGCGCAGTTGAAGACCTTCTTAGTGGTTGAATATGTCTAAACAATAACTGCACTGATCATGCCAGCTCAACAAGGCTGAAGCACACACAGCTTGTGCTTCAAGCTCTGAGTGCAGAAGGAGAGAAAGTGGAGAATGTTTTGTGCCTCTGACCTCTCAAATGTCATCTTCTTAGCAGCTCAGATCACTCTTTGAAATTATTCTATTACTCATCTGGCTCCCTGACATCTGCTTTATCATTTCCTGTCCAGGCAGTAATCCAAGTAACCAAAATAAATATTTTTTTTGAAGAAGAACACCTTGTCTGTAAGCTTGCAGGGATGACAAACCAAAGTAAATATTCCTGGTTGTGTGAAGCTCCATCTTTGCAACTTGAAAATCCAGCTGAGAGAAGGGAGTGTTTATAAGAAGCAGTTCTTTGCTGAGCTAAGAGTTTGTGGCATACCACATGTATTCCAGTGACATCAGTGGCAATGTCACTGATTGGAATATGCCACTGATTCCTGCTCACCATTCTAAATTAGGATTGCATCCTTAGAAACAATAAAGACGAGTATGAGAGGATCAATGGTTTGTCTTGATCATCTAAATTACGTGGGTGGTAAAGAATTGTCAGCTCACTGTCGCTGTAACTCAAGCTACAGAGAGACAGAACATAAACTATACTGATAGTATTTACAGTGCTGTGACAATAACACCAGCTGGGGTCTGCTCTGTTGAGAGAGGGCCTATTGCTGATCTCATTTGCTGAGACAAGTATAAATTCATTACTTCACTGGAGTTACTTGGAATATCAGTGAGCTCAGAATTTGGCTGATTATCCATTGCTGATTTCTGAAGCATAGTTTTACAGCATTAGCTTATTCTAGAAATCCAGGACTGTGACTAAGGTATCCACCCCCACTTTGCACTACCTTTTAGTAAGAGAATCCACAGATTACCTGTTGAAATTACTAGAAAATATTATATTTTTTCAAAAGAGTCACAGAAATTATCCCTTGCAATCACAGGTCAACATGCAATGGGCCTTTTGCTTGTGCAGAGCAGTCCTGGAGACATACAGCCTTTCCTCCTGTAGACCTTCAAACACTTTATGAAGGCAGTTAAGCATTATAACTACACGTACAAGACCTATTTAAATAGCAATAGGCCACAGTAAATTGAGAATATGCTGTGTACTAACACATACTACTAGTGGCTGAATGCAAGACTGCTCATGCTACAACTGATGGATATGCCAGTAAGTCTCACTACAATTCAACAGCTTATTGCTGTAAAAACATACAGCAAATTGGATTCAGCCACAGTCCTGGGTGTGGAAATTGCAGTCAATATTTTCCATCACAATCATGGCATATCTTCTAATGGGGATCCAGCAGGCACTGAGTGTTTAAATGAAATGCAATCTTAGATGATGCCAACTATCATCTTTTGATGATAATTATCCTTTCTATATTTTTTTGAAATGTAAGTTCAGATATAGGTTAACATAGGAAACAAAGGTCTCTGATAAACTGGAAGAAATTTCTGGAGATGTCCCTAGCAACATATAGAGAGCAATTGACAGTCCCTTGTGCTTGCTGTTTCACGTGAACAGTTCAAGGGGGGAAGGCTGTTTAGGTTTTTCATTGGAAGGAAAATTCTGTTTGTTCCCTGTGCTTTTATAGTATGTGGTGTCAGCTTGCCCCCAAATAAAGGGGTTAGCTTTCAGATGGGCAACTTTTTACAAAGTAATCATGGCACATGTGAAAATGATGACAGACAAACCACAGGCAATCAGGGAACTGATCTGGCTCACTTAATAATGAAAAAAGTTTTGATGATTCTGTAAACCTCCAAGATATATGACACATTTTGAGGTTTTTATTCCGGACTCTTACCAGCAACTCTCTTCTTGCTAGGTACAGCAATCCGCTGTTCTCAGTGTATGAATGCAGCTTTTCTTGCTCACAGACTCATGGGGTAGCTCTGTGGTCCAGTGCTCCCAGCCAGCAGCAGTCAGCAGAAATGGTTAATGTGGTTGCACTGCTCAGCAGTACATTTGAGCAGAGCTTGTTTGTTGTGTTAAAAGTGTGGCTGCAGTAGTGCTCATGTTACATGGCATCACTGGTAGCCTTGGTTTGTGTGACTAACTTGTTCTTGGTTTTTACTTTCAGCTCAGGACAATAGAGATCATCTGTGGGAGAGTGCCCATGAGACATGCTTAGTGGAGAGAGATGATAATTTAACTAATACTGAATTTAAAAATAGGTCTATTTCTATCTAAATATGTATCTATGTTTATGTGTGTGGAAGTCAGTTTTACAAGGGGAACAAAAGTTTGAGGTTTTTTTGGATACCTCTGATTTTGGTAGATTCTACTTTGCTTGCTTATATTGATTGCATATCTAAAGGATCCATAGCTGTAGCTGTCCATCTGACATTGAAGCAAGAATATTTTTTTACAGGCAATTTTACTCACTCTTCCTAAAAAAATAGTGAGACAGACAAATATGACTAAAACACCCCAACAGATTGTGTTGCTTTGCTCTATTATGTTCCTCAGCTTCTGCCAGAATGTCCACGAGAAGCAAAGAAACTTTTATATGAAGTATAGGGGTGAAATGAGGGTGCTGGAATGGAAACTTCAGGCTTTAATTTCCACATGTCTCCATTTCAGTGCCTGACCTTTGAAAAGTCCCACAAAGGCTGGGCAACTCAATTTTCTGTCCAGTGTCCTTGCCATTCAATTTTCTGTCCAGTGTCCTTGCCATTCACCTTCATTAGTTCCTGAAAGACCGCTAACACTTTAGAATCTTTGTCTGGAAGATTTTAAGAAACATGTACCATTGCAGTATGGAATAATAATGATAATAAATACCTAGTTCATACTTTTATATTTGTTTTTGATTTCTTGGTTTCTTCCTGAACCTAAACCAAACCACTTTCATATTTTTCCCTCTTCTCTTTTTCTTTCTCCTCAAGCTCTGTCTCACTCCTTATCATCCAAAATGCCACTATCTCTATTGCTCTTAGAAGTAAGGCATGTGTTCTACTTTTATTCTACAATTTCTCACATACTCCTATATGGAATTTACCTGGTAGCTAGATGAATTTGATAATCAGTGTGCAGGATTATGATTTGTCACAACAAAGTTACTATCCATCTGGGGGCAATCAATGTGTTTCTGTACATTTGTTTGCCAATATTGTTTATATAGATTTCTTTGCTTATATCCAAGTCCTCTTTTACGTATATCATAGCTTTGCAATTATCTGGAGAAGAATATGGCAGTGGAAGTACCCTTGGAATTCTATTAAAGCACAAAAATTTATTCCCTTGTTGAGTCCTCTGTATGAAGAAAAATTCCCTCTTTCAGTGCTCTACTCATATAAAACTGGAATTGGAAAGAGCTGTTCTGCGTTCCCTGTTGCAAAGCTGATGTTTCATGATATTACTCTTTCTGTGGCTGTAGTTCTGGCACCCAGGGTAGCAGAAACCCAGGCAAGAGTCTGATAAAATCATGGTTTCTGTCCTCAATGTGTTTTCAAAAAAATTTTTCTCTTAGTAATTCAATTTCTAATTATTTAACGTTTTTTAAACAACTTTAAAACAGTTGTGAATGGAAAAATCTATAAATTCCAGGAAACTGTTGTAAAGTGGTTTTGCTCATAACTGAACAAAGGACTGGACTGCGTTAAGCTATTCAGGTGAAATTAATGTTATTTGTTCCCTTTTTAAAGAAGAAAGAGCTATTTTTTAAAAATCTATTTTGCATATTTATTTGTAAACAGTGCTGGAGACTATATGCCTCCTCTGTGTAATACAAAGGTCTGTAATACAAACAGCTAATATCGTATCAATACATATAGATACTATCCATCCATATGCAAACCATCAAGTATCTTGGAAGTCTTTACAGTGATCTAAGACATACAATGGGTTTTCCAAAAATATCAATAAAGTGCTCTCTGAAATTAAATGGAACCATAATTACATTTTTCCAGGTACTTGTCTATAAACCTTTGTCTGCACACACAAACAGTAGTTTAACCACCCAAACATGATGGTCACCTCTCCAGCAATGTAAAACACATACTATGCTTCTGGAGAATTTTGTACAAATATATTTGGTTTTGTGTGTAGAAGTGTGAGAAATTTTGCAAGTGGCTTACAGATTCCACTTGTTTTCTTTTTAAGATAGTAGGCAGCAGGCCATTATGTAAAAGATTAATTGCATATTCTCACAAAAATGCATTATTTTTGTATAAATGGCTATCGGAATATGACAGAAGTCTTGTCCTTTTGTCACCACTGAACTGGTGCATTCACAATGCTGTTTTCTTAATGAAACAGGTTTTAGACTTAAAAGAGACTTGGCTCTTCATTCTCTTTTTCATGCCATGCATCTGTATAGGAAATTTTTCATTATTTTTTTCTGTTACATAGCTATTACCTTTGTAAATGCCAAATCTGAGGTGTCAGTTGTACATTGCCTAGTTGTACATTGAATTGTGGCTGAATTCTGCATATAGTCAGGAAACAATAAATGAAAAGGCCACAAGCAGAAACACATTTCTCATTTTCTGATTTTTTTTAACAAGAAGTAGCAGAAGAATGTTTTTTGATAGCATAGGAGGAGAAAACTGTGAGCAAAAGGAAAGAAAAAAAAGCAAATTAAGTGTAAAATATGACTCCAATGAAAAATTGCTTTTTTTAGATGTACATTTGCTTTGAAATCCATGCTGGGTCTCCTAGTACCTGCTGAGCTTAGCTTTAAGCCCTGAAGCTGTGATTTAAAATAATATATATTTGCTCTTTCATCTCTGTGCTCTATTATATCAATTTCCATGAAAACACCTGGAAGGATTCTTATAGCTCATCGTGAACTCTGACTCTAGAGATTTTCATCTTTAGGTCCTGCTGTGAACTGATACTACACATGCCACAATCTGTCTGTGGTTTCTTTCTAATCTTTGGGAAAAAAGGAAACATATATCACAGGAACCAGTACAAACACATTCACCTGGCTAGCAGCCTTCTAGAAATTTGTTTCTTTTTGAGATTGCAATCTGAACTCATTTTTAGTTAGAAAACTGATATAAGATGTTGATCCCAAAGACTTGGAATTTCTAAATCCAGAAACTTTAGACATGTTGATCCATCCAAAGCTGAGTAGCTAATTTCCAGAAGTATTAAAGCTTTAAAGTATCTTTCACTTTTCTTCCTGCTTTTTCTTACTTTTGTAATGGTTATCACAGGGGCCTTTTCTGCCAATGCTGGTAACAAGGACCTGAGGCCCCTCTCTTTATCAGATGCTCACATTTTTCCATATCAAGGTCTTCATTGGCTGAAAACCCACAAAACCCTCAGAGACTCTTTTGTAAGTGAATGAGTATTGATTTCACTCAGATTAGTCACTAATCTATTGTTATTTAAGGGGCAAAGATAAAAACATCCTTTAGGTAGTTCCATGGGTTACATTATGATGATTTTGTACAGGGTTCTTAGTAAAAATAAATCTGGCTATCATCTTCAGATGGTATACAATGATATTAGCAGGTAAATGTTTGCAATATAATCCTGAATTTTAGAAGGGTGCTTAAATGTAATTTCTTTTCCAGAAGTCTTGAGAAATAGAAAAATTATGCAACATTTCCGATTCATGGACTGAGTCACTGTCCAACAAAGAACAAAGACGCTTTAAGACTTCAGTGAGGAGGATTGTTCCCGTAATTATTATTAATTTTTGTCACGTAACCTCCAATCTTTTTCAATTCTTCAGAATTTTTTAAAAAGGAATTAAACAAAAACATTCCAAATTCAAGCTGAGCTGTAGGTTGGCATTATCAGGGCAGTGATACTATCAGCCATATGAGTCATTCAGCTACCAGTAAAGTAAATTCAAGTTGCTAACTTTGCAGAGTGAAAATTGTCTTTTGAACACAAAAGATGCCCTTGCTTTGTGAAGTTTAGGCTCTTGACTGCAATATTTAGTTAGATATTTTGATGAAACATGTACTGAAATGTGCAGGAAGAATCTGGAGGAGTTTTGGACAATGATGTGCACATCAGTTTCTCTCTGTGTGTGAAGATAAGGCCCCTTGGCATTTCCTCCCTTATTCTTCATTAGGAGGCCTGTCACCAGCAGGTCAAGGGAGGTGATCCTTCCCCTCTGCTCAGTGCTGCTGATACACATGTGAAGTGCCAGGTCCAGTTCTGGAGTCCCTCATGGAGGAGAAATGTCATGTACTGCGGGGACTCCAGAAAAGGCCCAAAGAGATGATGAGTGGACTGATGCACTTGTCATATGAGGAGAGGCTGAGACCTAGGATTCAGCCCAGAGAAGAGAAGGCTCAGTAGGATTGGATCAATGCATATTAATAAATACCTAAAGGGAGAATGTAAAAGGGATGGAGACAGGCTCTCCATCTTCAGGGTTGCCTGGTGACAGGAGCAGAGGCAATGGGTACATGTGAAAGCTCAGGATTCCCTCTGAATATCAAGAAACACTTTTTCACCGAGAGGTTGATCAAGCACTCCGGTTTCCCAGAGAGGTTATGGAATCTTCATCCCTGGAAGCCATCTGGACATGGTCTTGGGCAACCAGCTGTGTCTGGTAGTGCTTTGGACTAAATGACTCCCAAAGGTCTTTTCCTCAGAAACCTCAGTCATTCTGTGATTCTATGATCCAGATCCAAAATTTGGACTAGTAGTGGCATTGGGAACTGAGAATGAAGGACTGCGGCACAAAGTCAACAAGACGTTTGGTCTCTGCTCTTCAAGGCAGGGATTGAGCTGGCCTTGCTTCCTTCCCAGGTGGCAGCTGCCACCTCTTGCTGCTGCAAATCCAGCAAACTTCTACTGTTGCTCATTTTCTGCCCCAACAAACCTCACCAAAGCCATGCTGATCCCCAAAGCTTCTCAGCTTTCAAAAATATGAAAGGACCTTTAACATAGTTTAATAATGTCATCAGTTCCTTCAAAATTGGCTTCCAAAAAACTATGGCTATGATTAGCCATCTTTCAGGAAACAGAGCCTCTCCATCCCAACTACAGCTATTTCCAAGGCTGAATGTCAGGGACAGAGCAGGAAAAGATCCTGAAAGCCTTCTCTATTTCCAGATCTATCAAATATAAAGGTGTCCTGTATGGACAGACACTGCTGAATCCATCCTTGACTCACAGGAGAAGCGAACGGTGGCTGTCTGTGTGGGATTTTTCTCAGAGGGTAGCAAGCCAGAGCCCAGCTTTTAAATCTGATTTTGTAGGAGATCTGTCTTCTCACACTTCCTGGTCAGAAGTACCAAATGTGGGCACATTCACTTGCATTGCAATGACTTGTGAAATACCAGTATTATCTGAGCTGGTTTTTGGTGGTACTTTTTTTTCTAACCTTCCTAAACCTACATTATTCAACAAGGTAGATATGGCAAATTTGACACTGAATTTCTTTTATGGGACTTTAAATGAATGTGGTCCCTACAAAAGGCCATGTGAGTTGGCTACTTAAAACTTTTTTCAGAATGTTTGCTTTAATTATGGCAAAACTTTAGACTATCTTTTATATAGCCTCATAGACAGGGTTTAGTCAAAACTGAGCATAGTGGCATCATGACTATTACCAGAATTTGAGGAGTGGGGTTTGCAAAGTAGTTTAGAGATCTGAGTCCCATTCAGCCACTTGTCACTATCCCCGTAGCCACAACTCCTCAGATTTGCTTGTAGAATTAAGGCTCCAGTGAGTTTTGGGGTAATTCAAAGGATATTGTAATATTGCTTTACACAATAATTAAGTACAAACTGAAGAAGAAAAACCTTTGTTCAGTAAGTGTTCAGATCAATTGTAA
Organism: Rhabdornis inornatus; assembly: GCA_013397075.1. Lineage (NCBI taxonomy): Eukaryota > Metazoa > Chordata > Aves > Passeriformes > Rhabdornithidae > Rhabdornis > Rhabdornis inornatus. The sequence continues at coordinate 581,906 of VWZS01002974.1, read as the reverse complement.
AGAGTGGCCATCTTCTGTCTTTCCATCACATAGTCTTTGTTAGCAGTCCAACTTCCCCATAATGGAGTTTATGAAATTTAAACAGTTGTGTCAAACAGGTAAACACTTTATAGTCTCTATTCTGTAGAAAAAAAAAGATAGCCCAGCCTCTTCAAATTACTTGCAGGGCACTGGAAATACACTGGTAGTTGAATAATTTCAGTATCTTCAGCTGCACTTTCTGATATCTGGAGACAAAGTGCCTGGAAAAGGCACAAAAGTCTATTGCCATTGGGACTAACTTAGTGTCTTTAGATAGACAGTGGGTTAAATAGAAGAGTAAATTCTCATTTTTAGGAACAATTGAGTCAAGCAACATAATGATACAACCTCTACATACAAATTTAAAATCTGGGGATCTCTCAGGCTATTCCTGCAAATGGCTGTTAGCAGCTGTAGCAAATAACTTAATTATTGGAACTGCAAGTTACTGTTTGGTGACATGAAGCCCAAGCAGCTGCAGAGAGTTACTTTGCCTGGAAGTGAGATGTTTCTTCAGAGAATGCAGTAGAATAGGGATTTTTTGCTGTTGCAGTTCTGGAAGCCTCCTGGTGCTCTTCTGAGAAGATATCTTGAGCCGCATCTCCATCAGAACATTGCTTGCTAAGAGTAAAAGCTGTTAAGGTTTCTAGATATTCCTGACTTGAATTCCTATTAATGGCAGATGCAACAGTCTTCTGTGATGTGACATATTTTCCAGATATATCTTTGCTCTAGACACTGATTTTCTTGGAAAACCTTTATTTTTCTATAATTCTTTTAGAAAGTAATTATTTAAAACATGAAGTTAACTACTGGGGAAATAGTGAATTTATTTCAAAGCCTTCAGATCTGTTTATCATTTGGGAAAATATGCTTAAACTGAAACATGGGGAATGTTTTAATCACACACAAGTTACTGGCCTCAAAGAATGGCTGAAATTTGCTCGAGGAAGGGGAGGTGAGATAACCCACTGGTTCATCCTGACTTATCATTCTGCTAATTTGCTAATAACATCTGTGGGATTGCAAGAGTCTTCAGAGATTTATGTTGCCCAGACTATTTGTTGTGCTAGTTCAGTAATGTCCCAGGCTGGAAAAAAAAGAAATCTAGTTCACTTATGTCCTCCAAATACGGTAATTGCCTAATGTCTTTTGGATTAGTTCAGCCCATGTAGTGATTAAAAGAACTTATGTGAAGCTCAGAGTTGTTTTTCCTTCAGTCTAGCAACCAGAAATCACACTAGTGGGCCTAATTCTCTGCTCTGTTATGTTGTAACCCTGCTGGTTTCAATAGAGTCGTGCTGGTGTCGAAATGATTTAAAGGACCAGTGAGTGAAACATAGCAGCGGAAACATATCAACTATTTAAAAACCTTACGAAATCTGGGAAGTTGATTGTCAGCTCCATTTTTATTTTGCTTTAAATTATTTTATTTTTTTATTCCAAGTCATGGATGCTCATATTTTGGGAGTTGTCATAAAAGTTAACAAAATCTCAGGTCTGGACTTCTTTATCCTTGGGCATCTGTTTATCTTCCTTTCAGTTCATGATTGTTCCTTCCTCTGAGGGTATTCTTTGATGCTTTGTTCAGCACAAGGAGGCTCCTGCCATTTCCTTTGGGCAATGTGAACTTGTCTGGATGCTACAAATGAGCAAAGAGGGTAATTTTCCTATTTTTATTTCATTTTGTATTGACTTTTCTGATTTGAATGTTTTTCCATATATTGTTTTTCATCTTCTCACACCCTAGCAAGATATTATCATATATGATAATACAATCTGTTATGAAATACTTAGGGCTTGCCAGCAATTTTTATTTGACACTTTAATAACGTCTTTAAGAGAGGAGTGGGAATTGCAAAGAATAAAGAATCTCCAGATGTCCTAAAAATGTATGACGTAGGATTTGCAGAATATTTCTCTACTTGAAAGATCACTAATTTTCATGTGAAACAGCACAGTCCTTCATTACCTTTTCCTGAATTAATATGAATGCAATTTCATTTACAGATTGTCTCTTAGATTAACCCTGTGTCGTGGATGTGTCTGGTTTATTACAGAAAGTGCACTCCTTGCTACTTCTTCTATTCTCCGTGGGTTTGCAAACCTACTTCCATAAAAATGCAACATATAAATAAAATTCTTGTTGCAGTTCACCCTATCTTCCAACAAGAAAAAGAATGTCAAGAAATTAACTATGAGGTTTTGGCATATGTCTTCTGAATGGCAAGCTAGCTCTCAGCTTCAGTGTTTTGTACTGTTTGCATTGTGCTGTACAGAGTCACATGCTTTAAGCTAATTGCTCCCATGCAAAAATTGTAGGAAATAGAAACGTGAAGTTCCTGTGGCAATTTTATTTTTTTTTTTTCTTCTGGGTGTTGAGCTGAGCCTGAAATAGAAAAATTCCTTCTCTACTCTGCTTTTCATCCTTAGTTTCTTGTCATTTTTATCTACTTCTTTTTAAATCACCAGTAAGATACATATGAATCTAATGGGTTCCTCACCATTATGTCTCCTCAGGAGTCACACAAACCCAATCCATAGAAGGACTATGCTTGACCAGATACTGCAGAGAATAGAGGAATAGCAATAAACAGACGATTTCAAGGGAACTATTCCAACATTTTGTTAAAACACATTAATGTAATCATTGCTTCTCACATGTCACCACCCCTTTGAAGGGGTGATGGCTGTTGCTCTGGATGATTTTTGTCAGTGGAGTTCCACTGCTGGATTTATAGGATAATAGAAAAAAATGAAGAGAGGTAACAGACTTTTTTTCTCTTATCCCTTCTTAACTGCTTTTCAAGAGAGGTTTATTTTACTTTCCTTTGCTGAACGCTGCAACTTCTTTTCCTCACTTACATTTTGATTTTTAGTAAAGCTATTACTCAGAATCAGTTCAACTCTTTATCTATTTCAATGTCAATTGCCTTCTTTCATTTATGGGGAAAACAATCCTGTAACTCATCAAGTTAAACTCCTTAACAGTGGGAATGATTTCTAAGGTGTATTTTACTTAATTTTTAAAATATTTACATGTGTTTAAACCTTCTAATAATATTTCTGATAGTTTATTATGTTTCTGGATTGTGTTCTTTAGGGACATGCTGCATAAATAGTTTCTGTGATAATTTTTTGTCTTAATTATGTAGCTGTTAGGCTGTGATTTGACAGTGAGGCACAAGGCCTTGTCTACTGCAACCACAGATTGGGACAGTAACAACAGTTTAAATTTCTGTTGTTCTAATTAATAATATTATAATTTTCTAGTTAACCCATAAGCTTATGGTCATTCATCTTCACTGTTGCTTTTAAGTGTTTTAAATAACAATAATGCAGTCAGGAACCCAACCCTCGGTGTTATAAACCAGTATGCAGTTTGGAGGAGGAATTTTTTAAGTTGCTTTCTGGAAGCTGCCCATCCCCAGTGCTTTTTCCAGTGCTGCCTCCAACACTGTGCTCAGCTCTGGTCAGCTGGGTAACCCTTGGAACAGGCAAACAGTTAATGTATGTACTGTAAAGGGCTTAGTCAATCAACCTAGAACCAAACTCCTTGCCTTCCTGGAAAAGAAAAAGAAGGGGAAATTTCAGAACAGAGCAGTTTACTCAGATGAAGTCATTATGAGCCGGGATGACTTCTTCCTTGGAAAACTTATGTTTTAAAGCAGTTAAAAATTTCCCTTAAAAATTCAGGAAGTAGTCTGCCTTTTGCTGAAAAGGCCAATTTAATCTATGTTTAGGAGAGAAAGTAGTTAATTTTTAACTTATAGGAGCTTACTGAGTTTAATAGAAATTGTTTTACATCTAAATCTCTCTGCTCGTAGCTGGCTACATACACATAGATTTTCTTGTTAGTGTTGTGTGTTTTACATCTATAGAAATGTCTTTCAACCTGAAGGACCCCACTGTGCTCATGAATACTCAGTCATTGCTGGCAGGAATTGTCTCTTCAGAGTAAAGTGGGAGGTAAGTCTAACTAAAGTCAAAGTGAGAAGTCTAGAATTATCACAGACAAGAAAAGAATGTGGTTTTTTTCCCTTTTCTCATAGAAATGGAATTTCACTATTATGTTTGTTAAAAAACACTTTGATGTACTGTTCTTCATGGGACTTGGTATGAATCGATTTTATTTGTGGCTCTGTGCTGATTAGAATAAAAGTCTCTGTGGGAGAGGGAAAGTGCAGTTACAAAAGGCAGCCACAAGCCTTCTAGAAGCTGCACTCTTGCTTAGCTAGTAATCAGTAGTAATTCAGTGAGTTAGTGAGTGAGGCTGGTAAGATGTGGGTTATGCAGGCGGTATAATGATATCTTCTGGGCTTGTAAGGCATAACTTCTGTCTGCTCTTTTACTTTTTATGAGGGATACAATTCTATCAAAGATCATTCTGTAGGGTTGTTATAATATCCAGATGGAGCCCATGACCAAGAAATGCCATGTAAGTTTAAAGTAGGAACAGCTATAAAGAAACATCAGGAAACAGAATACAAGCTTGTTAAAATCTTGGGTGCATGAGGGGGCCTACACCCTGGAGATACGGAAATCTGAAGGTGGATGTGGTGAAGGGTAGTGTGAGGAAGCTGAAGAAACCCCAGGAAAGATGGGGAAGTATGGGGCAGTTTAGGTTGCAACGTATTTTAGAGGTGAAAGAGATGCAGAAGGGTGCTTTTGAGCAGCTAACAACTTCTGAAGGAAGCCTAATGTTGCAAGGAGACCAGGGTTCCTCTTGAATTCCACTAACTCTGAAGAGAAGTGGTATGGATGGACAGTCTCCCTGCATTAGAAGGGAAGAAGGTAAAAGATATACTGAAAGAGGAGACTAGAACAAACCTTATTGTTTCTTAGGTGAAACCTTACTGCCTCAGATGTGAGGTCTCCTATGTTTCCTGTGTCTTGATCAGGCTGTTCCCACCGTGCTGGGGAAATATTGCTCTTTGGTAGCATAGCTTCTGTGCTGTAGGGCTTCCATATCCTAAACCTGTAGTTTAAAGAACTAAGTCAGTAACATCCTTATCTGAGAAGACCATGCTTATCACAAAAATTGTGTTCTGTGCTTCTGTCCATTCATATGGGAAGTGCTGTCAGTCTTGTAAAATTCCCAAGTATAAAATACAGGTCATTCCAGGTAAAAAAAGGCCATTAATCCAGCAGTAATGGAAACTTCTGAAAACATTGCTTTGTAAAACACTGTTCTACCTCTTCAAAAGAATTTAAGAACAATTTAAATAATTAATAGCCTCTAAAAGATATTTCCTATGGTTTTCAGATATTCCTTCCCTCTTGGCCCTTATTTATTACCGTTGTGTGAACATAGTCTTTATTCCTTTGAATGTGTATATAGAACTTTACTGTCCTACTTGCAGCCTTTAGGCTATTACAGATATTGTAAAGGTTTACCATTTTTCAAAAAGCAAATACTGCCTCCAGGGTGCTTAGTATAACCTTATTAATCATTAGATGGGTAGAAGGTTGAAATATTGGTGCTTCTTGAAACAAATATCCTAATAGGAGCCAGTGCTCTCTGGCAGGAGGCAAGCAGGCCAGAAATATCCTCTGTAGCTCTTGATTAGTGTCTTTGATCATGCCCTCTTCTGGGAAGATCTTTTTCTTTTGGGGTGAGACAGGAAACCACGTCAGAGTGGTACAGCTACAGCAGCATGTCCCAGCTATTCTGCTCCTGCTTCTGCAAAAGGCCTATTCCTGATGGATACTGGCCCCCAGGTTCCCTAGTAACTAGCAGAGATAGGTCTGAACAAAAATTCCAAGCACAGTTTCTTAGTTTCAAGGAAACTCCATTGTACCAGGTTTTTAAAGTCTAGGCCTTCATATAGTTGTTAAATTTCCTCATTATCAGCATGCAGTGGTCCGGGCAGAAGTAACTGAAGGCCTAATTTAGCAATTTAATAAAATATATGTATGCCCATGCTAATGACTGTCTCTCTCTGCTACCCATTGATAATTGATGTGCTTTTTCTTGGGGTAATGAGTGTTTAGGTGATTGAGAGTCTGAGAGTTTGTCCTTCATAGTATCACTGTTCATAGTGAGCATTTCAAAATCAAGAGAAGGAAATTATGTGTGTAGGTGTACCTGACACAGCAAAAACTTCTTTTAAGTCTTAAGAAATCCCAGAAAATATTTTCTGCAGTAGAATTGCATGAGTATTCTGGGGTCTTCTGAGGAAGCCTAGGGCATCAGCACGTGTTCAAAGTCTGCAAACCAGTCTGTGTGTTAGGCCAGTGTAGCCCAAAAATTGCTTTTGCCAAACTTTAGGCCTTTTTTTAAAAGGTTGTTTTACTTTGGTGCTCTTAATGTTATATGAGGGGATTTCTGTATCTCACAACAGACAGTGGAGCTCCACAAGCTCACTTGAAGAATGATGACAGTGATGTTCCATTTGTACAAAAGCCGGGGATAGGAAAAGTGTATGTTCTTTTGCAGAATCCTAATGCATTCTGTATAACGTAACCTATTTCATGTAAACAGATATAAGAGGAAAATGGGGACAAGGGACACTTTAGTTTTGTGGGGAAGGATCTTTGCAATATGTTCAGTGACAAAAAGAAAATTATAGGGAAAACCAAAGAGAGAATTCAATATTTTTGTTTTCCATAGAAACCTTGAAGATTAAAAGCAAAACTACAAAGCTTTTCATGAAAAAGTTCAGGGTTTAGATGTGAGGCATTTATCACAGGAGAAGAAATCACATTTTTGCATGAAACATTGCATCTGGCTTAAAATTGTAATGAATGATGGGGACAAACCACTTGATTCATTAGGTACATAATTCACTTAGAAAACCATCCTGTTCCTGTGTTGCTGACATCCATGAAAACATTGTCTTTCATGTTAGCAGACCTGGACTGAACTGTAAACCACAGAAATGACCTGTTTATTTAGGAAATGCTAAATCTTCAAAATGCTGAAAAGTTATGTGATATACTGAGTACCCTTGTTTCCCACTGGCTTACAGAATTAGGAAAATCTGACTTTTATTTCACTCCTCCATTTAGGAATTGTTGATGCTATTCTTTGTTGCTTATCAGTGGAATTTTTTTTTCCTTAAATGCTTTAGTGCTTTGTCTCACCACCCCTCAAGCACTGGAGAATTTCTGCACAAACTGGGGACAAGACTAGAAGGGATGTGCAGAAACATTGTATTTGGAGCTCCTGAGAGCAAAATTTACATATGGAACAAAAAAAAGCTTTTGGAAGACATCCTATTGTCCTATTTTCTAAATCAGGGCTGCAATTCCATCTGCTGCTGCAGCACTGTGTTTTACAATGGCCCTCATAAACTTACCCAGCTTTGTCCTAGCAATACTCTGGGTTTGGTCCTGCCAACGTGGTTGCAGAATCTGCCCAGTGTGCTGGCTTGGGAATCTCTGCTGGCCTGCAGCTTGTCCTGTTTTTACATTCACCCTTAATCTACTGCTGTCTGGTTGAATAGTTATCTTCTCCTTTATGTCTGTCCTCATAAGAATGTACTTTTTAGGCAGCACGCATAGTCCCTCTAAAGTTTTTCTCTGCTCACCTAAACAAGCTAAAATAATTTAGTTCCTTTCTTGTAAACAGAACTGTATCAGTACTCTGGATAAAGCCTCACCACTGTTATGCACAACAGCCTTAATGCTTCCATATCTTATCTAAATGTATCTGTTTAGAATAATTTTAAGGACCATGTTAGCATTTTTACGAGCACATTGCTTCAGTGATGCTGTTCTCCTTAAAAGGGAACTGCAGCCTTCGTTGTAGCCGGGGATGATACACCCCTAACAGAATTGAGGTTTCAGCCACTGCCTTTACATTAATTTTCATGGTACTGTCATCTTACAGCTTCTGTTCCATGTTTTGACATCACTTAATAGACTTCTGACACAATCACTTACGTGCTCTTTAATTCAGGAACCTTTTTGTTGAGGCCTTTCAGTACTACTGTAGCACTATACAAACCCCCAAATAGTTCAGGAAGTAAACATGGAAAGAGTAACACAGCTCTTTGCTGCTGTTGTTTTTTCAACAGTGTCAGAAACAGAGGACTGGTCTTTAGTCCAGAATTTTTTTTCTAGAATTCAGAAAGCAAAAGAAAGAACTCCACAATTAATGTATTCTGGAACCTAGGCACCACCTGAACTTGCTTTGAAACACATAAATATGCTGCTTAGCGAGGGTGAGAAGTCAATTTTCAGAATAAGGAAAAAATGTCAGACACCACAGCTAAGTAAATACATGGAAAGAAAGACTAGACACTAAAGGAATGGACATAAAAATGTGGAGGTACCTCAAAGGAAACCATAATCAATGAACACAAAGAGAGACATTGCTGGAAAAACTTTGCAGTTCCACGAAATCTTAATAAGCCAAGCCACAAGTCTATAGTTGTAGGAGCTGCTAATTTCACAGCCATGAAAGACATGGCCCTTGAACATACGCCAACAAAGTACAAAAGTCAAGTGTGTATCTACCCTAATAATTTCCTTTTTTTGAGACCAATACTTGACTCACTGTGAAATGGTACAAGGGAGAAACTGGGCATTCTGAGCACACTGGCGGAACGTGCTTTGTAACTCCTGCTTCATAGTGTTTTTTTACCAATGAAGTGAATCACAATGACACTTTTAAATTGATTTCTTCAGCTAATTTAGGATGCATAATGGTTCAAAAAACTTTAATTCAAACAGGCTACAGGCCAGCAAAGAACCTACCTACTGCTGTGTGCTTAGTCAGGATACTGTTTCAGTAGGTCCTACTATGACAGGAGGAAATTTCTCGCTTACATTTTCTTACCAGTTGGGGACACATAGAATTTTAATTACTTCTTCACTTTTTTGATTAGGGAACTACTCCAGAGAATAGAAGATATTTTGCATATGTCTGTAGTAACAACTGAGACCAGCATCAAGTTCAGCTTCTAACTCACCCTTTCCACTCTTGCACTGAAACATTTAAACCCTTAAAGATGCACTAATAACAATTCCACAAGGACTCTTTCATGACTTCTGTTCCTTCTGCACTCTGCATTAACTGCCCATTCTCCATAAAAGAGTAAGAAAGTTGAAGACTTATTCTAAAGAGAGCTTATCAGGCTAATTCAAATAGCCTCTAAAAGGCTGATGGAGGCTTCCTGCTAAAATGCTCACAGTGAAAGTGTCTCTCACCAGTTGATAGTGACTGGTCAGGGTAGAACCTCAGTGGAAACTTGAAACTTGAATCGCTTAGTCAAAAGTCTGTGTCTTGTAGTAGTGCTTTGCAGCCATTGTGGCATTTTTTGGATGCCCAGTAATTCTAAATATTATAGATTCAGTCTCTGTTTGTTTCTATGCTGAGATTAAACAAAAAATCATCAGTTTTCAGGAGGTGATCACTTAAATCTTAAAGTGGTCACTCTAATTTGAAAAGCAGCATCTGAAAATTGTGGAAAAAAAAGTGCTGCATTACAAATGGCTTCAAGTATATCAAAGCCCAGTCTGCTGTTCAACAAAAGCAACATGCACAGGCTCTTTCATCATCTGACTGCTTTAAAAGGCCACGCTCTGTAGGTGAAAACTAGTAACATATTGAAGCTCTTGAAGCTGATGATATGAGGTAAACTAATTACGTCTGGAAAAAATACCTTACTATTTTCTGTTAATGTTATCTTCTACTACATTTCAAAGACTGATTCCCAAGCTGACTCAGAATATACAGCAAGGCCATCTTTGTAGAATTTCTCATTTCAGCCGGAGGAAACACAATGGACTTAAGATACACACACTCTCTGTCTGAATTACTTGCCATCAGAGTTTGCTATTTGAGAATTTTGCAGGGATGTTGGCTGTGTGACTGATGCCTTTATTGTGTGTATGGGACATTGCTTTGAGGGTTGCCCTCCTCCCTTGCTGTGCTGCTCTTTGAGGAAGCAATGTGACCCCAGGGCAGTCCCCTTTGTCATCTCCCTGGAGCAGCTGGTGACAGCAGCATCACCTCTGTGGAAGTGCCTGGGTTTTCACTAAGCTTGCAGAAGGGTCTCTGACCATTGCTGCATCAGTGGCACTGCAGTGACAGCAGCATCTCTGAATGCTCTGGTGGTCTACAAAACAAATATGAGCTTTTGCATCTGGGGACAGATACTGTATCTGTTTAGAGGATGTATATGTAGATGTGGTCCAGAGGGGGAGAGTGGAATCACAGCAGGTATAGAAATATGATCAGACCCATTTCAGATCTCTAACCAGTCTTTGTATTTCTGAGCTCCTGAAGTTTTGAGTCAATCATTCTGGTTTTGATCAGGATCAGCTTAACTAGTTTCTTTATAGAGCACATATGGACCTGTCACTGGACTATTTAACTGACACATTTACAGTAATCACTTATCTGGCATGCAGCCATTAGCATATAAAACACTAGGTCTGCAAAGTTAACTTTAATAACAATATATTAAAAGTGTTCAGCAGACTTCTCCACCTTTTTCCAGAAAAGCAGTCTGTGGGGTATCACATTTGCTCATAATTGGGCACAACAAATGAACAGCAGCCATCTAAAGACACTCTGTAACCTGCTGGAGAGGAATGTTTCTATATTTATTGATGGGGCACCTATTTAGCTCTTGTTATTTCATGGAGTGGTGAATTGGACTGGCCAAACTTCACACCCACATTAGTTTAATTTCTGTGTATGCCACATGTGACTGATCATAACTAAAACACAATCACATTCCTTGTTCCATGGCTCCTGCTGGCACAAAGCTTTTGCAGTTTTGTGTAGGCTTAACTTAAAGATATGCTGTTTCCTTTCCAGATGCATTACCTGAATACTTCTGCAGTGTTTGGCAACCTCCAGAGGTGCAATGCTGCATTTTTCCTGTGGTGTTTAATGGCTGCTGGAGAGATTTCCTCCCGTCATTTTTAGCATTGCCATACAGGTTCCCCATGTTTCAGCAGAACGGTCATTATTTAGCACAGCAGATATTTCCATTTCATTGTTATACACTCAAGTAATCACAAGCTCTTTGTGGAGCAGGAAGAATGCAGAGTACAGTATGTACAGTTGAATTGCATATTGAATGCAGCTCAATTGTACGTCTTCAAATGTTTTGATTTTAAAAGTTTCCAGTAGTATCATATTGTGCTTAAGGTTCAATAATGTAGGTAATTTTAAAAAGCTTTTACAAGCACTTATTTTGGCAAGACTTTATGTGCAGAAACTAATAATAAACTTTCAATGGCCTTAATCAACCCGATATATGATGTAACAATGAAAAACAGCATGGGAAAAATGTTCATACAGAACTGAATTATCAGGCAATTTTTAAAAAATAAAACAAAAACTGATGCCAGAAAAATGTAAAATCTTTCTTTAAAAGTGTGCTGAAACAAACTCTCTTCAAACTGCAATCTTGTGCTCGTTTCTCAAACATTTGCCTAACTGGAGAAAGATTAGGCATAAAAGAAAAACTTACTAGTCAATTATTTTAGTCTTGAATCCTTGTTCAGAAAAAAATATTATATCCCTTTTGCAGTACTACTTGGCAGCCACTTAATTAGTCTGTGACTGAAGATCTGCTACAAGGGGTAATCATTCAAATTCAGTAAGTACCTATTTTTATATGAGCTGTTTCTGCATTTCTTCTATGCTTTGATGAGCAGTGGAACTGTTGACATTTAAAGTGTCCCTGTTGCCATCAGGTCTAGTATATGCAGAAATAAAACTCTTTCACACTTGGACTTGTCATTTCTTGTTCCCTACAAATTCAGGCAGGCTGTAGGCTACATTTTTGAGGCTTTCTTTGTAAACATAACAGCTATACACTGACTTGTTGAAAACAAGCACCCTTCTCCCCCTAAAGCAAACCAAAATGCAGTTAGCTGAAACTGGAGAATATTTAAGATGCCTGAGAGTTAAATTTGCATGTAAGTGAAAAGCTTTCTGACAAAAGATTGTTTATTTCTGATAGCGATTGCTTCTAATGCCTGGATGGTTTTACACTTTCAAGATAAGCATAAAATCACACTGCAGAATGATCTGTAGTGATCTGGGGTCCCATCATGTAACATTGAAAGAGGTTATCTGGTATGTGAAAAAAGCCCAACTAAATTGACAGGTCTATTTTGTAATTAAGCTCTGTGGGGACAAAACAGGACAAGACGGTAAGATGCTGCCCAAAAGAGGGACTACAGGGTTTCCATAAATAACCCCTGGCAAAATTAGAATTTGGCAAAAAAATGTACCCAACTAAAAGATATGTCTGTGAAGAATATTAATTCTCTGGTAATGTGAAATTTCAAAATTCATATGAAACTAATAAAGTTTGGTAGATATGTGTGTGTGTTCTTTTGACTATTTAATAAAGTTGGTGAAGCTAAGAGCAGCTCCAGATTATGTCTGTGTCAGAAAGTCCTGTTCAGGCTCAGGGTGCAGCCAAGGGAAGTGCCATAGCTACTGCTCAGAAAAAACCCAATGGGTAAAACATTGAGACTGTGAGCACAGATGGCTTGGACCCTGATTTGACACGTGTATTCCCCATTTAAGGGAAAAGTGGTTGAAGGCATACTTAGTGTTTGCCAAGGTGAGCAGGAAAAGTTATTTAGAAGGAAAAACTAGGGGGAAACAAAAATCTGAGAAGGTCCAGAGATATTTCCTGTTGACCTCATTGAGGTCAACATTGAGAAAGTGGTTAAGCCCTGTCAGAGATATTGAAAATACAGGCCAAGTTGATCCAAAACTATCCAAACCCACTCTGTTCTCTTGGAGCCAGTGTGCATAGCTTTGTTTTGTTAGCTGGAAAAATGTGAGTCACAGTATTTTGCTCCATTGGTCTCAACTAGTCTTGCCATGCTGGATTGTACATATCAAATGATTTTTGTGAATTTTAGTGTGCCTGAGGCGGCAGACACTGAAAATAGGGTATAGATTAATGGGCAAGTTTGCAGTCAAGTGTGAATAAGGCAGCTAATTCTAGGAAAAAAAAAACCTAAAAATAAAACACCATTAAATCTATCTGACCATTACCCCATCTTATAAAATTTCAAAATAGCAACATTGAGATTTGATCTATCAATTGTTATTGACCATCAGTTTGAATGAAAGCAATCAGACACTAAAGCTGTGAATCTCTGAACAACTTAGCACAGAACTGGGCTGGCAGCACTGTTCTAACGTGGCTGCATTATTTCTGAAAGAGACTGGTTAGTTGGTATGGGTATCTCTGCATGACATGGTTTTTGGCCAGAAAAATAACCTTTGCTAAGAAATTACAGTAACTCCAGTTTGAGCAAGAGGGGCAAAAAAGAAAGATAGTTCATTAAATAGATGCTTATTTTCTTGAAGAATACAAGTTTTTACTTCAGCTTCTGCTTTAGCATGCCAAGAGGCTTATTTCAAAGAGTGGGAGAAGAAAAGTACAGAAAATACACAAAGTGTGTGAACACAGCAGGTCCCTCCAGCATTTTGTGCAGTACTCGAAATACAAAGAAAACACAAAGCAATGAAGAAATAGTGTCTGACTGTCCAGCTTGTCATTCCTGAATTTAAAACAATAACCTGGGGCAAAAGATGAGCAAAGAAGGCCAGCTGGAGAGTTGGAGGGAGCAGAAGGATTGGTGGTTTTGGAGACATCTCCTTTTCCCAAAAGCAGCTGAATAAATTCCGGTGTGCCTCTGCCCGACCAGCAGGGATTCAGTGGAGTCTCTGAGTGCTGCTGAAGCAGTGCTGGCTTTTCGAGCCAACAAAGCACTCATGAGTTTGTTCACGTTTGTGAGAGGGGAGCTGAGCTGCCGTGGTCACTGCTGGAGAGGATGGGAGGAGGGGGAGAGACCCTGGGGTCTTCTGTGACCCTGGGGGCATCCTGGGGGAAGGGATGAAGGCGCTGAGTCAGCACTGTTGGCTCAGTCTCACACTCCATAAAGGTGACACAAACTGGGATTTGCTTAACACGTCCTTCCTTATAGATATTATTCTAGAAAAAAACTGAACTCGAAAATTTCTATTATACTCTTTTTTTTTTTTTTTTTTTGCAGCTGTGACAAGTGCTGACAGATCAGAGGAGCAATTTTTCTAACACTGAAATCCTGTTGGCAGAGTACAGTGTGGACAGTATGCCTATTCTTAGAAATTATTATCCTACTAATCACTGCTAAGTACTTTAAAACAATGTATTATGTGCTAAATACAGGCAGGGAGCTCAGTGGTGCCCAGAAAGGGAGGAATATACAGATTATATCCTGGAGTTTACAGTCTAAAACATTATTGTTGGTTGATACAAAGCAATTGGGAAGATGAAAGGATTGCAGGCTTCACTCCACAATATCAAATTACTGCAGCTCAAAGCGGCCCTGCAGCCCACTGAAACCAGTAAGAGTTTTTTGCTTGGTCCATTTTCCTGGGATGGGACCCAGGGAATGGCTGGAGGGATGGTGGAAGCTTCTGAGGCCACTGCTCATCTGGGTGGCCACTGCCTCCTCGCTTGGCTCCTTGCTTCTCACAGCTCCAGCTCTGTGACAGTGGTGCAGAGAACCAGGCCAGCTCTGCCCAGTGCTGGTGAGGGTTTGGGAATTTTGCTGTCTAGGGAAAGAATGTTGTTATGTCTAATGTTTAATGCAGTGCTGGCACCAGGAGGCTGCAGGCAGATTTGTTTACATGACAGGCTCTGCTAGCTTGGCTTTCCAAGGGTAAAAACCTACATTCCTATGTGGAAAGGCTTCCATAGGAACAGATCAACCGGTTGCATCAGTCCATGGTTGCACAGAACGAGCAGGGCCACTCAGGTGTGCCTGATGGCGTTCTCTGCTTCAGCTTAACAACAGCACAGCACAGGTCTGACACAACTGCTTTTTGATCTCTTCCTGCAAGAGACTCCCAAGGGCACATTTTTCTGCATTGGGGCTGGTTTCTGTCTTTCAGAATTCTATTGCTGAGGTTTGAACCTTCATGGAATCAAAAATGCAGTAGCCTTCACAATTAGCTTCCATGTTATTTTTATATTACATGAAAGCAAGTTCTTGTTTCTTCTTTGTGGCATGATAATGGTTAAATTAAGTCAAAATGGAGAAATGTTTGCAGAGATTGTTGATGACTCAGATGGTTTCTAGGACAAAACAATGTTTTAAGAGCAGCATGTGCTTGTTCAGTAGACACCCTCAATGCCATCAAACATAACTAACAACAGTGACCAAAAAAGGTATTTGTCTTGAATTTGAGAAAGCATAAATATTTAAATCAAAGCAAAAACATAGCTGCTGCCTCAAAAGGCCAGTGGAAAAATAGCTAGAACCATCATATCTGGAATTGGGACTTTATAAAACATCTTTAATGCAATAAATATCCATCCTATTTGTTGAAATGAACTACATGTGCTGTGTCTGTAGTAAGGCCAGCAAGGAGAGATCCTATTAATGGTTATTTCCATGTAATAAAATTGTGTATATTTTTAGATATGCAAAAATATTTTGCATATAAACACATACACAATGATTAACACATACAGACAAAATCCTGTGAAAAACATAATGTGTTTTATATGGTATGTGTCTGCTCTACACTGAATATTTTCAGTTGTATTTGTGCTCCCTATGCTTAAATTAAAAAAAAAATTGTATTGAAGAATTTTAACCATTGGTCTCAGATTCATCTCCTCAAATTTCCTGAAACATTTAAAATTGCAACTGTAATCTCATGATTCCTATGCTAAATTTATTTTGGACCACAAGCTAATGGAAATAAAGTTAATTTAAAACAAAGGTAGTGAGGATTTTGTCAAATCTAAACAATATCAAGGGGTTGAAGTCTCAAGAATTTAGTCTGAGACAGCATGTAACTATTTGTTCCTATTATATTATTGGCACCCCTCTCATTAAAAGCAAAGAAGTTTATTAGTTTGTTTAAGAATTTCAATCTGCTATATCTTTCAAAATGAAACCTTCTACTAACAGCTTGTCACAGAAGGTCAACAAAGTAAAACAAACTGTAGTTTTTCATATCTGATACTACTGAAGATCAGACATCTAATGTGATTCATGCACAAAGTACAGTGGATGCTGAAGTCCCAGATCCATTAAAAAATAATTAAAACTTCAGTATGCCTTCGAGAAGATGTACAACTCCCATCTATAATTCAATTTTTATTCCCTCCTTTCAGGAATAAAATGTAGCAACTTTTGCTGCTTGCTTGTCATCTTTAAGTGAACAGACTCAAGTGCTACTGTTTTCTGCTTTTCATAGGACACAATCTCTAAGCTTTTCCTGTCTCTTTTATTGATTAGCTATCAGATTTATTATGAAGTTGTATCTGTCCCATGTTTTTTGTGGCATTTTCTGTTAGGTGAGTTCTGCTGTGGGGGAAAAAGCTGTGCAGAAGAACACAGCTCAAGAGACAGATGAAGCAGTGATTGGGTTCATTAGATCCTCCAGGATATGGGGGCTCTCAAAAAGTAAGTGCTCCAGTTTTTTTTTTTTAATAAGGTAATATTGGCTTTAGCATTTTACTTGGATTTAAATCAGAGATTTCCCTTTCTGTAAGTGGTCCAAGGTGCATGTTCAATTCAAAAGCAAAATCTTTTGATGTCAGGGAGTCCTAAGTTAACTTTAATAATGCATATAGTGAGAATTTGCTAATTTTTTTTCTCCCAAAACCATGAGAAGTTATACCAAGATAAAAAAGATAGTACTCTAGTAAGTCATGATGTCAAAACCACCTATTTTTGGTGTAGTTATGTGCTATTGAACTTGATCCTCATTGAAATCTAGAGTAAAATTAAACCCATTTTTGGATGGAAGAATACCATGTTGAAATTTAGGCTGGAAAATTGAATTATATCAGGTTGGAATTTGGACATTTGTTTAGACTAGCATTTTTGCTTATCACAGGTACCACTCACTTCCTAGCTCCTTTACTTCATGATTAACTTCTTGGATTGAGATTTTGACCTAGAAATCATAATTCCACTGCTTTTAATGGTCTGCATCTCAGTTCTTGAAGTCCGAGGTACATAACTCACAGTACTGATAGGCAGATAGTAAAAAACATTGTTTGAATACTATTGGTTATCTCATAGCAAATTTCCATTGAGAGTCACACGATGCTGTTGTCCATTCTCATTTCATTTTCGAACCAGGTCAAACTCACACAAAACTGAATGCAGGCATGGGTTTAACAATAATAAGGCAGCAGTTGTGAAAAAGGCATAAAAATTCAAAAGCTAAGGTCCTAGCTGAAGGTAATTTTTTTCTTTAAAAAGCATGTATTCCTGATATGTTTTGTGGCTGACATATTGAGTTTTTTCAGGCTCCAACGTCCAAATCAGTAGCTGAAATGGAGACTGGGTCCACACCAGGAAGTGATGCTAGGAAGGTGGGTGTGCCTGCTTACAAAGCCCCAGATGCCTTGAGGCAATAAGGAAGGACTGGAAATTGTACAGACATAAAACAATTCATTTCTGTTCTTTAGTGTTTATTATAGAAATGTTCAAGCTGGAGACTTGGCTCACTCCATGCTAACGGTATAACAACTTCCACTATTGTTTTACCACAATAAATACTTCTGATAGTAAGAAGACATATTTTACCAGGAGATTCCATGCAGTATGACCCCATGCGCTGCAATATTTCTTGAGAGAAGCATCACACACAACATCCTGGCAGTTGCTGCAACAGTCATTCATCTCCATGAAAAACATTCAGGTCAGGTGAGTGAAAGTGAGAAACCTCCTGTTTTTTTAGAAGAGCTCTGCCATATGGTTCATATTGATTTAAGGAACAAAACTAGACACCATGGTTCCGCTGTCATTTTATTAACAATCTGATTTCTGACACTGTAGAAAAAATTAGTTATGCCATTCTAGGTCAGCAAAGTTGATTTCCTTCTGGATGTATTCTGACATGCCATGTTGGACTTGCCATCTCAGTTGCAGGACAGAAGACATTATTTAACATCTTCTCAGAGAATGCAGGAAATGTGGGCAGAAAAGAGGGAGGAGGTGGAAAAGAGAAAGGGAGGGTAAGCAAACAATATTTTACTAAATGCTTTTCAAAAAGTTCTGTGATGCAGATGTGGGTTAAATTGAAACTGGTCTTCATTTTAACATGTGGTTGAGGTTGAAAGTGTATTTTCATACATGGTGCTGTGTTTCTCTCTGTCATCATGTTAGTATTTATTGATTTTAATTTACATCTCCTTTCCAGAGCTGGTGGAGTTTTCCAGAGTTTTGCCTTGTCTGATTGCCTACTTATGCATGGCCTGCTTCTCCCTTTTGTTTTACAATGTGCTCTTAGAAAAGAATGAATAAATGCAGCTCTGCACATCTTTTCTTACCTTCCTTCAAGAAACAAATATGTCCAAAAGCTTGGTGTCAGTTGTCCAAGGATAAATCACCTGGTTTGACAGGACTTTGCAGCAGTAGCTGCCTTCTAATGGCCAGCTACATAGAACCATTGATAGGTAAATCTCATGTACTACCAAGAATTCGGGAAAACTTTTTCATCAGAAGTGATGCAGACTGCATTTTACTGTAAAAATATCTTTAATGGAACAGGGACAATATTACAAACAACTGGTGTTCCAATTTCTAATAAAAAAATTGTCTTGGGGATCAAAATCAGAAATAAATATGTAGATATTCATATTAACCAGCTTCTTGCAGCATAACAGAGTTGCCACAAACAACATCAAACTCAGTATATCCAGGGAACCTGTGTCAAGAAAATAAGAAGTCCATTCTAAAATAGCAGATATCACATCTTCATCACTGAAATGTCAAAATATTTGAACTACGAAAATGTAAATATTAATGGATTAAACTAACCTGCCAAGTTGCAGTTGGAGAGTGTTCCAAGTAGGAAGATGGTGAGTTTCACCAGAGAAAAGGCTCGAATTAAGGACAATTTTTGTTGTTTTTGTTTGATTGTTTGTTTTGTTTTAAATTTGCTTGTTCAAAATTGAAGTTTTGTGCTGTGTGTAATCAATTTTTGGTTGTATTTCATTGTACTAAAGTGCTAGGAAAATTTCTGTCATCATCACAATTATCCTGCAGAATTTATACACATGGAAATTTATTCTTAAATAACTACTTTTGATTAACTGTGTTCAATTAGCTTCCTATGTAGGTGCTGTTATAGGAAATATGTGTCTCATTATGGATGTGTTAGCTGTTACATACACTTTACATGTGTTACCCCAGTACAGATTAACTTTCTGTGTAGACAAAAGTATACTTTCTATTTTATAACACTTAAAAGTAAACTTAATGTCAAAATCACAATGTTTGAAGGTGGTAGTAATACCTGCCACAAGAGATGGAGTTGGAAGGAACAGAAAATCTTTGGTGTGCACGTGCTCTTCGTCATATCTCAGATGCCCGAAAGATTTCCTGTATTTGCTTTCCCTACAAACTTTACAATGCTTTTTGCCTTAAAATGACAGGTACAAGACCATTGCTATGTATAAACTCATATCTTTTCTTCTCTTCATAATGAAAAAAATAACCTTGTGTAGGAAGACAGTGGTGTTCATTAAATGATATTTGTCTTATTTTGCTTGTAAATTAGATTTAATTTCTATCCAACAACCTTTTATAGGTTGTTTATAGGCATGCAACAATCTTTTTATAGGCTAAGAAAACTGATTGTGCTTAAAATATATTTTTTATGGTTTGAAGACTCTGATGTTTAGCCTTTGAAAGTTTCTGAATGTGTTACCATTGTCAGTTATTTTTTTCCTTTTACTGTACCTTACAGGGGCCATGGCAAGTAATGATTCAGAGCAGGGGATATAAACCAGATTTAAATACTTAGCATTTTGCTTCAGGCATCTGGCTCATCCAGTCATATTTAAATATAATCAAGAAATTCTTGAAATACTTTAAAGTTTATATTTCAGGGGAAAAGCAAAATAAAAATTCCTTTGAAAATAAAACTAAACCGACATTGCCCATATCTGGACACTGTGTGTCCTCCCTGCTTCTTCTTGCTTTTCCTGCTGCAGAAAGAAATCTATTTGGGGTCATCTTAGAAAGGTTCCTGTCCTTTCAGCATGACATTGGCCCATGGATCAGAATATTGTTGTGAACTTCATTTGTATTTCTGTGGGCATTAAAAAGCCGATCTGGCAAAAAGTTCAGCAGCAAATTTTATGTATCACAACATTCACAATTTGATTTTACTGAATGGAGACAAGTAACACTTCTCAAACATAGCTCCTATCTGTGCTTATTTAGATAATTTAGTATAATTTTGTTCTGCCTTTTTTTTTTTTTTAATTACTGAGCAGATGTTAGTATTCATGAGATGTAATTTTAAAAATTTAGCCCAGAAGAATAAAAGAATAGATGTTGAGGATTAATGGCACTTCAGGTGTCCTGTTGAGAGTCACCAGTGTAATAATCTGTGTTCTGGCAGCACAGCTGTTGTCATGGCCCCAGGGCTGTGCAGCATCCATCTGTCCTTGGGCAGAGTTCCTGCAGAAAGTGGGGGCTCTTGAGGGGGCTGGAGTGTGATATAATATCTGACTGACTCCAGCTCCAGGTGCCAGTGCTCAAACATTGTTCCTAAGTTAGTAGCACTTACGAAGTGATCTGAATAAATAGTTATGTTCCATCCAAGTGGGAGGTCAGTTGATGGACATCATGCTGCTTCTGTGTGACCCCAGCCAACACAGAAAATGATGATTTTCTTGTCTCCTTTGGTGGACAACTGGCCACACACCACTCTGCTGGGAACCTGTTCCTTTGGAAGCAGCAATGAGTATTAAATGATTTGGGGTTTAAAGAAGGAAAGTACTCTGCAGGTCATAGAGGCTTGTACTCCATCACTGCATCTTGGATCTGGATCAGTTGCCTATAGTCAGTTTCTGATTGGAAAAAAAATATTAGAACTGGAAGGTATTTCTCTTCTGCAGAAATCAAGGTTTGGTTGCAAAACAAATATTTATTTCACTTTCAGATTTGTGATTTAAATGCCCTGGAAATAACGTTCTTAAAACCTCGTCCTGTCCTGGAAAGAAGAAACACAGAACAGGAGCCTTTTGGGAATACTGATCTGCCAAGGGTATAAATGGATTTATGCAGCATTATTTAACAGCTACTGCCCGGAATATTGTTAGGAGCCATAGATCATGGTTGCAACACTAAAAACTCTGGAATGGAAACAAAATTTCAGGTTTTTTTTCCTCTTGTCTCCAATTGCTTTATTCTGTTGTTGCTGTTTTTTGACAACTCTGTGTAAGCAATGCAAATATTTTGCCTGTGGAGCTCAGAAGCATCATATTATGTTCAAGCTTTGTCTGGGACCCAGCTTTTAGAGATAAGGAACGTCCAGCCTTCCTCCTCTCTCCCTGTTCCCATAACTGGAAGATAGCCCTAATGTCTTTGTACCTTAACATTAGAACTGGAAAGGACTCACTCCACCCACCAAAACATGACAAAGACAGGATATATCCTTAGTACATCTAGATAATTCAGTTCTGCTTTAAATAGTCAAATGAAAAGGATTCTTGTATATGCCCTGGGAGACTATTTCCCAGTTTAACAAGACTGTTTTATTCTGATTGTGAATCTGTGTTTTCCACATTTGGAAATGAGCACAAATGACCATTGTGATCTTCTAATCATATTTTTGCCCTAATACTCCCCACAGAACTTTCTAAAATAGTTTTTGTTTTAGTCAAACTGCTTTCAAGAGACAGAGACCCAACTGCTAACTTGGTGAAGCATTCCAGTTTATTGTTTTTCTTTTAAATGTATGTTTGGCTTCACTTTCTAGCTACATTGCACCACTAGTAACAGATGTCTATATTTTTTTCTGCTTTGTTCCACATTCTTTGTCTCCTTATAAAAGAAATTACAAATTAGCCATTGTATTTATCATACTTGAATTGCAGATTTTTGGGTGTGTAAATCTTGGCAACCTATACCTACAATGCCTGCTCTTTTGAAGTTTTAAAGGAGATTCTTTCTGCCTTTCTACTCCTATTACTGGACTAACTCCTCTGAGCTGTAATAGTGACAGGGAGACGTAAATCTCTGAAGAAACTTAAAGTCATGGAGTTGCCATATCAAAGCAGATCAATATTAGACCAGGTTCCAGGCTCAGCTAGTACACAGGAATGATTATTACTTCCTGTGTCATGAAATTTTGGAGGTGTAATATGAATTAATTTTTAAACTCTTTTTGATTTTTTTTCATACCTCATGGTATGGAGGAAATTGAGGATTAAGTGGCATGTGTGGATTAATGTTTAGATTGACTGGCAAGTGGAATTCAAGAATTAAATCCCCATCCAGTTGCAAATAGACAACATTTTGTCATTCATTCATTCCCAGTATCTTTCTGAGCAAGAGCATTCCCCAGGTTCATCTGTTCAAAACTTCCTTCATTTTTCAGAAATTTCAAAAATCTGCACTGAACTTAAAACTGAGTTCATGGGGGTGTGAAGAGATTGCTGGAACATGGTGACAGGTTCCCCACTGAAGCTGTGAAGTCTGCTCCACCTTTGCAGATGTTGAAAACTTGACCAGAGATGGCATTGAGCAACCTTCTGTAGCTTTGAAGCTGGCCCTACTTTGTGTGTGATGTTAAATGGTCTCCAGACCTCACTTCTGATTCTGTCCTATGATTCTGCAATTCTGCTTTTTCATTTTTTTATCAGTGATTTCTGGAAGCAAATTAGCTAAGTGTCTAGTTTCATTGTCTTTAGATACCACAGTCACACAGTACTGACAGCCTGGAAAACCGAAGCATATGAGGTGCTCGCAGTGTCTCGTCGGATTTCTGCATCAGATGCGGGAAGTTGAACACAATGCTTTCCTGGAAAGTCTTGGTTCTGGGTAAAATCTTCAGTAAGCACAACCTTTAGGCTTTTTATTGGCATATGATGGCAGAATGACTTAAATTCAGGAATGAGTGAGAGGCTATAATGTGCTGCTATGTTATTCCCAGATTGAAAAGAGAGAGTCTGGTGAATGTCTTTGTGATCTATTGCTGTGGTTGACAGGGATGGCAAAAGCAGGGAGAGGTCTCACTGACATTTTAAAAGCAGAAATGCTTTCCTGATCTTCAGTTATGAGAAAGTACAAAGAAGTAAGAAGTTTGTGGTAACATTAGAGAGATTTTTTTTTTTTCAATTTCCCAAATTTAGAAGTAAAATAGAGAAGAGCTGTGGTTCATTAAATGATCTGACAGGTTTTATGGGTCAGCCATTACCATGAGTAGATCTGAGTCACTCAGGACCAATGCAAAGTGCTCTAGTTTACTTCAGTCATGTTCTCATAGCTCTAGGAGGAAAGAGAGCCCAGGACCTCTCCAAAAATGCCAAATTAGGCAATAAAAACTTTGGAAAGTGGCTGTTAGAAGACAAAATCACTGTGTTGTGTTTCCATACCTTCAGTACCCACAGTTCTGAGTTTTCCCTGTTTTATATTTAAATTTTACAAAGTTTCAAAAACTTTACTTGTTTGGGTTTTTTTGATTATTGGTTTTCTGGTTTTTGGGTTTTTTTTCCCTTTGGATCTTCCCATTTCTTCAGTTGGTCTGTTCACCTGCTTTGGTGGCCTTCACGAAACTCCAAAGCTCCTTCTTAAGCAAGTGGAATAGTCATTAACCAAAAACTGATATAAATACCTGCTTGGTACTTATAGCTAAAAGAAATGTATATAATGAAGTGTATGAAAGAAAATAATCTATGCCAACAAAACTGTCTGATGGTGGACTCTATGTTTCTTTTCAGGAATAAGGGTATTCAGGACCCTGGGTGCTGGAAATCAAGTTTCAGAACATTAACTTGCTTAGTCATTGTTTTGTGATAGTGGACCAATATTTATTTATTGACTGGGACTGGAATTAGAGGTAAGATTTCCACTTCTCAACCTGTCATGGAGCATCTTGAAAAGATAGAAGAAAAATATCTCTATTATCATCACAGGAAAATGAAGTTGTAGTCATTTCTGTTTGTCTTTTCAAAATAAGAATTGCTTTTAAGCTCCCCTTTAGACCTTCTCTAATCCTAGGAGAGAGAGAGAAATTACTTCCCAGTAGAAGTAATTGCATAGGAAATAGATCCTTTAGAAAAGGTTGTTTGCTCAGCTTTAAAATAAATTTTTGGTTTTGTTTCACTGAGGAATGGCTGAACTGTTTCTCCCTATTCCCACAGGGACATAACTTGTGCTTGCAGCAAATATTTTTCATTTGTAAAGGTAATGAAGGTCTCTGCAGGATGAAGGGCAGAGCTACTAATCACATTTCTGTGGGATAACTACTGTACTTTCTGGGGAGCCTTGATGAAATCAAAAGGGATTTTCACATGTTTCTGCACTTCTGCAGAAATATCAGCTAATGCATAGGGAGTACACACCATAGGGATATCTACAGCTACGTGCATATAAACATGAATTAAAATCTCATGCATTTAAGTTTATGCATATAATGTAGTAATGGAAAGTAGCCTCCTCCGTGAAGAAACTGATAACCATTGGGATCAAGACAGAAATGTAAAAATCAATATACTCCTTATCTAAGAATAATTCAAAACATTGATGTTTTCAATCTGTTGCTAAATTATTGCTATAATTTAACTAAATTACTCTTTTGTGGCTTCCTGTACTTGACATAAACTTGCTTTTGAGATTAGCAGACCATCCTACATGAGATAAGCAATGTAGGATGCAGTTTGCTATGGTAAAAGCCCCCATTGGCTTTAGGCATCTGACAACAGATTCTTAAAAGTAATGTCAATGACTCTACATCTTCTGCTCCCTAAAAATCTACCTGTTTTGTCTTAGAGTGTGGGTTCAGGTCTGTGATTGAGCCTCATTTGTTTCAGACACTAATATTGGACAAACCTTGTATGCTGGAAGCTCACTTTTTATAGAGGCTGCTGCACACCCAAACCTGCACCTCCCCAGTTCTTCTGACAAACATCCCTAGATGTTGTTATTCAACATTTAGCAGTTACCTTGGCCAGGCTCCTTCCTAGCCTGGGAAGGGTCTGTGGGTCCTTCCTTATGGTCTGAGATGCCATCAAGGGTGGCCAGATGTAGGACAAACGTTCTTCTTCTGGCAAACAGGATGCAGAAAGATTCTTAAGACAGACAACATGGTCTTTGAGTATTTTCTGGCTTCTCTTCATTCATTTGCCACCCCACTGTGAGTTCACCCACATTTCAGTTTGCTGCCCTCATTCCTGGCCCCTCATGTTGTTCCTTTTACCAATGACTGCTACAGTTTTCTTCACCCATCATTAGGCTGAAGATCTACAGTCAGCAACAATTGCACTGTGTTTTAATCAATGGTGCTGGAAGTATTACAGCCTTAAAAAGCAAATATAGCTATCCTATATATATTTATATTTATATTTATATTTATGCATCACATGTATATCCTTGGTGTTTTAATATGCAATGAGTATTTGTTTTATATATATATAATTGCTAACATTTAAATTAACTTCAGTATCACTACATTTATGAGTTAGATTGCTTATTTTGATTTCTTCTGCTTAATCTGGGAGTGTGTCCTTTAATAATATGCCTTCATCCTTAATGACTGCAGTCATCCTAAGCTCATGCCAGAAAAAACATTGTACTACAGTGATCTATCATGTGTTACATTCATTATCTGACCAAAAGGATGCACTCCTCCACACAATTACACTGAGTCGGGGCACAAAAATGTGTAAATGTGTGTACTTGTAATAGGAATGTGCTTTGAGGGTTAGATCTCTTTAAACAAAGACAGGCATTATCTCATTTATTCTGTCCAATCTTAATCTCTTCTTAAAACATATCAACATCTAGCAGAGAATATCCATAGCAGCTATCATAATAATTTCTCTCCTAAAATAGTGAGGCAGACTTCAAGGTCTGCTCTTAATCTGGATAAAAGCAGGAGACAACAACAGCCAACACTGGTAGAGTATAAGACAAACAAAATAAACTATACGGTAAAGGAAGTCATAATATCGCAAATGGACTACAAATGTTCGGTGCAATTTTTTTAAATATAGAAAATAAATTAGAAAAGCACGTTTTGGCTTGTTTTTTATCCTGAACATTTGTAGCTGATTTCTATGTGTTGAGGTTGTTTTTTATTCAGCTGAATAGGATCTGTGTTCTCCTAGGGATGTCCAATGTCTTGGCAAAGACACAAAGTTCTGTAGGGCAGGAAGGCTGAGGAACTGGGACTGTGGCCTAATATATGCACACTTATGTTGAAAAATGCAGTGACTAGAGACCATCTGTGCAACGGGGTGCCTTGGTCCTGTACAGATGAAGCAATGACATTTCTCTAAGGTCAGCACAACGTAAATATGTTTTGAACTCCAAGTGTGAGGAAATCAGCAATAATGGAGTCAGAGAGCAGTTAGTGAATCCAAAGGCATATTTCTCTATCTGGACTTGGTAGCTCTGTGCAAGCTGAATGAAGGTGTCTTTCATGTTGCAATTGCCCTGAGTATTCAATTACCAGTCTGCAGGTCTGCAAAGCAGTTGCAATCAAATCTTTCAACCCTCTCAACTATGTTCATAGCTGAAACTGAATAAGCTGTGTTTGACTAAGTTCTATCCTGACTGATATCATGGGTGTCACTAAGGTTTCTTACAATGCACATTCCATGGAGGGGTCCAATCCACCTCCCATAAAATGCATTTGTGCTAGTAAGTTGCACAGTACCAAGGAGTATTTCTGTTTATTGAAACTAGCTCTGCTTTTGGCATAGGAGGTTTTGTTCATATGGATGAGGGGTCTGCTGTGCTGGTTGGCACAGATGCCAAAGAAAGGCTCAAAGAACATTTGACTCACTAGTATCAACATAACAATATAGTCCAATTAAAAAAAAAAAAATTACCTTCCCATTGAGGACAAACCAGTTCTCATTCTGAGCAGAATGATGTCAGCATGCTGCTGTTAGAACTCATCCTGATATATAACCCAGGATCTATCCGCATGTATTCAATCATCTTTCACAGTTTAGTAAGTATTCCCACAGTACATTTATCAGTAAAATATGTAATCTTATCACAAGCTGCAAATACGCGCTCACCATGCCCACAGTCCTTTGGAGGATAAACAATTGTCTGACACTTCACAAAACCCAGCAGCAGACAGAATTTGGGGTTTCTGGGCATCCCCAGCAATACAGATCTATGGAGGAATAGATTCCTGCTCCAGTTTCACTCTTCACACATCCCAACAACAAAAGGTTGTAATTTTAGGGTTGAGTGGGAGTTGCGTGACTTAGATGAGAGCTGCCCAGTGTGTTGTGAATTTGTGGAAGTGTGCTTCAAGACATGCTGGCATGCTGAGTTCTTAAATTAAAAATGTGTTTTACTGTGTGCTCTGGGGGAGCCTTAGAGAAGAGCAGTCAATCTCAATTAATGTGAAAAGAATCTGGCCACGAGTGTATTGGAAAAGGTTTTCTTTCTGCCATCAAAGTGCTTCCCAGCTGGATGTTGTTAATAAATAATTGTCTGGTTTCACTTACTGCCTTGAAGTTCAAAATCTTCATGTTTTATGGGTAGTTAAACAAAGTAAAGAGCAGAAATATTGGAAGACCTGAGTTACCATTCCTGGATATTGTAAGACATTTTATATAACCTGAGGATATGGGAGATAGTTGCTACAGTCAAACAAAAAGTCTGAGTTCTGCAACTGCTGCCTCTACTACAGGAGCCTTTCTTTAAAATTTTCTCTGTGATTTTGGAAGTTGACACTTGCATCTTTATCAAGTATTTGTCTTTTTCTGAAATTATCTCATAGCTATCTGTTAAACAGTTTATTTAGGTGACCATCATAGTCATGTAAACAAGCTGTTGTATTTTTATTTAGTTGATACTCATGCAAACAAGCTATTTCACTTTGGTGCATTTTATTTAGTTGAAGGCTAATGGTACATGGTACACCTAATCTGTGTTTCCTTTAACCAGAATAAAATCCAATCAGGAAAAGGGAAGTAATGCACTTAGCATTGGTCTGCTTCATTACATTTTACACATATAAACATACATTGCATTGATTTTCTAGAATCTGTTTGTTGTGAAAAATGTTTTCATCACAGTTAGGATATCCAAAGATGCCTAAAGGACTTGGATGCTCAAATCCTGTTTGCTTTTCTCCATTTGCTTCTGCTCACTGGAGAAGTTTTCCAGTGGAGAAATGTCTGGGAAGTGTTTAACAGAGGTCTCACCCCAGAAATGTTATGCTAATTTTTGTCTGCTCTGAGACTCCAGGAGTTCAGGACATGGAATGAATTTGCACGTGTTTAATGTTTCCACGGTTTTATTCTGAAAGTCTTGAGCAATTCCTGCTTAGTACACTGGGACTTTCCTTCTGGGGAGCTGGCTTTCTAAAGGAATAGTTAAGAGCAGTCGTAAGAGTCTTCCTGAACGCGCATTTGTACCTCAGTATTTAAAGTCAAATCCCAGTTTTATCAGCTGAAATTAGAACTCTGAATGGTTTTCATTTCAGGTCAGAATTCATTTAAATCAGGTCCAGCCTTGGGCATTTGAGTTATAAACACTTCTTCATTTGCAACGTGACTAATCTTTTGAGCAGATGAAAAAGCCTTATGAAAGACAGGCCTCAGCTTAGCTAAATGGTCAAGCAAAATGCCTTCCTTTAAGGTGGCTTTATCTGCACTGTCATAGCTAAGGCTTTTGTGCCAACACGACAAAAGACCACTTCTGTCTTCTGCACAGCTATAGACTGGTTGGCATGCTTGCCTCAATAAAATGTGCTAGGAACCTTCCAGTAAAAGCCGAGAGGATGGTAAAAATAACATTAAACAGCAGCAATGTTATGTAAACCCTGCCCATCACTCCTCTCCCCTGCAAATCCTTCTGATGTTTTAAAAACATGTGATGTAATTTCTGATGAAATATTGGTTTTTTCTATAGCCTGTAGGTGTAGGTCTTTCCTACAGAGTTGTCCAGCCTAATTTGGACAATACATTTGAAGGCAGCAAGATGTGGGTACCTGAATGTTGAAGGAGAGGGCCCTGCAAATGGGATTCTGAGGACATAGGTGACAGCAGAAAATGTGTCAAAGAATGGCAAGTAATGATATGAAGCTTAATTTATTAAAAATAAAGTATAGGTCTTATGATTGCACATGGACACAGCAGGTTGTACCTCACCAGCATGGACATGTTGGACGTTAAACACCTTCTTGATGTAGGACTGCAGGTCAGACAGAACTGCACTGCACACCCTGAATATTCCTTAATAATGAGATTCATTGCAGGCAGTAAAGAGCCTAAGCTAATTAATAGGGATGTGTTCCTGGGTGTACCTAAGTAATGACTAGGCACCTGAGTGGAAATGAGAGGGTTCATAGAATCACAGAACAGGCCAGCTTGTGAGGGACCTCAAAAGATCATCTGGTCCCACTTTTTGTAGGAAAGGAGGCCTAGATAAGATTATGTAGCACCTTGTCCAGCTTCATCTTGAAAACCTTTGGTGGTGGTACCTCCACCAAGTCACTGGGGCATTTGTTCCTGTTGACTCATCTCTTTGGAGATGGAAACTGCATCACATAAGGAAGGGAGACTTGATGTTGTTACCACTTTTATGATGGTACTCCAAAGGTCAAGGCACTTAGCAAAGACATCAGAAATTCAGGCTAGATGCTTTTAATGAAAGCACAGCAGCCTTGGAATAGAAGATGTGTCTAATCACAGCATTGCACAAAATCACAGAATAAGCTGATTTGGAAGGCACCCACAAGGATCATTGAGTCCAGCTCCTGGCCCTGCACAGCACCATTCCCAAGAGTCACACCATGTGCCTGAGAGCATTGTCCAAATGCTTCTGGAACTCAGGCTTCAGTGCTGGACCAAGTTTGGTGCTGTGACCACACCCCTGGGTGAAGAAACTTTTTTCTAATATCCAACCCAAATCTTGCCAACACAACTTGAGGTCATTCCCTGAGGTCCTGTCGCTGTCAGCACAGAGCAGAGATCAGTGCCTGCCCCTGCCCTTCTCTTCACAAAGAAGTTGTAACTGCAGTGAGGTCTCTCCTCAGTCTTCCCGAGGCTGAACAGACCAAGCGGCCTCAGCCCCTTCTCATATGGCTTCCCCTCAGGAATTGTTTCTGTTCATTTTTAAGTATGGCATCAATCCCTGGCAGGGAGAGTTTATCCATGACCTAGTAGTCTTGAAAAGCACACTCCATAGACAAGGACTGTTTTCTTCTGTGTGCAGCTTTCATATGATCACATTGGCTTGTCAGTCCCAAGCCACACAGGGCACTAAGGGGCTTTGCTGAGCTCTGCAGAGGCACAGCCCTGGTTGAAGCTTCTCATGCCTCTGCAGACCTCCCTGGGCAAGAAAGATTTGTTGTTGACTAGACACAGACTACTTTCTTGCCTAATTTAAATTTTAGATTCCAGTATCCCATTTTGTATCAGGCCCACAGAATGTAGTAATCCACTAAGAGAGAGAGCATGTCTAGTTTAAAATACAGAGATAATAAATAAATTCCTTCTTTGAAAAAAGAAGAAACATTTCCTTCCTATATGTGCTAATTTAATGTATATTTTAGCTGTACCTGTAAAATACACATTCACTGAGCTTGGTCTGCAATCCCTTCTGATAACAAAGTGTTATTGCTTGGTGAGATTACTTTGCCTGATAGCCAAATATTCTTTTTGAAGAATTAACGAGGAATTTATCTATTATTCTGGATGAAAAGTTCTGGAAGTTCAAGGCAGTAAAATTCCTGTCTTGCAGAAAAGAACACAGCTCTGCCTCTGTCAAGAAGCAAGACAAAAATTCATAGCTGATTTCAGCAATAAGCTCCCAAATTTTGCAAAGAGACTTTATTTTACTAAATATTTATCTCAGAAATATGCAGGTCATAGACCACTCACTTCTCTGAAGCAAACAGGAAATTTATCTGCTTCCTGATTTTGTTTTTCTCCCCCCCAAATTTTCCTACCACAAGCATTTGGTGTGTGAAATGAAGTCTGATTTGTGTTCATTCTGACTAATTTCAATAGCTTTATCATTGATCTTTATTAAAAAAAAATTAGGAATTTATAGAGCTGTGAGCAACATGAAGGGTCATTTCTTTGTGATTTAGTATATGAAATGAGCTGATGATTTCAACTCTTGTCAAGAAAAAGTGCTGTCTTTGAAAGCAACTAAAAGACCTGGCATCTTTGACAGAAAACATATTTAATTTTGGAATCAGGGAATGAAAGAAAAAATATGTTTGAATATGCTCACTTAATCATTCTCCTACATCCGTGTCAGTTTGTAACAACCATGTTCAGTAGAACATTTGACAATTTTGAAAATATTCATTAATGATTAATGCAAATTTTAATAGTTGGTTCCAGTTTACCACAGCCCTTTTTTTAAATCAAAAGTGTTGCTGATGAAAAATGGGAAGCAGAAGCACATGATGATCCTAAATTTAATAGTGCACATTTTGAATGGAGATCAGTCACCTAAGTATTTACAAATCAGACCAATATAGAAGGATAAGACATTTATAAAACATCTACAAAGCAGATAATTGATTCATCAAAGTTGTGGGTAACTGATTAATATCAATCTGTTTATTTTAACTATTCCTAAGAAATTATAAACACAGAAAGTAATGGAACTGAATCTATCTGGAACAAATTTCTTAGTAACAGTTCATGGTAAGGCAATGATTTTTTTAAACAGGGAAGAAAGCTCTAGTCTGATTTACAGACTAGATCTGGTTGAACAGTGAAAGGTGTTTACTTCTCAGGACAACATACTGAATTTATTATGCCAATAATGATTCCAAATGTAACTAGTTTGGCTCTAGGTAATTTAGTTTGGTCAAATATCTTTCTCAATCTGATCCTGCCCATTTTTATCCTCTTTGGACATGTATCTAACAACATACAGCTGTGAAAATGTTTGTAACATCTACACTTATTAAATCAATATATACATTATCACCTCATATTAGTACACTGCTCCAGCCAGATTTAGTTTATAGAAATGAGTGGAATTGTACTGTTACCAAATGTGTGTTACCTCAAACCAGTACCTATTCCTATGGTTCATGCAGTACCACCCCCCATATATTTTGAACAAGACAATTTTCCTTTGAGAAGGGCACACTGAAAGTAGTGATAAATCCTTCAACACACTGTATGATGTTGTGCATTTATTCCTTGATCCTGTCCTTGAAAGGCTTCTAAGACAGTTACAGACCAAGTGTGCTATGCTAAACAGCTGAGTTTGAAGGGTTACAGATATTAAACCTTGACAGAGTAAATCCAATCTCTTTTTGTTTATAGTAACTAACTGATGAATGCACCTGTTCATTTTTTGATCAAAGCAAGGATCTTGGTGTTTCACTGTTTTGAAAGAAATTTGCTCTATCAGTTTTTTTTTTAGGTTTTTTTTTTTTCTTTTCTTCTTAAAGTATTCATACCATTTTTTTTTTTGTGTCCTGGGGCATTTCTTGGGCTATTCCTGTGTTTCCAAGTGAGAAACCTGAAGAAAATGATGGATAGAATTGAAGTCACCACTGACAGGGATCCCAGCAGTCATGTGTCCCTTCTATTGTCTCCAGTTCTCTTCTGGTAGTAATGGATGCAGTTCAGGGTGTGTTGCTTTATTTTCCCTTGTGTGCCCCTTGACCCCTGCCTGGGCCTTCAACTTTCACACTGCTCACCAGCTGTCCTCATTGTGCTTCTTTCCTCACAAACCACTTCCCAGCTGAGGATGGGTAACAGCTCTGGTGAGGGACAGCTGTTCCCAGCTCTGAAAGCAGGTTGGGCTGTGGCTCCATCCTGATGCCAGCCCTTGGAATGGTGGGGAACACCAGTGGGACTGCAGTTGGATACCAGCTGAGGAGGTTTCTATTCCTCTTACACAACAGACAAACACAGAACAAACCCCTCAAACCAGTAGCTGGTACCTCTATCCTTCCCACTGCATATGGCAGAAATGGCAGCAATGTCTGGCTTTCAGGCTGCATTCCCAGCTACACATCCATATTTGTTCCTTCACTTCTTTCAAAGTGCAAGAGTAGGCAGCCTTCAGTCCTTACCCGTGGAGGCAAAAATACAGTTGTAAGAAATCTTGAATCAGAAGTTGTGACTGACTGCAAAGCAGGCCTCAGGACCTCTAAATAGTAGCTGACAGGACAGTCCTCTTAAAGAAAGTGTTTTTTTTCATCCAGTACCAGCTAAAAGAAAATGTTGTACTTGATTAATCATGGTTTAATATTCTACCAAAGCACACAAAGTATTTCTCAAAGACACTTTTCTCAGTTTCTTTGCAGTAACTATATGCAGAAATTGTGGCATATAGGCGCAGTATTCCTATGACCCTCTTTAGTCTTATCAAATAGCATTAAACTGAGCCATAGCATATTCCAAATGCTGCATCAATAACCAGATGCCCATTTGTGATCAGAATGTTAAGCAGGTGTTGCAGAATCTGGTAAGTAGGAAACATTTATCATCAGCTAAAAGACATTGCAGTGGCAAAGCCTTGCTGGAGCTGAGCGAGGGATCCCGTGTTGTGTTGTATCTGACTTGCAGGTGTACAGGTTTGCAGTATGATTTTTAGACATTTTGAATTAGAAAGCATGGTCTAAACAGGGAAAAAACTGTGGATCTGTGAAAGAATTATCTGTCAGTTGTTGTTAAAATGTGGTTCTACGAGTTCACTCACCCAAAGTATGGTGAATAACCAATTTATTTGAAACAGTCTCACCTGTGCACACCACCACCAAATCCTTTGTCCCGGTGTTACTCAGTGGAATATATCCCTAAGCCCCCTCTATGTGTGTTGCCAGGGGTCTGGATACCATCCTTACTGCCCCGTATTCTGCAGACATCACTGAGGCACCTCAGGACTGCCCAGGGCAAGATCTCATTCCTTTGTCCCCAAGGCCGGATGGTCTCTTTTCCCTGAGATTTCCCTGAACATTACTGATCCTTTATGATCTCAGAAAAACCTCAGGTCCCTGAATCAAATTTTACCATCTTAAAGATGAAGATAAAATAAGGTAAGTTTTGCCATCACTGAAGACAAAAACTGTGAGTTGTAAAGCACACTTGGCCTTATGTGGGAGCTGACTGCTCAATTCACAGGGAAGCACAAGTTCCAGGAGAAAAACATAAAAGTGTAAAAAAGGGGCTATGAAATAAAATCATGTTCTGTTTAGAGAAAGAACAAAAAGTTTGGCTTAATCTCTGAAACACAGGCATGGTTTGCTATTTCCTCTGAACCAGTAAAGTTTATGTGTGCCTGTGGTGAAGATAGTAATTCAGAAGTTTTCTGTCTTGGCCAACTGCAGGGAGCAGAACAACTTCTTGAGAAACTGGTTGTGCCTGCGGCACTCCAGTGTTCCTCTCCTTCCCCCAAAACAACTTTTATGTGAAGACTGGGATTTTGAAAACCATGCAGGGTTGGCCTGACTTTCCTCCTAAATGTCACAGGAAATGCTGGAATCCACTTCTTCTGTGGTTAGCCGGCGACACATACAGGCTTTGGAAACTCTATAGCAGCATGGATTTCCACATGAATCAAAACCAAATGCAGTTGTCCTGAGAAGAGTCTCAAAGGCTGGAATGATCTTGTGTGTGAGAGCTGAGTGTCACTCAGGGTAGGTATAAGGTGGTGCAGCCCCTCTCTTCTTCCCAGGAGCACAGAAGAGCTGGCAGTCTCTTTCATGTGTTCAAATCATGACCACACTGATGCTAATGGGAGTCATGCTACTCCCTGAGATCTAGCCAGGATCTTACCCTCTGTGACTGTATGCCATCCAAAACTGGAGTTAGCCTGAAGACTCTCTCCGGTTTATTGCCCAGACTTCCACATAAAGACTTTGTCCTGCTCCATTCTCAGCACATATTTCCCATCTGCATTTTTCTATGGCTTTTAAAATTTCCTAAAATTGCATAACTTTGTGTCTGTATCTGTATCATCTGTATATGTATTTGTGTTTTCATAGTCTATTCTGTCCGTTTCTGGAAAGGATTTCGTAAATTAGTATGAGAACTACAAACAGGATGAAAAATATTTTAGGAAATTGAGGAGAAATATTCTGTTGAAGGATATTTTCATTTTTTGGTTGTGGTTCATCTGAAAATCACTCATCCTGAGAAGACGACCCAACATGAATGAAAACAAAAGTCTAGAAGGGACTCCTTATTCATCAGGTAGAGAGTCTCAAACTCCTGTTGCAGGTGAAAGATATGTATGTGATGTGGACTGAAATGCAGGAATCAGTCAGGTTATTACTTCCTAAGGAATGACACTTAAAAAGAGAAGCAAAAAAGTAGAGAAAAAAGTTCTTTCTTCCTGCCTCATGGTATGCCTAATTTCAATTTTTCTCATCCGTTTATAAGTCATTAGAGAGATTTCTCTGGTTCTTCAGGGACAAATGCCATCTATGACACCTATTATCCAAACCAGGAGACTGATTCTTCATCAGGAACTGTATGGTAAGGCAAAGAGTAATGGGTTCAAACTAAAACATGGAAAATTTAGGTTTGATATGCAGAAGAAATTCACTGCTGTGAGGGTGGTGAGGCACTGGAACTGGTTGCCCAGAGGCTGTGGATGCCTCATTCCTGGCAGTGTTCAAGGCCAGGCTGGATGGGGCCCTGAGCAACCTGGTCTAATGGAAAGTGTCCCTGCCTATGGCAGCGGGCTGGAACTAGATGATCTTTAGAGTCCTATCCAACCTTAACCATTCTATAATTCTGTGAGAAATAATTGCTTTGGTTAAGGGAGTGGAGCTTCCCCAAGACACACAGAGTTTTTCAAGGACTAGAGTTGTTTGCAAGGTGTCAGCAGCTCAGGCAAATAAAGTCTGACCTTACTCTCCAGAAACCTCTGATCATTTTTCAAGAACAAGCATTTATATCAAACATATATACATGAATACATGGCACCTGGCCACATACAAAGAGATGGAGTGCAAAGACCTATCCACACTCTTGCCAGAGGCAGCATATAAAGCACATTATGCAGAAGTGCCTGAGAACGTGTCTGCTGCTGCACACTTCTCATTGTTCTGTATTGAAACTAGAATGTGCAAGGAGACAAGGACTGTTTATTTCTTATTGTTTGTTTAATTGGACATAGGAGATGTTCAATGCCTTTCTCTTGCACAAATTTCAGTCATAATGGCAAACAAATCAAGGAAAAGTGTAGTCTATTGCAGGCTTCTTTCCTGAGTTAGGAGATTTGTGAAATTATTTAGGTCACCTCTACCTCAAAATACTATAGCAAAATTGTGACAGGTAATAGACCGTCCAATAGTTTCAGTCTTCTTAGCTATCAAGGTTTTCTTACTTATGTTTTTAATAATGTGAGGCCAAAGACTTCCAGGTGGAAATATAGTGAGTTAATACAACATGTAATTCACCAAGAATCTGAGTAAGTTAATTAAATGCAGAAATGGTTTAGAAATGTTTGTCAATATTACGCAGAGGTAAAATAATATTTGAAAGAAAGTAATGAAATGTGAATCGGTGCTCTTTATATACATATTTAAAAGAGTCTTAACTGAAAATTAACTTTCAGAGTGAAGGTGAGAGAAAATGCTGTAATATGTTGGCTGAATGAGAATAATCCTCCTTAAATTCCCTATTTTCTTATTGATCCCACTTGCTGCAAAGACATAAGCTGAAGGTGTCAATGGGGCCCCTCAAGCATTTCCTTTCCAGTTGCCATTTCTGTATCCTGGAATTTGAAGCATTAATGATTGCTTAAAGCATCCTGAAGAAAGTTACAGTTAGACTAGAGATCGAGCCACATACCTCCAAAATGCATTAGTCAGCTGCTCTTTTGCTTTAGCTAAAAAGAGAGAAATCCTAGTTTGGAAAAATTGTGGTACACTTGAGGATTTTAAATTATAAGCACTAATTTAGTGAGGGAAATTACTTGTTCTGCAATTATGTTATATGTATCAGCTTCCCTTTTCCTACCAAAACCCCATCCAGACAGGCCACAAATTTTTGCAGGGTTTCTCACTTTCTTTCTCACTCTCTTTTTTTTTTTTTTTAATTTTTTTTTTTCCCAGTGTCCCTAGAAATGGCTGTTGAGGAAAAACAGTGAAAGGAGTGGTGGATCATGGTGTTAGTGTGCATGAGGAGGGGTGCCAGAGTGCAATATTGGTGCCAGTGTGCAGGCAGCTGCTTCTAACCGGGAGACAGGGGAATGCAGGAGCCATAGAAGTGTGATTATGGTTTCCTCCCTTTCTCCTTCTCCTCTCACACCACCAAACCTCCCCATCTCAGTGTCTACTTTTTTCTTCGTTTCCCTCTCTCACATCTTTATTCTGCTCTTCTCCAGCTGGTCTCAGGGTCCTGTGCCTGTTTTTCCTATTCTGGTTTTGTTTTACTTCATCTTGTCCTTCCTGGCTGAACAAGCTACCCAGTTATGACTGTGCAGTCTTTATGTGCCACAGAGAAAATTTTAGTAAAGATCCTGCTAAGACTTTTTCATTTACTGTATCTCCTAAAGGTTTGTTAGATATGTGGGAAGACATTGAGGACTCTTCTGATTCAATGGTGAAAAAGGAACCATTTTTTAACCCAGGGTTTTGATATAAGTTGTTCTCGCATTACACACGTGGAAAGACGAAATTTTTTGTATCGATGGACAGCCTGTGAGTTCCTCTTTAATTTCCTGTGGATTGCTTTAGAGCGACATACTGAGGATTCCCATCATAACAACTAACCTAGTAAAGAAACTATGAGTCGGATGACACCATCAAGGATCCTTAAAAAAAATTAGGTATGTTTAAAGAATGTCAAAAAGTCCACTTGAATGTTAAGAGACTGTGATGAGGTCTCTTTTTCCATAGAAAGCAGTGAAGTCTCAGGATACCACATCCTTTACTGTGTCAAGTCACAGCTGGTGTCTGGACTACTTGCACAGCTCGGAAGAAGTGAATCAAACCAGTTTAGCACATCTTGCCTTCTGTGTCACAGATGACAGTGACACTATTTTAAAACGTGTACAATTAGATAGAAAAGGAACTAAAAATCAACTTGTGACCAGGCTGGTTATATTGCTCCTTGCCAATACTTTCAATATGTGTGGAGAGTAATTTTAGAAATGCTATATATGTAAGTTGTGCTTAAAATCCTTTGCAAGCCTAAAAGGATGTTTGGAGTTACGATTTAAAAACAGCAGGATTTAGTGCAGCAGGTTTTGGCAAATGGATCACGGCAGTTCCTACAGCTGACAAATTAATGTGGACCCAACAGACTAACATGTACCATGTGTTTATTTTGGCAGCAAATATGGAAAAATCATTTGGATAAAATTTGTATTATTCAACTGATTTCTATTTTTGTTTTGTGTTGTGTTTTTTCCTTCCTTTAACTGAAATCACAAAGGTAAGGTTCAGAAAATCTTTCTGATTGGTACCATATTTACCATGGTATGTGAAACTAACACCACTACATGATTTTTCATGTATTAGTCTATCTGATCACAGTAATTATCTTAAGTATTAAAATGAATCAAGACCCCCTAGAACCCAGGTTGTAGGTAAATAGAGCAGGTAGATGTCAGACCAGAAGATGCACTGCAATGCTTCATGGTTTAACATTCGTTTGCAATGAAGCTTCTGAGCATCTGATTTATGAAAATGCAGACATATCTGTTTTCAAGACAGTTTATGGAAGAATAATTGTGTTTTTCACTGAAGTATTATCAAACTCTTTAGCTTAGTGTTGCGGAGAGTAAAATATGCTAATCATAAATTGTTTGTTGTAAGTCATAGGTTTTCATTATACACAGCTGCACAAGTTATGGCCCTGCATGTCTTAAAGGATGAAAAGGACAAAAAACAATACCATGCCTGGATGGAATTTGCATGTTCACTGTGTCTTTTTTGAACCTTGTAAACCCTTGTCACACACTGATTTTTGTACACAGAAAATGTTGAAAAAAATCCTCCGTCTATTTTCATTGGACATTGGGCTGTTTATTTCCCTTTTTGACTAACTTTCCTCCCTTTTTTTCCTTTTCCTTCGTTTTCCTTCCTCCTTCCCTCCCTTCCTTCTTCCATTCACCCATTATAACAAATTAAGTGAGATGTAAATGTAATATCCCTAGCAGCATCGGTTGTCTCTTCTACAGATTGGGGTAGAGCACTACTTTATACCTCTCCAAAATGCCTTAATTCTTTTGTGACCATGTCTACATACCACAGAAGCTACAATGCTATTCTTGTGCACGAGTGTTTAAATTAAACTGGATATGTTTCAGGAAAAAAATAAAAATGTTCCAACTCAATTGTGAGAATGAGCTAATTTTATGGATGGCATTCTATGAATTTGTACCGGTTCTCTTAGGCAGGAAGTAGATTTCATGTCATTAATGTTTTTGGTCCTAAGATTTCTGACAGATAGTATCTGATTGGGTTTCCCAACCCTGCTGGGCTTCTTTTTTTTTTTTTCTTTCTTTTTTTTTCCCCCTTTCTTTTAAAAGTTCTGATTACAAACAGTGAATAAATAACTAGTCTTTTCCATCTGCATGGAATTTAAAATTAGATTTCAGTAGTGGTTGGGAAAGTATGCTGTGGAAGCTTGGGGAGAAGTGAGTGGAGGAGAGTGACCTTCAGCCACCATCAGCCCTTAATTCTCCTCTTTGTGTCCTCTTTCATCTAAGCCCTCCAGCTGGAAACATCTGTAGAGGCACTGTCATGCCATCATTCATTTGTTTTCCTACATCTGTGTCCTTCTTTTCCCACCCTCAAGGATGGAGAGGGTTTCTACTGTCCCTCCTTTTCCTGGGAATGCTTGATGGAATGAAGGGTCAGTACTGGATGCTTAGGGAAAGATTCTGAAAAATTAACTGAATGTAAAGCAGGCTTTTGCCCCACAACTTTCACCTCACCAACAACTCTTAGATCAGGATGTTCATCACAGTCTTTACTTGCTTTTGTAGTATTCTTGTTGTTTTATTTCTTTCTTGACTTGATTCTCATGATGGTGGGAAGTAAGTGGTTGTCAGGTACAATGAAACACTCTGTCTGTTACATAGACTGTGACACCATGGTTAGAATGAACAAATCCATGAAGAGCAAGAAGAGTCAAGTCATGGTGGCATCCAATTTTTTACTTGCATTGGGTTTGAAGCAGAGAGCCATGACAGAAATGCAGATCAGTATCCAAGAGTGCCTCTGGTAACCAGAGAAAGAATAGCCTTTTCTGAACATCATGTCTGAAGACATTAATTTTGGAAGGCTGGTTTCAGTCAAACCTTTCACAGCCTTGTAACAATCTTGCTTAATTTAATTTCCTTTTGTCTAATATAATTTCCCCTCCCTTAATCACATTTCCTATGTTGTGTTTTAATAGAAGATGAAAAGTAAAAATTGAAACAAAATATCAAGAACGGGGATGAAAGGAAGACATATCCAAAAATATACCCATGCCCTTAAGATTTAGGTAAGCTATAACTGGCATATTTGGTAAGACCATAGGCAGAAAGATGCCATTTTTGACATCTCTATTTCCATGTCTCTAGCTATGGATTTAGATAGCTCAATACCAAGCTCTGTGCTTAATGGGGATGTGAAAGAAATGCAATTGTCTTGCCCTGTAAATCAATATAGCTTTATCTCTGACTAATAAATCAGTGTCATGGACATATTCCAGATGGAAAAAATGATCTTGCGAAGTTTGTGCCTAACTCATTGTCTTGGCTGCTCTGGTGGGTGTTGGGACAGTTCTGGTTGCAAAAAAGTGAGAGGTTTTTATGTGTCCCTTTCAGCAATGCTCTGAAAGGGAAAACCCTACCAAAGCCAGCCAAAGAATATTCTAACTTGCTAACAAAGTAAAACAGTAATTGTAAAGACAAAACCAAACCAAACCAAACCAAACCAAACCAAACCAAAAAAAGTCTCTCACTTCATTATTTTCTATAGGTATTAGAAAATGTTTAGACTTCAACAGAAAGATAAACACAGTAAGATATTTTAGGTATTTAAAATTTCTGGTTTT
Organism: Rhabdornis inornatus; assembly: GCA_013397075.1. NCBI lineage: Eukaryota > Metazoa > Chordata > Aves > Passeriformes > Rhabdornithidae > Rhabdornis > Rhabdornis inornatus. The sequence continues at coordinate 540,960 of VWZS01002974.1, read as the reverse complement.
AGAAAGGATCTTGTATTCCTCTGGATCCAATAGACTGACAATACTAAAAACTGAAAAATTAGTTCTGGTCACTAATTGGTTTTCAGCTGTTAATTTTCCCATCCCCTTTGGCTTGTTTAGCCCATGCATTGGTACATAATTAAAATACTCTTAAATGTCGATTAACAGCTGTCTGTAGTGAATGCTTGAAACATTACAAGTATCAGGGGCTGTTTCTGAGACCTTATTGCCTGTGACCATAAGGCTTATGGGAGTGCTTAGAGGAATTTCTGTCTTTAATTTTTATTTTGTAGCCTGGCCACAACACTGGCCAATTAATTGAGGCTCATAAAAATTAAGACCTCTTCAAGGTCTTGGTTAGAATTATTTGGGGAAATCTCATTAAAACCACTCTTCTGCTGAAATTAAACCTGCTGCACCAACTTAGGTCAGTTTTTTTCCTTAGGAAGTAGTTGATCTAAAAAATATATTCTTATTCCCTGGCTTAAGTATTTTTCAAACAGTTTGGAGAGATGAAATATAGTGCTGTGAAAAAAAAAATTGGCAATAATAAATATCCTATGTTCAGGAAATTGTTCTTGTAACTGAAAAGGAGAATGACAATTTGGAATGCAGTTGGAAGGGTATAGATGATTCAATAATTAAAAGGACTGTGATTATGCCAAAAGGTACTCATGCTGCCATTTGTGACAAAAATAATTGGCTGATGCAATGTATGTCTTGGCATTAAAGAGCTCTTTGTAATATATATGATTTTTTTTCTAGGAATTCAGCATAACTGACTGCACAAATAAAGGTTCAAAAGTCTGAGATGAGTGGAAACTATAAGGAATTATTGAGATAACTTCTGAGCATATGTCTGTGCATGTTCCTCCTGATAATATTTTCATACTGTTACAGATGGAGAGGAGCATCTGCTCCTCTCAAGAAGCAAAACGGTCTGGTGTTGACAAGTTCACCCAAGACAATTAAGGATAAGTTATTGCTGTAACAACATAGCCCCAAATGAGGGGCAGGGCAGAATTACATCACCTAAAGAGGAGCATCTGCAAAATTTCTCAAATCACAGCTCCTGAGGGCATTTCTCCCTGGGTAGGAAGACTGGTACAAGAGCTTCTCTTGTGACTTGGTGGTCCAGCTTCCCTGGCACATGTAACTCTGGGTGAGTAGTGTCCCAAGAAAGTGAAGAAGCTGATTTTCTGAAAGGCTCTTGTGAAAATGTGTGAAGTGAATGGCAGCAGCTGGTTTGCCCAGGCACAGCAGTTCCATAGCTAGCAGAAGATTATATGACAATTTGACAGCCTACTCATAACCTTTTATGTGTATGAACATTGCAGAGGGCCAGATTCTCAGTTGATATCAGTCTACACATTTATATATCTCCATTCATCATCTTAGTCTTGCATTCAGTATAGATTGTCTTGATATTTTTGTTTTCATTTCCAGAGTTTAGTGCATTGTTTGTAGCCAGATCTGATGTATCCTTCCAGTTTTTCCTCTTTTACTACCTTACCTTTCATCTGACTTTTCAGCTGAAGAATATACTGGAACAAGCAGACCTGAGCTGCAAGTGGGTTTGAGCAGCCTGGAAGCATCAATAACATCAGGTCTGCAATTAAGGAGTGTTTGAGCTTGTCCATGGACATCAAGTCCTACTTTTCTAACTCAGGCTTGTTGCCACATGACCCACACATGAGCAGCTTAAAAAAAGAAATAAGAAAAGGGCTAAATGGAATATTTTCTCGAAAATCTTTAGGAACTGTAGTGAAGTGACCTGCCAAGAAAGCTTTATAAAATAGACATTAAAATTTAAAAAGAAAGTTCTTTTAAGAGTCTTGGCCCCAATCAACTTTGTGGACTTGGCATACATTCTAGAGATTCTGGGTTTCTTTTAGTTCTTTAATTTTGCTCTGTAACCACTGACTTCAGAGCCAAAGGCTATCTGCTTGTTCAAGAATAAGTAGCTCCAACTTCTATCTGAAGTCAACTTCTATCTGAAAATTTGTCTATGGTTTGGCAATTTTATGCTTTTGGTAAATGCCATAAAATGCAATTCTTCTCTACCATGTCTTCAGCATAAAATAGATGAAATCTGGCACCTTATTTGGTGATATTGACTGTTGCCACAGTAATGTTACCAGTAGGACTCCATGCAATATTGAGGTGATAGGTAAATGATTATTTCTTTCTCAAAATAATAAAACTATTTTAGTAGTCAAATATTTCTGAATACAACATTCATAGCCTATAGAAGGGCTGAAGGTTTTATGTGCAATCTCCACTTTACTCAGTTTTCTGTTTTTATCTTTTGTTAAGGATGAACTCAAATCCCCAATTTATCATCACAAAGCCTAATGGTAGGCACCTCAAAAGAATCCTGTTTCCATTGCTATGCTTAAAACACTTAGGAAAAATGTGTTTTGAAAGCCTTTCACTTGGGAAGCTAACTGATTGGCTTAGGTAACCTTACCCTGGAAGATTTTTACAGTGTTTCTGCCTCCAGCTGTCCACCTCATGCTTGTGCCAAAAACTGTTAAATGATGCTTCTTTTTTTTGGACGAACAGGTTGACACCACTTCTTATTTTCCCTACTCCTTATTTGACAGTAGGATGATAAATTCTGGTAGGGTGGCAGAGCAAACAGCTTGGGGTTTGTCATCTTAAATTGCTACAGTGTATACAATTCTCCAGACTTGCAAATACTGTATTTCTCTCTTGAAGCCTTCCTCATCTGCTGCAGAAAGAGGGTGCTATCTACTTAGTCAGTTAAATGGCATTTACTTTTCAAAAATTCCTTGAATAATGAATTTTTTTAGCTTGAAACAAACTTCTGAGCTTTTTGTTTGTTTTGACTCATAAAAAGGAGAAATCAGCAAAGTACCAGACCTGCCTGAATAGCAACAGTACTTGCTTGTGTGACACAAAAGTTCACATCAGGGTCTTGCATGTGTTGAACAGTAGAAGCAGGAAATCCTTCCTAAAACACATCTGATGGATTTCTGGTGGCTGAACGAAACTAGCTCTCAGTGTAACCTAACCTTTCCAAACTATGAATTGCTGTGAAATTGTATTCTAAGTAAATGTATTGCAATTACAACATGGGCATGACTCCACAGGAAGCCTTTTTTTTCCCCCTTCTCCATTAAGAATTCTGATTCAGAAGCAGAAACTGGCTTAATTTGGCATTGAGTTTTTTCTGCCATTATTCTCTCTATTCTGTCATCCCATGATCTCAGCTTCCCAGGAAGACAGGGCATGGTGCAATTTTTCAGAACGAAACAACATGGAGTTCGGTTTTCCAGGCTACAATTCATTGCAGTTCAGTAGTTCCTACATGAGAGATGACTGCAGAAGAGGTAGGAATGGCATTACATAGAATAGCATTAGAAAACAGTAAAAATCCTAAAATAATCTGCTCCCTGACTTGCATGGGAGCACAAGTAAACACAGGGCTAAGTTTGGCACCTTAATTCTGTTTTGGTGCTCCACAGGTTTTGATTGGCTCAGTGCAGAAAAGCTAACTTGCAAGGGCTTTGTATACCTAGACTTACCTTACTCTTTGTTTACACAGCAAAACCAAGACGTGATTGCAGCACGAACTAGAGCATAAGCCCTCTGGGCACCAAGGGTACCACACACCATCTGCAACCAGTGTTCACATCTAACTAGGATGTCTTCATTGCTATCATTATCTCTGGAGGTTTAGTTTTGATTGGTTTTGTTCCATAATGGAGTTGCCAAGTGTGGCAAAACAAAGGCATTTTGTTGCTCAGACCTGTCGTAAGGAAATTTAATCTAGTCCTGACAGCATCATTGTGTGGGATTAATCTCACCTAATTTTAGCTATTTAATAGTTAGGCAGCAAGTTGAACTAGTTAAGAGTCGCTGGAGGGGTATGGCCGTGTCCAGAGAATGGTTTGTCCTGGCCTGTGTCTGCAGTGAATCATTTTCTGTAGGCAGCCATCTCCTCCTGTTGACTGTTGAGGAGTCTAGATGACCAGCTTAGATGATGACTGTAACTTTCTGGTAGCAGAAGTTGGGTAAGAGGAATCCCTCCAAATAATTTTTATCTGGGCAAGGCAGCATTCCCATCTCAAGGTGCATTGTATGTAGCCAATGCTTGACATGCAATGTCTACAGAAATAGCTGCAGGAGCTGTGAACACAATTACTGTGATACTCTCTTCAAGCCTGGCCAGAGAACAGGGTGTGTCTTATGTTTTCATTCTCCTTGTTTGGTATAATTAACCTTAAGCTGCCTTTTCCCAATGGATCATTATAAAGCACACACAAAAGGGAATTATATCGCTGCTCTTCATTTATGCTTATTCAGAGCTTTGCAAGCCACAGAGAGCTAAATACACATTTAGACCATCAAGAATTACAGTTCTGGGCCTTGTGCATCTTGTCATTCTAGCTGTGAATAAGAAAAGGGCAGTTCTTGCTTCAGGAAACTAAAGCAGTTTGACAGTAGATGTCTAAAATATTCTGGAGGTGACCAAGCTATGAAATGGACCAGTGGTATTGAGCAGGTTCATGCCAGGTCTAAATTTAATGTTAGGTGTCTAATGCCAGGCTGGCTCAATTATAGTCATTCACAATGTTTTCTTGTAACACATAAAGAAAGAACCAACCTAATGTTTGGAGAAGCTTAACTTCTCCAAACTTGTTAGACACGTAGTCTATTTCTGTTCTGAGGAGATGAGGGGAAAAACCCCCAATAACAACCCCCCACCTTTGCATATAATGCTTCTGTTCAGCAACAAGCAATAATTTCTCCATTGCTTCGATGATCTTTTGTCGTGATTTCTTTTTCCCATCCAGCTAACTCAGATGCTGAATAGGGAAAAGTTGAATTCTTTGTTGGGTCTGAGGATTTTTTCACCAAAACTTTCTAATGCATGAAAGGATTTAGTTTGAAAACACCAATTTTTTCAGGCAGCTAACAAAGACGTCTATTTTCTCTACTTTTTATTGGAATTGCTTCTTAGGAAAAAAATCACAGAGGGGGGTTAATCTTTTAAATGAAAGCTGCTACTTCTAAGAGACCTTTAAATGCTTAAAAAATTAAAAGAAACATTGCCACTTTTGATACACTGCAGAGACAACGCCTTCACATGAAAATCATTGTTTATCACTAACATGCCCTGTAGTCTCTGTGTTGTGATAATTTAATGTATAAAACTAAGCATTCATAAAAGTAACCATTTAGGCAAAAGGTTGCTATTTCATCTGGCAATATAGTTGTTATAATAACAGCATATCTGAGACATGAGAGACTTTAAGAAAAGTGTAGACAAAAAGAAACTTAAAGCAGCCAGTGCCTGTTTCCATTAAGCTACTAAATCACCTCTTATTTCAGACCGACATATATGTTTAAGTTTCCATCCAAATTCTAATCCAGTGGCTTTAAACTAAGCTAGTATCTGCTGCTGAACTGGATCTGCTTTTGGATTAAGGTTCCAGCAATGCTTTTTTTTCTTAATCGTGCCAAGCCACTTGGCAAACTGTGTGCATACAGATGCAGGGCACAGAACTCTCTCTTCTGCTTCAGGTTTATATATCTTTTTATCTTTCTCCTTGTGCTGGTGACACAAGATCTATGGAGGGAATAATTGTTTTTAGAGAATGCATTATAATTCACATGCATATAGTTACTGTCTAGTGTGTTATATTAGTAGAATAATGGCACACTTTAAAATGATTCATACATAAATACACAGTTAAACACTGTGCCAGACTACACACCCAAAGGGTTGATATTCGCTATACCTAACAGGCACCTTTTCTTGGGCCTTCAGTTCAGTGTTTGCTCCCTCAGTATAGTGAAGCATGAGAGACATTTCTAAAGGTAAATTTTAGGTGAAGCAAATTGATTTCTAGCGGTGTCTCCATCAATTATAAGAACAGTCTTTACTGTTGCAGGCCTTAACCAGAATTAATCTAATTTAAGGGCATTTTCAGCTCACACTTTGCAAAACATAAACCCTCTCTGAAAGGAAACAGGAGACCTGATTACCCAGAATTTGAAGAATTCTGAGGTGCTTAATGATATTTTTGCTTCAGTATTCCTCGGTACATGCTCCAGTCACACTGCCTGAGTCACAGCAACAAAGACAGGGACTGGGAGAATGAACTATCCACAGCAGGAGAAAATCAGGTTCAAGAGCATATAAGGAACACGCACAAGTCCATGGGACCTGATGAGCTGCATCTGCGGGTTCTGAAGGATCTGGCAAATGAAGCGGTTAAGCCACTATGTATCATGTTTGAAAACTCATGGCAGTGCGGTGAAGTTCCACCGAAAAGGGAAAACAGCCTCCATTTTTTAAAAGGGAAATAAGGAAGACCCAGAAAACTACAAGCTTGTCAGTCTCATCTCAGTGCCTGGCAAAACCATGGAGAAGTTCCTCCTTGAAATGTGGCCAGCAGATTGAGGGAGGCTATTCTCCCCCTCTATTACACTCTCATGAGACTCCCACCTGTGCTGCATCCAGCTCTGAGGCACCCAGCAAAAGAAGGATGTGGATCTGTTGGAGTGTTGGGGCTTTTCAGTCTGGAGAAGACTCCAGGGAGATCTTGTAGCAGCCTGCCAGTGTGTAAAGGGGGCCTGCAAGAGAATTGGAGAGGAACTTTTTATAAGGATATGTGGTGATGGGGCAAGGGGTCTATTTAATGGCTCCAAACTGAGAGTAGGTTTAGATTAGATATAAGGAAGATATTCTTTCTTGTGAGGGTGGTGAGGCAATGGAACAGGCTACCCAGAGAAGATGTGGATGCCACATCCCTGGCAGTGTTCAAGGACAGGTTGGATGGGGCTCTGTGAAACCTGCTCTAGTGGAGGGTGTCCTTGCTTCTGGTACAGGGCTTAGAACTAGATGATCTTTAAGATTCCTTCCAACCCAAACATCTATGTTTCTGTGATTGCATTATTATCTGATTATCTGTATGAGAACAAAACCTTAGAGTGCAGTGCAATGACTATCTTTAGAAATAAAAAGAGATGACTGAAGCAGTAGATCTGAGGATTTAGATGCAAATGTTATTTTTGCTCTATGGAATACTCAGGGGTTTTGTTTTGGTCCTCCAGCTTATAAGAATTTTGCTGATATTCAATACATAATATTTGATGGAATTGTACTCCAGGGTCTGAAAACAATTGATATCAATGCGTACCATCCATCTGTAAAAGGGGAAGTTTCTAATTAGGAAGGTTCTACCAAACTACTTTCAAGTCCAGACCTTTTATTCTTAGATAGGAGCATTAGCTTCCCTACCTGGTGGGAAGAAAAGAAAGCTTACATAGCTTGTAGAACCTTTGAAGTATAAACCTAGACAAATAAGTACTTGTCTTGTTCTTTCAGGCTATGTACCTGCAAACAGAAACAGTGGCAGATAGATGATAACATTGCCATGGATGGATGATTACAATTCCATTGTATTTGTACTTTGTGTTTATAAATAGGATCAAACTTATACAGTTTTATTAAATGTGGAATGTCCCTATGGAGCAATAGATTTCCCTCATCCCTCTAACTCTATTTTGAAGCAAATAAACTTTAGTTATAAAAATTTCAAGACAAAATCTTTTGATCTATGTTTCTCTTTGCCTTCATGGTGGCACAGAGAAGATCTATACAGTCAGGATAATGTATCTCTTGGGGGTTTGATCAAGCCACTATAAAACTGCTGCCAATAAATCCAGTCATTTATGTAACTTGAAACATTCTGCCATGCTTAAAAAGAAAAGTTGACTGTGGAGCACCAGGATTTCTAAAACATTTCAGCACATTGGATCATGGATTTCCCCGTGTCACTTATTTTACCATTTCAGTGCAATACCATATGTCCCTGAACAATTTTGTAATGTGGCCCATATGTTTGCTTTTCTTGATGAAAACCAAGAAGGTAGCAAATTATCTGAAGCACTGACACACAAATTGTACTTTTTTTTTTTACTTCTGTGTTTAGATTAATTCTTTTTTTTTTAAATATTTTGCTAGTTAATTGCTCTCCACTGAATGTCCATATTTCGTGAAAAGTTTTGAACAACTCTTTGGTGACAGAACGTTCTTGAATGTTCCTAAATAAGAAGTGTCACAACATAACCTATATATTTTTAAAGCTAGAGATGGTATTTACGAAAAATATAATCTAAATAGAGTGTTCTGCAAAACATTAAGAGAAAACAAACTTAAAATTAATTCTTCCTGGCAAGCAGAATTATGTTAGAAGTTAATTTGGCCAAAACAGAAATCTGGGTCTCAGCTGTGGAAATGGATTTAAATGTTTACTGATGAAACTCTTACCAGGCTTGAGATGAACAGAAAAAACTGAATGTAATGAGGAATAGCTAAAAGTGACCCAAACCACGACTCTCTCCGCCTCCATGTGCGTAAGTGTGTGCTTTTGTGGTTTTATATGAAAATAACTATGTAGCTTTGGTCTTTGGACTTTTGGTAGCTTAATGTTTTAATTTTGATGTGGCCCAACTAAGTATGCAACTACATATAGAACAGTAACATAGCTGTGAGATTTTTTCAAAGCAGAAAAGGTTGATTAAAGATACAGATGGTCTGCTTAAGTCCTCTGCTGTGTTGCAGTACGCTTCATTGACCATTCCAATTTTCACAGGGTTTTTTCATTGCTTATGGCATACTTCTTATTGTTTAAACTTCTACTAAAATTCTTGATAATTACAAATTATGGTACAGATCGTCTATTAAAGGACATTTGGAAAAACTAACATAAGCAAGTTAAATATGTGAATTCAAACCATATTGCATGACTGTGTGGACACTTGATCTGGTAATTGATGTCCTTCATTCGATTTAACTTAAGTCACTTCCAGGCCAAATACAAATAAATCATATTAAAGTCACAAGTTCATCAAGAGGAGATCCATGAGGAGACTAAGGCAGAGCAGTAAGTCCACAATTAGAAAGCCTATTCAGCATAATTTGTATGATGCCTGGAATTTACAGTTACAAGAACTACAAATATAATCCCAGCTGATCTAAATATTTCCCTTTCCTTATTCTGAAAACCAGGTAAAAGAAAAGTTAATATAAAAATTTTATTTCAGCTGCTAACTCTTTAATGTTTTTGAAAGTGTTTTTACTATGTTACTTCCAAACACTGTAGCCCATTACCTGCCCTAAGCACTGCAGACAAAGAGAAGATGGAATTAAAACCGAATTTTCAGGACATTTACAGAGTTAATGCAGAATGTAAATGCCGTTTAGCAGAGTTGGTTTGGGTTTGGTTGGGTGGGGTTTTTTTTTGTTTGTTTTTGGGGGGGAGGGGGTTCATTTGTTTGTTTCTTTCTTTGTTTTTTTTCCCCCATGTTTGAGCAGATAATGAACCCTTCCAGACTGGCTAAGCTCATTGTGTAATTTAGCAGCATGGATGGATGATGCAGTGGGGACTTCTCCAGAGGCCCATTACTTCCTGATCTCTGCTATCAGAGCATATTTATGATATGCATAAAGAGGAATTTGGCTCCATTTAAGGTTTACTGCTTATTGACCTCTAAAACTGCTAAAGTGATTTCTAGCAGCAGAGAACATTATACTGGAGATCAGGATTTCACAGGTCCTTTTTATCTCAGCAAGTGCTGATCCTTCTTAAGACTTACCAGCTTTCTGGTTCTCTCTGTGGCAGAGAAAGACCTTTCCTGTCTCCAGCAGGACTTTCTAGTTGAAACTCATACCTGAAAACACTACAAATGCATAAAATAGTTTACTAAGACATGTTAATCTTAAAATAAAAGAAATCGAAAGATTCAGCTGAATTATTTCTGCTTTAAATTCAGCAGTCCTTAGAGGCTGCCTGTCAGGCTCAATGGAAACAAGGTTGATGGACATACTGGAGTTATATCACAACTTTGTGTGTTTGTTTCATACTTTCTTCAAAAGGGCACAATGGACAGCTTTTCTTAGTCCAGAAGTGGGCAATTGCACTTTCTACTCTTGTAAAGGAGAACTTTTTTCTGCTCTCATTTGTTTTTTTTTAGCTTCAACTTCTTTCACTAGTTTAGCTTCACTAATCTTTCACAGATTTATGCCATCTTTATGCCATTTCGGTATCACATCCAAGCACACTCTATACTGAATTCAGGGTTAAAAACAAAAATCTTGAAAATTATTTCATGCTTCTGCACTGATGGAGCTCTACTTTCCAAACACTACTATTATGAAATGAAGTCTGAATACATAGTATTTTTTGAATAGTTTTCCATTTAACTACTTCTTCATGGCATATATCAAAATCTTCGGTTGGGGAAGTGATTTAGAGTCAGACGAGCACCAAAATACCTAAATGTTTTGAGTTTTCAAAACTGGGCTGAAAAACAAGCTTTCCAGTCTATTTCTGCTTTAGTTTGTCCTGGAAATACTTCCCCATCAGCACTGGAACAATAGTTCATTTCTCCATCTTATTAATGGGCAGGCACTTCTTGCCAAAACTAGCCTTGGAAAGGCCTAGAAAATTCCATCGCACTGTAAGGGGAAGTAAAGAGAGTGTACTCTAAAAGGAATACAAAAGTGAGGGAAGCCCTCTGAAGATGGAAACATGAATTCATTTTTGGATTCAGTGGGCAACATTTCCAAAAGCAGTCAAACAACTTGAAAATGCAATCAAGGTGATTTTGAAAAAGTTACCCAGCACCAGTAAAGTTACAGTCTTTCTGTTGTTTGTAATTTCTGAGTATTGTGCTATTTGCATATTGCTCCGGAAAGTATAGAACAACTAGTAGAAATCTAAACATCAATTAAAACAAAAAAATTATTTTTCTCAGGTCAAGATCTAATTTTTTGGAACTGTTCGGTGTACTAAAAACACCTATTATATAAAAATTGGCTAACATTATTGTTAGAGTCAAAAAAATACAGTAAAAAATGGGTGAATGGCTCAAAAATCAGCTCATTCCCACTTGAATCTGGTTTCCTCTGGTATTGCATGAGATAATGTCATGGCTACTTTTTTCACTAAACGAGTTTGGGATGGTTGGTTTCACCAGCAAGAGATTCTAATTCTGGATGAGTTTGTTCTAATGAGGTCTTACATCAAGAGTTTTCCTCTTGAGTATACTAGCAAGAGTCAAAATCTGTCTTCTCAAAAGACTGGCTCATAAAAATAACAGAAATAGTACCAGTTCCTTGGTTATAATATTTAGTCTTCCATTAGTTTATACTCCACCATATAAAGGGAATTCAAAATTAGTGCTGGTTTTGCTGTAGCTGTGATGGTTCAGAAGCTGTTTACTTCAGCTATCAAGCAAGTTATGGTAGAGAGGCTGAACATATCTGTATATACCCTGAGACAAAGAATTTTTCTATCTATATTTAATCTATGTCAGCCATTATACTTAGGAAACTTGCTTCCTGCTATCCCCTGACATCCTGATAGCTTGGCTACAAGAAGCTGTTTGGGGATTTCTTTGTACTTGAGAAGAGTTGTTTGGGAAAGCTGTAGTACAATAACTATGCCAAATGTTCTCCTTAGAGGGGGCATTCTGTTGTCCTGAGGGAGTCCTTTTGTTGGCATCCTCAAAGAGAATTATCTATACTAGCAGAAAGATTTCTTGCTTTGATGGTAACCATAGTTTACCAGGTGTTTTACAGACAGAGTTGTATCATGTAGGACTGACTTTTTAACATTCGTAGCTGCTTCATTTATATTTAACAAATGTTTCACACCTGTTCATTCACCAAAATCTTACTTTCTTATCTTTTCAATCATCCCTTTTCTTGAACTCTGCAATGGACGCTACATCCCTGTGCCAGATACCACTGTGGGAGTAAAGAGCACGAGACTTTGCAAATGCCAGTAACACAAGTAAAGATTCATGAAGATAATCATAGCATCTCAGTGCTTGAGGCAAATACCACTTCATATGTAGCACAAACCCATTCTTGTCTTTTCCCCCTTTTTATGGTAAGACTATATGTGTACTATGATGCACACTATAATTATGTAAGAATTTAGAGGTTTTCCATCTTTCTACTTCTATTTCGGCATGAATCTATCCCAAAGCAGCAAGTCCTGTGCGTAATCAAAAAGGAACTGAGATAGAGGGTTGTTCTGCCATCTTGGGAAACAAATAATAGTCTCACAGCATAGTTTTTAACCAGTTTCCTTTGAAGCATCAGAGATCCTACAATGATGCAAATCTAGTCAATCTGCTGACCAAGAACAATGGGATAATTAATGGAATGCTTCAGCTTTGAAATTGAATTCTTATGATCTAAGAATTATGAGTTGGATGGTAGTCACTCTTTGAACTGTTTGAAGGATTTGGATATAATTTTCACCCCATAAGTCATGGAGCAAGTCATTACTTACTTGTCACATAACTACAGAGAGCTTGCTCAGGGATAGATGTTTTATAAAACTGAAAGAAACTAAATATTTATTTACATTTTATTATGTATCTTTATTGTTTGGAATTTTCTTCATCAAAGTGTTTAGAGGTTCTAAGGCAAAGTTTAAATGCACTTGAAAAGTATCTTTCTTTTCAGGTTACATGAAAAAGCACTTAAAGGAATTGCTCCACTTTTTTTTTTTTTTGTATGTGCAAATGCCTCCACGTTCTGCAATTATCACCTCTTGCAACAAAATGAAAACAAGGAATATTTCTCATTAAAACTTCAGGGTTTTTCCACTATTTCTGCAGGGAAAATGCTTTAAAAAAATGCAAATGTAGTGGTTGATGTAACTTAGATTCCCTTAAAGAGCTCTGTGCACAACCAGGTTGATACAAATCAATCAGGTTTAATGAGCTTCAGATAAGGCAGGTAGACAAAAATTTCAATGCTTATCACTGCCTTAATTGTATATTCATTTTGATAACACACACCTCACCCCAGGGGTGTGGTAACGAAGGCCAAGTTTATTCTTGGATCACTTTACGTGTAAGCTGATGGATAGGTAAAGCATTCCTCATGTGGGTGCAGTTAGCCTGGTACTGTTCTGCTATAAAAACACACCCTTCCCTAAAATAAGGACAGTTTGATGGCACAACTGTCTGAAGATTAGGAATTTCTGTCAGCATAGCCATGCCAGACAGGAATCAATCCAATACACGAGTGTCGAAAGTCTGAAGGGGGAAGCACACTGTAGGAATGATGCAATATGGTCTCTGTGCTGAGAATGATGAATATCACTAACTCCCTGGGAAAAGGCATGAAATGTATACATATCATTTCGGATTGTTGCCTGTTCCATTTCCATATCCAGTGCCTCTCCCAAATTACTTGCTCAGTGTAATAAAAAAATATATTATATTTTATCTGATGCTTTCTGTACTGTTCTCAACCACCTCCCCATCTTGCATTCTTTCATCTGTATTACTCGTCTTCTTTCCTTTAAAAAAGCAAGCATGTCAGGGTATTCAGGATACAGTAGAGAAAGTTAAGAACCTGGAGAATTTGTTTGATCTCTTTTACAGGCATTTTGTTGAATTAAAAAAAAAAAAAGCAATTCCTCAAGTGAAATATGAATGGACACATTTGGAATATCAAGAAAATTAGGTTCACAATGCAGTTATTCATTTTTAGTGGGATTTCAGATACATTTGCTGCATTTAGTTACGAAAATTTGGATTGATGCAATATGCTACCTAGGAACCTCAGTCACAGTTCAAATCACACTGTGAGGGTCATAGAGGCAAACAGAAAAGTATTTTGTGTCTTAAGGAGTTTGCAATCTAAGTGGAAAATCAGATAGCATACAGATAGAATCAGACAGAGGAGAATACAAGGTAACTAGCAATCAGGTTTTTTGCAATGTTAAAACATACAGGGAAACCTGTCTTGTGAGAGCAAGGAAAGTGAAAAGAGCTACACTTATTTTGTCTGTCAAAGTCAAGGTTGAATGTAGTATTCAAAGATACATTTTTGAGATAGGTAAACATCAGGGAAAGTGAAGAGCTGTTGAAATATAAGGATAGTTCAAAGCAGAATGCACACAATTTAATCCTGAATGCTGTTATCTAGATCTGTATCTCTTGGAAACACAGAAATATCCTTCCAACATGCGAAGTGAGAGGAAAGAAATGCAATTGCTTTAGGATAGAGCATAAGGCATTTACAGCAAGATAGGGAGGATCCTGGATTTAGGATCTAAAACTTGGCATATGAAACTGTCTCTTCAACTTGCTGATATCTGCAAGAGAGGATGGATGAAAACTTGATTGATGTTTGATGTCTATTTGCACTCCAACCACATTGAACTTAATTAGCTCTGTGCTTCAAAGTCTCTGCCAGGCAGGTGCAGGAACAAGGAAGAATGTCTTCTTTTCAGCCCCTAAATGCAAAATACTGCTTCTGGGAAAGATGGAGTTTTACTTTCCTTTCATATGTCAGTGACCAGTGAGAAGCCCTTGAGGTACTTAAGATCATTTTGGCTCATGTGCTTTAATCATGCCCTCAAGGCTAAACTCAGTCATTATATTTCGGGATATGTACTCCTTTTTCTATAAAACCACTAATGGATTGGTATTTGGATTTTTACAGGGAAATTGCCTTCCTCTCTTCTATTTTCATCTAACAAACCCCTTGCTTATTACATGGACCTCAGATACTGCATTATCCCCTCGTTTCACTGGTCTGTTCCTTTGTGAGGGGCTAGATTTTGTCACTGTTGTAGCGAAGCTTCTAATAATGTTCCAAAGATTTCAGGGTGTTCCAAAGATTTTTTTTTGTGTGTGGTTTCTGATCTATGGGGTAATGTATAGAGCTCTCTATAGTATAGAGCTCTCTGGCTCGGTGTGAAATGTGAAATACTTCACTGCCTTCAATTGCAAAGGATTTAGCCTTTTAGTTTCAGAAAAAAGTCAGCGAGGTAACTCTGTGGATGCTGCTTTTTAATATAGGGCAAGGGAGGACAGGAGAAAGGCGTGAAAATGCTTGTCTAAAATACCTGTGCATTTATGCTGTAGGCTGACCTCCCAGGGCCAAAGTTTTTGTAATTAGAGAGCTTACATCCTTGTTTTTCCAGGGCAGTAAATCTGCAAGTACAAGGGAAACAGCTTTTGTGAGGTGGAGGTCTCTAGTGAAGGAGAGGGAATGATTGGGAAAAAGGGTGTGGAGCATTGTATCTTCAAAGAGCATGCCATGGGGCAGGGCATGAAGCCATCCTTGGAGAGATTTGCTGTGAGGAGAATAAAGCAGGCCTGGGGAAAACCTGGATTTTTTCTCCCAGAGCTCAGAAGACTGAAAGCACCTATGTCTGATCACAAGAGAAATTCAGACCATTTACTGCTGCTGGCACTGGCAGCAGAAAAGGATAATTTTTAAAATTCCTATATGGAAGCTGCACGAAGTTCCCTTGAAGTGATTTAACTCTATTTAATAATCACAGAAGAGACTGTTAAATGTTTCTGTAGCAAAATCCACGAGACCTGCGCTGGTTCTCTATTGAGGGATTTACCTGATGGACAGACAAACGTAGATTGAGAGGTGGTAAACAATTCATAGACCCAGTAAACTGAGACTAGACAGGGTGCAATCAAAGGACATAAAATCTTCTCCGCTCCTGGCACTTTTTTACTCTGCCATTCAGTCAAATGTTTTACAGTACTGATAAAAGTCACAGGAAATAAAAAACAGAAAACAAAACAAAGAACATTTCAGAGCATATAATTCCAAATTCCACTAGAACTTTAGGTTTTGGAAAAACTGTTTTGCTTTGGAGATGCATATATTTTATTTACAAATTTTCCAATATATCTACTTTTGATACCTTTTGCTTGGGTCCAACCAGATGCAGGCTGCTGGTCTGCCACTGAACAAAGATAAGTCACTGTCAAGCTCTGGCATCCAGGTAGGGATTTCCCAGACCCATCCCAGGGGTTCAACAGCTTTTTTTCAACAGAAGCTCTTCTAAAAAAATCAATCAGGCTGAATATACCATCACTTTTGGATAAGGTAATACCTCATGTAAGCCTTCCCATCTAGATCTTACACTATTACTGGATCAGAAGAGCAGGCTGGTGTCTTATGCAGACTTAATCAAAGTCCCAAAAGCAATTAGGAAATAACCTGCTGAAAGTTTCTTATCAAGGAGGAAATTAAATTTGGGCCTCTAAATGGAATCACTACCTTTTGTTTCAATTTTAAATTCTTGTAGTGTTATCTAACTGCTGAAGGTCTCATTTTCTGAATAAAAGTCACTTTCCTATCTGAATTTTGCCAGGTTCTTTGCCTCAGATAAACCTCATGATACTGAATAAAACAGATTATCGTAGTGAATAAAAGAGATTACATGCAGCTGCTGACTTCTATCAGCCTTAAGTCAATGCCTTTCATGTTTCTTTCTCCTCTTTTCTGGTAAGAGAAATTGAAAATATGTTGACTTTGCCATTCATTGCTTGATATTATCTCCAAGATTTCAAATAAAATTTTAGCTATACATAACATTATGACATAACATTATACATAACATTAAATCCTGATATGTGGATGCAAGTCCTTTATTTGTGTGAGAAAGAAGACATTTATTTTAATTTTTTTTAAACCATGTTTAAGAATAACTTATGGAAAGGGAAAGGAAGATGCAGAAAACTATGGTGTGGTCACAGTATAAATCTGTCCCAAAACAATGCTTTTACTGTAAATCCTGATGACAAATACAAGACTTTTATGTATGAAGGGCATTCAGAACTGGAAACTGCAAGCTGCAGAAAGAATAATGGGTAATCATGGGAATTCTGACAGCCATTAGAAATCACTTACTCATGAGGATATAACAGCTGACTTCATTGCTGATCTTTAACCATAAGTAAAAGGCATGAAAGCCAGGGATCTGGCTAAGGTAGTTTCTATCCAAAGAGTAAGATTAATCCTTTATTATGGAAGCAGAGATAATTTTTTTAAGTGACTCTATGTGATCACAATGGCATAATAATATTGTATCATGCCATTACTAAGCATTTCTCAAAACCTCACAATTTACTCTTGAACTTTTGTTCATTTGTATTTGACAGCTCTGACGTCTCCCTCTTTCGTGTTATAGAGGGGAAAACAAATCTATCTCTCTTGAGAAGCGTTTCTTGTCTGGTTTCCATCAGAAACCAAAAATTCTTGTTTGTAATGTTGGATTTTAATTGTAATTGCAAGCCCACCATTTTGGAAACTTCATGAGTTTGCAAATAGACGTTCAGTAAATTTTCAGTGCTTGGAATCTGAAGACCTTTTTTAGCAGCAGCTGACACTTGGCCCTACATATGTATAACCTTAAACATCTAGCTTCATGCTGAGAATGTAACCAAGCAACCTGCTAGCTTTCAAGCTATCATTATTACAGCCTTGCTTGTCCCCACATTGTTTGGCTGAGGAAAGGAGTCTTTTGAAAGTTCTTGAAAGTCACTCGGGGGATTTCTTCCATCCCCTCTTCACCAAAGAGCTGGGTATTGACTCAGTGATGTGGTTTGATACTGCATAGTCATACACTGCATTGCAAAACATTTCACTTAAAAGAAATTAGGCCAAATTACAGAAAAGCAAATCACATAGCATCTGTAAGCACAGCCCTGATAGAAGAGTCTCTCTGTCCCCAGACTAGCAATATTGTTGCAAGCATGTGGCCATATACAATGTTTTGGGAGAAACAAGGTTCCACCACAGACTTCCTATATAATTTGGGCAAGTCGCTGTTAATCTCTCTCTCAATTTCCCATCTTTAAGGGATGGACCACAGTACTTTAATTGTCTTGCCTGTGAAGCAGTTTGTAAAGGGTGTTTGTGGTGCAGACTGTCTCTAGTTTAAAAGCACAGCACTTAGTACAGTGGAGCTATGACCAAAACATGTTTCCCTAGGGACTTTTGCAATAAGTATGGCATGTATTTGTCTTCATCATGGCAGAGCACATACTTTTTAGCTAGACAGGAAGAGTCTGGAGCTTTAGAGATCCATAGTACTGGTATGATTGAGATTTTCTTTCACCATCTCTGTAGAGAGCTGACTGACAGCAGTTTACAAGTTTCTTTCGCTCTCTTGGTTGCCCCTCTGCAGGAGTTAGAGGATCCTCTAAGTCTAAAGGCTCTCTGAGCCGGCAAAGGTCAGAGGCTAATAACAGGATCTTGAGGGCCCTGCTGTGACCAGCAGAGACCTTCAGATGGAACAATTTTAATGAACTTCATGTGTTTGTAGTGTTGACATTTATTTGAGAGATAATTTCCTTGACTCCTTTTATAGTCATTGCAGCCAAACAGTCACTTCCAAGATGGGATTCATTTGCCCTAGTTAAAGTTACTATTTTAGGGTGACATAAATCATACCCTGCAGTTTCCTCTTTCTCTTCATTGACTACAAAGAGAGACCAAACAATTACCTCATGTGCAAACTTCTGCTCTGTAGATCTGGAATTCAGCTTGTGGTGCTGATACAACATCTAGGGAGTCACCATACCTTCCCAACAAAGGCAGCTGGGAAGTCCATTTTGTTTTTTCTCTGTGGGGAAACTGAGGAGCCGTGATATGATCATGGTGCAAGGCCACCAAGGACTCTGATATTGACCAATGCTTGTTACACTGAGCAACAGTGAGACTCAGAATTGCTATTCTGTAAATCTTGACACCACTTGGTTGAGACACTCTCGGGTTGAAACTGCTGGATGCTGGGATCTAAAGATCTTAGATAAATCTGCCTCAAACGAGCAACACAAGTTGGGCCTCGTAATTGATGCTTATCATTAGTACAATGAATTATATATTTTAAGAAAAAGAAATCACCAAAGGCACCACAATAGCAGCTACAAATGCCACCTGAACTATGTCCTTAGACATGTGAAACCTTCTGTTGAGTGAGACCTCTTCTGAGTAATTTCCAAACCAAATAAAACTCATGCTATGTCTGCAATAGCTGAGTATTATTAGCTCTTAAGATAGAAAATTCTCATGGTTTCAACTAATTTTGAATTTCTAGGGGATAAACAGAAGGATTAATAAAAGTGGTGTCATGTGGCATGTGCTAAATAAAAATGAGTGGAATAACTGTTAATAACTAATTAGCAAGCTTGTCAGCAGCATGCTATCCAGCTGCTGAATAATCAACTGCTTAAAGCACAGTGTCCATTCCTTGGGATAAGGCAGAGCAGAGCAGCCTGTGGTAGAGACGTTGTCATGTGGTTTCTCTGAAATACTGGAATTGATGTGACTAGTTTCACCCTTTGGTAAAGTCTGTCCAGGGAAGGAGATTAAACACACATGATCTTTGCCACCTATTACACAGCTGTATTGGAGCATGTTCATAGTCACTGGCAGAATGAGTCCCTTTGTGAAGACTGCTAATGACCAGTGCCAGCATCGTGCAAGGCTCAGGTGATCTAAGATCCATTTCTAGGCATTTGAACTCTTGTCAGATTTCTGGAGGCCAAATAATGAATCCTAGCATTTCTGCAGAAGTGCTCTGTTGTGAGTGCTGCTGGTCACAATCCTATGCTCAGTTGTGGCATGGTGATTTGCACCCTGAGCTCAGAAAGGGCATCTGAAGACACAGAGGAGCCTTCAGGGAGCACAGAAGCTTTAATGAGAAGGCTGCAATCAGTTTAGGGATAGTTACTCTCCTCCAAGATCCCTGCCTTGCTCCTGTTACTTCACTCTAGTACGCTTCTCCTTTCTGGCATGCCCTAGTTTCTTGATTTTTTCCATCATCATTGTTATCTTACTTCTCTTCCAGCAACATCTTCTTACACACTTCCTGAGCATGATTTTAAAGCATTCCTGGAGTAAGTCCAATAAGAATAGATAGTCCTCTAAAGTTAATATCACAGATAAGCCAATGTAGGGGTCTAGAGTGGAGGCAGATTGAATTTTTTTCCAACTTGCTTTCATCCTTTCATATCTCTGAACCCGTCTATGTCAAACTCTCAAACTCCCTAATTGTCCATAATAAAGTCAAACAAATACACCTAAGGAGTAAATCACAAAAGTTTCTTGGCGCTAGGATGGCCAAGAGAGGAGAGCTGCTCTGAGACCATCATCAGAAGGAAAAACTTAATTGTAAGCTCAGATCATTAGCTAGAGTAGAAGAAACAGAAGCTGTTGCATAATCAAATTGAAATTTTAAATTTGGACAGGCAAACATCAAACATAAATCTATAGGAATCTAGAGGCTGCTTCTCAGCCTTTTGGCTAAGGTCAAGTGTAGTGTAATGCAGTGTAGAAACTGTTAATATCACAGAAGCACTTGTTTACATCTTCAGCAAAGAAAGGAACAAAAAAGAGGGAAGAGAAGAGAAGAAGAGAGATGATTTGTATATGAGGCAGAGTAGCATCAAAAGGCTCTCTGGCAGCATGATGCCTATTATGTAAACGAATTTCACTTTTTGCCTAACTTGATTGATTACACGTACTATGTAAATCAGGGAAGGACATTGCTTTCTGTAGCTGTTTAAAAATCTTATTTCAAATGATGTAATCAAATATGAGATTCCATATTAGAACCCTAACATGTTAGTATAGGTAAAGGACAGGGGCACAGAAAGTGATTTGCAGGAAGTTCCATTTCAATACAAGTTAACTTGTTAACTGTGAGGGTGACTGCACACTGGAACTGGCTGCCCAGAGAGGTTGTGGGACCTCCCTTACTGGAGATACTCGAGAACCATCTGCCTGGATACGATCCAGTGTTCTCTAGGGTGATCCTACTTGAGAAGGGAGGTTGGACCAGATGATCCACTGCAGTTCCTTCCAATCTGACCCACCCAATCTGACTCACTGTGATTCTGTGAGGGCATTAAACTTCTATACAGGTTTTGGTTTTGTTTCAAGGGCTGACTGTGCCAGTATAATATTTTCAATGGGTATTAAGATTATCCTAATCATGAATCACGAGTATTGTTGCCTTGTTGTAGAGACAGCAAAAGTTGATAGCCTATAGCTGATGTCCATCTAGGATGCAGTTAAGACAGTTGGGCCAATACTACTTTATGACCCATTTTGTCATTTACTCCCAGCTCGTCTATGCAGCTACTACATCCACGCATATGTACAAATTTCTTCTAGTAAACTCTTCAGTAATAATAGAAATACAATAATATAAATACAATACCTGTTGTAAAGTTGATTTCTGAAGAATTAAGGTTCAGGGTGGACATCAGGAAGAATTTCTTCACTGAAAGGGTGGTTAAGCATTGGAATGGGCTGCCCAGGGCAGTGATAGAGTCACCAACTCTGCAAGTGTTCATGGATGTTCAAGAATCCAACAAGAACACGGCTGTTAGTGCCATCGTTTAGTTGGCATGGTGGTGTTTGGCCAAAGGTTGGACTTGATGATTTCAGATGTCTTTTCAATCTTCATAATTCTGTGAATTAACAGCACATTTTGTGTGGTTTTAATTAAGACACAAGATGTATGATGACACTAATTATTCAGAGCAGCTTTGGCTCACTCAGTGCTTATACTTGCTTATTTACTCTGACTACTCATGCTTTCATTCTATTCTAATTGGTTAATGCATTTATAGTTCTTAAAAAATCTGATTAACAACATACTTTTCATCTTTATTTGAAAATGTTCCCAGATTTCTAATGCAATGTTAGTATTTATGATGGGTTGACCTTGGCTGGCTGCCAGGTGCCCACCAAGCTTCTATGTCACTCCTCTCCTCAGCTGGACAGGGGAGAGAAAATATGACTAAGCGCTTGTGGGTCAACAGAAGGATAGTGAGATCATGCAGTAATTGCCATCATGGGCAAAACAAAATTGACTTGGGGAAATTAATCTTATTTATAGATAAAGGAGAGTAATGACAAATAGCAACAAACCTAAAAATACCTTCCCCTCATCCCTCTCTTCTTCCCAGTCCCATCTGTACTCCCAACTTTTCAACTGCCTCCCCCAAGTGGTGCAGAAGGATGGGGAGTGAGTCTTCCAGTCAACTCATAACACTTCATATTTGCTGCACCTTCCTCACACTTCCACCACTTCAATTTGGGGAAAACCTGCTCCAGCATGAGTTCTTGACAAGCTGCAGCTTCCTTCAGGGCACATCCACCTGCTCCAGTGGGTGATCCTCCATGGGCCACAAGGTGGATCTCTGCTCCACTGCTGATCTCCATGTGCTGCAGGGGCACTGTTTCCTCACCGTGGTCTTCACCATGGGCTACAGGGAAATCTCTGCTCTGCTCTGGTACCCAGAGCATGCCCTCTTCCTCCTTCTTTGCTGATGTTGATGTCTGCAGAGCTGTTACTCACATGTTCTCACTCTTCTGTCCTACGTGGTGCTGCACAGCATTTTTTTAACATTTCTTAAATGTGCTGTCACAGATATGTTACCAACACTGCTGATGGGCTTGCTTTGGTCTGTCTTTGAGCTATCTAGACCTGCCTCTGTTTGGCGTTGGAGCAACTTCTGGTGTTTCTTCTCAGAAGCCACCCACGCAGCCCCCTGGCTACCAAAACCTTGTCATGCAAACCCAGACCAGTTTTTCTTTGTCTTCTCCTGATATCTTAATTTTCTGTTCCCAAACTATTCTTCTATGGTAGTTTTTCATTCAAACTCTGGGTTGGTGGATTCCTTTACCCCCACTCCAACCCCTGCCCTCCATTATATCTTCTAGTTCTTGTTTGATCTGGTCTTGCTGTTGCTATGTGTGTTCATCAATTCACTTCCCTCATCTTCATAATGTCATTACAAGCAACTCTAATTTTTCAAATCAGCCAGGTCTCTGCTAGATTTAAGGTGGATGCCAGCAGAAAATCACTGCGAGGTCAAGAGAGTCTGGCATTCTGTTTTCACCCTGCATCAAGGGAGCTAACAAACCTTCATGAACAACAGCATGCACAGTTTTTATTTTTTCTGGATTGATGCCTTCTTTTTTCTTTAGTGTGGTCAGCAGGAGAATTCATGAGAGACTTGAACAAGGTTAGGCAGATTTTTGTAAAGGTATGAATTATGTCTTCCCAATCAGAGGGACTATGCCACTGACTAGGATTTACAAGCTACAGTTTCAAACCATGGAGGAGTTAAAGGGTTACAAAATGAAGATGTCAAGAACTGGAACAAACTGCCTTTTCCCCAATAATTTAGTTTTTGGAAATTGTTATTTGGAAAACAAATTTATAGCACCCTAAGGCAAGCCCAATGCTTACCATTGGTTCAACAAGGAGTCTGGAATAAGAAATGAGAGGCAGATGTAGGGAACCAAAGCAGTGCTCCATCTGAGAACTGGGAAAGAAATGGTAGCAGATTGCCATGAGGATGTCAGCTGTGGAAGGATGGGTTCTGAGCTCAGATGAAGAAATGGCTGAAGTCTGACAGACTTGTGAGCAAAAAAGTTGTTGGTCCCACTGTGAAATTATTGTGTGGGGGTTGATGTCAGGGTCAGGACACTGAAGGCCTGAGGAGAGCATGTAACCTGCTGACAATGTGCTGGAAGGCAGTATTTAGCACACACATCTATGCTGCCTGTTGGTGGACACTGGGTGACCAAATCCACCTCTCAAATGCATCCCGCTTCTTTCTGTGGAAGGATCTGTGCATTCCCCTCTCACCTGCAGACCTTGAACAAAATGGGAACTGCACAAAACTGACAGGACAGATAAAACCTCTAGCAGGACACAGTTCCAGTAACCCCCTCAATTTCAACTGGTTGTATCATGTTATCTACTCACACACACAAAATGGATATATTTTTAAAATTTTTGTATGAGTCATTGATAGATCTCTTGTTAAACTTAGGGTTTCATTCATGTTCAAATGCTACAAGCAAATGAAGGACAAGATATGTTGTTTCCCAAGATTGCATTCATCAAGGACCCAGGACTGTTTTTACATCCAAGCATATAGTTATGTCTTTCGGTTTTTCAGTGAACGTAGGGGTCAAACTCTATCTTTCCTTAAATCACTGTCCTTTGAATTTTAATTGCAGAATAACTGTCTATTGGAAGCCTGTTCTACTGAATCATATCCCTTCAGGAAGATTTTAGTGTAGGTGAAATGAGAGCAGTTTCCACAAGCACAGTTGTTGAGCAAGAAGAGACAACATGCAAACTAACAAAACATATAGGAAAAAGTCATCATTAGTCTGGGAAGGAAGCCTGCTGGTGTTTGTTTTGGGTGTGGGAATTCCCTGGAGACTCTGCAACAGAAATGTGTTTGCACAGCCAAGGAAAAGCGTGAGTCAAGCTCCAACAAGTTCCCAGCAGGAGAGCCTTGCTCAGCCCGGCCATGGGAGAGCAGCAGCCCAGCACGGTGCACCAGCTGCAGCCAGGTGTGAGGTGAACTGCCTCTGTGTGTTCCCCCATCACCTTGGTGCTTGTCCCACCATCACCAGGCACAGGAGTTCAGGCTGCCTTGTGGAACTCCTGCAAGTGCCACTGGGGTGCATCAGCAGTGCTTCCCATGTGCTGAGATGGTGTCATTCACCTCAGCCACTATTTAACTCTTCTGACTTTCAGTGAAGAGCCCAGATGGGGTATCCAGCATCTGCAGAATCTAATAAAGGATGAGGGACACCAGGGGATATGCCTGCTCCAAGAAGCTGAACAGATGTGCTAAAATTGAGCTGTATCCCCAGAAGGCTTTTCATGCCGATTTGTTTATTTTTTTGGACAATATCAGTCTGACTGAGTTGAGCTATTTGGACTTTATGTTCCTGGGAACCAGTTTCATTCGCAGAGCTAATGCCAAAAATTGAAAATTATCTAAAACTAAAGGTGATTTCTAGAAACCGGAAAGACCAGATGTCCATAGGTCTGCCTTCTCTTCTGAGAGTAGAAAAATAGATCTTGAAGCTTTAGAAAAATTGGGCCCGCTTCAGAACTCATTCACTTGAAACTTGTTAACTAGCCTTGGATTATATCACAGTAAGTCAGAAAGATGGAAAGGCAGACTCGTTGTGGTAACTTGCCACAGGAGCCATGAGATGCTCGTTTTGCAGATGTCAAAGAACTTAAAAAAATTCCTCTGACTTGTGGGCTGATAGTCTCAGAAATTAAATTAAATGTGTAGTCCTTATTCATTTAACAGAGACAATGGGAAAAAGAACACCAAGAATGCTGAACACTGCACATTTCTTCTGGAAGTTCATTCAGTAGGAAACTGGCCAAAAAGCAAAATTTGAACACTGGAGACATCCAAGTGATGAAGACTGCAAATCAACTATATTACACACCATAATCTGTTTAACTGCAACCAATATCCAAAAAAATGGAATTGTGACCAGAAGACCTTCTTAGCTCTTTGCTTTTCTAGTCATTCAAATCTCTGCTTATGTGAGTGTTTTGATCCTTTCACTGATGGTATTTTACTCAGCCTTGATCAGGCTTCAGAAAAAAAAAGATAGTTTTTTTTCAGTGGTGTGAGAACAGTAATTTGATTTTTTCATAATTATCTGAGATCCTTTTTTATATGCCATTAGCCAGAAGTATTTGCTGAGGTAACAGGTTTGAATAGAAGCATATATAAGTCTTCTGTGTGTCACTTCTGCATGGCACTGCATGACATATTAGAAACAAGAAAATATTTGATCTTAATAATTGACATCAGCTGCTGTCAGTTTTACAAAAAAAGTAAAAATCTTGGATATGGAAAGTTATTTACTCCTTCAGGACTGGAAGAATCACTTTTCTTATAGAGCTGCATTTATGAATAGGACTTGATGGGATTTTATTATATGTGCTTTTATGTGCTGTGCAGTGTTGTGTTTGTTCACGGAGGTTAGTGGGATGATTCAGGATAAACAGGTTCTGACCGAGCTGTTTGGCTTGCACAGCACCTTCAGCTTACTTTGAAGGAGTAGCACTACACTTATTGCTTACATTACACAGACAGTACCCTTCTCATATATCCCTTTTCTGTGGCGTAAGTCTACTGGCTTTTTCTAGAAAATGTATAAATTACAAGTCTAAACTGCAAACATGAGTTTCAAGTGTAACTAATACAGACACCAGTATATGAATATAGGACAGCAAATATTATAAACAGGGTAACCTGACCATTTTGAATAGATGTCAACTTTGTAAATGAAGGAAAGGAATGATGGTGACTTTTGCACCAGATCCAACTCTTTTGATTATCTCTTCTATATACATTATTTCAAACCAAAGAACAAGATCAGAGCACTCCTGAAGAATTTCACAGCCCAAGACTCCAAAAAAACCTCCTACAGAAACCTTAATCTTATGATTTCTTACATTTGGCTCTTCAAAGTTTAACTGGTAGTCCTCCAAAAGCTGAAGTGACTATATTTGATTGAAGTCTAATTTGCTACATGTGTAAGCATACTTTCCAAGTCCCCATGCATGAGCAAATAAATGGTCATCAGATATTTTTATTCTACAGAATACTTTTAGAAAGAGTGATTTTTCCCTCCCCAGCACTTTCAGCATAGCTTTTAGCGATGCAGTAGTTCAACAGCTAGGAATGTCCATTGCTCACCTGTACTGACTTTGGCTGAAACATAGTTGTTTTCTTTATAGGAGCTGGTACAGGGCTGTGTTTTTTTATTTGTGCTGGAAACAGTGTTGATAATAGAGGGATGTATTAGCCATCTCTGAGCTGCCTTGCACAGAGCTGCCTGTTCTGCCTCTCCACCCACCCCACCAGGCAGGAGGCTGGGGGTGCACAAGGAGCTGGGGTGGAGCAGAGCGGGGTAAACTGAGCCCAACTGACCACAGGGACATCCCATGACATATGGTGTCATACTCAGCATATAGAGCAGGGGAAAGATGCAGGAGGTGATGTTTGGAGTGTGCCTTCACAGGTATCCATTACCCCTGAAAATTCCCTGCTTTCCTGGGAACTGAGTGGCTGTGTGGGGCTGAGCCACCCACAAGGATTAACCAACATCACCCAGCATCTCTGCTGTGGAAAATGAGTTACTCTACATACTGAAGCTTGATTTTCTTTAATTTATTTTGATGACATTATTCTTTACTTGAATTCTCTGTTAGTTCACTGTTTGGGACATGACTTTATCCTTCTGTTTGGTCAGCTCAACTGAATGAAACTCATTGATGGTATTGCTTCAGAACAGAGTCTTCTGGTGCTTGCTGTGTGAAGAGATGAACAATTGTTGGTGAACAAAAGGAACATTTTGTAACAACAATAGTAAGAAGGATATGTGTTCCTCAAAATATCTGGTCCAGAAAGTATAGTAATTGGAAATTATTTTTTTTTCCTTTTCAATATTAAATGATTATTTATTTGTGTGCTTGTACTGCCATGTACAGACATCCTGTATGCTGTATTTTTTTCAGGTTTAAAAGGAAGTGATGTTGCAAATTCTGTCTTTTAAGCTGAGTTTCCTGACTAGCTTTTTTTTATCTTGGGCCCAGACAGAGACATTAAGTTTTTGATCCCTTATAAATTCTTGATTCAGTGATCACTGAAAAGAGTTCTCCCACATCATCAGATGCTAGACTGCATATTATAGACCCAAGATATTTATTGGGGTAAGCCTTGGAGCTTATAGTCCCAATACTCAAAGAGCGACACATCTAGAGTTTCTGAACTCACACTATCAATACACAACTAAAAACCCAACAAAAAGCAACAAGAAGTATAAAAGCAAGATTTCCAACTATTCAGAATTTTTCCATGCCATTTAGCTGCTTTTGGTGTGTGATTTTTGGAGTAGTAGTTTGAGATACCTGAAAGGAGTATTTATTTATGGGAAAAGATGTTCAATGCTATTTGAGGAACAAGTTTCCTTTGCGGTGTGTCCAGAAAAACAGTATTGAAGTTTGAAATTCTTAATGGATTGCTTTAGGTAAGTCTTACATTTGCCAAAAGGAATAGAAAAATCAAGAAAATCTATTCCAAGAACTTTCCATCTTTTCTTTAAGTTAAAAAAGAGCTCCCATTCCCAGTTCTTCAAAATCTTTTTGGATTAACTGTGGTGCAAATGAGTTTAAACTAGATTTTTCTAGCTATAATAGTTATACAGAGCTGCCTACAAGCTAACTTGAAGAATTCAGTCATCTGAGATGCCTGAGAACCTACATAATCCTGAGGTGAACCTTACTGTATGTGGCAAAGTTGAAAAATGTCTTAATGCCTAGAAAATCTAGCAGCAAAGGGACAGCCTCTTTCAAAAATTCCTGTCGAGGATAATATTGTGCCTTTTTCTCATCTGACTTGAATGACCAACTTGTAAAAATCAAATATACAGAAGGAAAACATGAGTACAGAATCAAGCTGTAGATCAGGATTAATTCTGTCCACTGAGTCACAAGCAATGAAGCACATGTGTCACACTGCCCAAAGCTAGCAGTTTTCCAAGTGCTTAGCACATGTCCTGAATGTGTTCAGAATGCCCTGCCAGACACAAGTTTTCTTGTAAACTGAAGCAGTGCTGGGGTGTAACAGCTGCTCTGACATCTCATGAGACCAGTTTTTGCACTGTGTTGAATGTTACACTTGCAGTGTACTGGATGTCCTGTCAGCACATTCCAGTAATTGGGTGGCACAGCCAAAATTGGTAGAGAAAAGAAATTGTACAGGCAACAATATGAACTTGTTAGTTAACTTATGGCTCAGGATGTTTCTAGACAGGAATGCTGGCATCAGTTCCCCAAAAACTAGTGTAGCTCTGCCAACACTCTGGAAATGGTGCATGAAATTTTAGTATGAGGGTTGTTCAAAGTAAGCTTTTTATTCAGGATTGGGAACAGTGAATGCTAAACCGTGGAACACCCCTGCAGTGTGCCCTGCTCCACACTCAGAAATACACTCCAGTTAAATAGAAGTCTGGGTGAAAAAAACATGGCCTATATGATGTAATCTCTTTCTGAGATGATCTTGATTCTCTGAGGCAAGGGTGAATATGTCTTTTCTCAGTGACACACTCTACCTATCTCTGTGCTCCTCTTGCCAAGCAGACTGGGCTACTCCGAGTTTCAATGCAGACTGAAAGCAATAGCAACAAGTAAAGTATTATGGTTCCAAGACACAGCTCCTCATGTGACAGCTCCCAGAAAGAAAATCTCAGCCTGTTTGAAGCAAGACCTTATGTCCAGAGTACAGTTAATTCCAGCAAATTTCATGTCATGATTTGGTGCTGTCTCCTTGCATTATCTCCATTTGATCAGTAAAACTGTAGTCGGGTATGCAGTGACTTTGGATGCTGGCCAAATATTGCCCTGGAGATGAAATCGAATTATCTCTTTTTTTTTTTATTATTTCCCAATTCAAAGCACATCTTAAAGTTGTTCTGGCTCTTTCTGTAAAGTAGGCTAACGCAGATTTTCTGTGCTAAGGCTGTTTTAGTTTTACAGGCGCAATGAAGATTTCTTCACTTCTGGTGGAAAAAGGAAGCATTCCAAAATGTTTACCAAAGAATAGCTGTTTACAAAACTAGCATCTTGCTTTTTGTCCTGGGTAACTTAGCATCCATAAATGGCAAGAAGATTGTTCTGGTACTCCAAGTCCCCCTGCATTATTCATTAGGGAAGCTCAAGCTGAATAATTTTCTCAGGGACAAAGCTGTTGCTAAGCTTAAAGTTTGGGAGATCTAGTAATGCAATTTTGCTTATCCTTCTTCCCAGGAAACTCTTCCACTCACACGATGTGAGGATATCGTGACTTGGCAAAATCACACTTTGTGCTACTTCCTGAATACTGGACAACAGGATAACTGTGTGAACTGAAGAGAAGATTTATTAACCCTGACACTTCAGCAATCACTCAAAATGAAAGGAAGAGAGGACAGAGTGAATCAAATGGTGGATAAAACTAGTTCCTCATGACAAATATGATATGACATAGCTTTTCCCAAAATGATCAAGAAAAGAAAGCCATATGTATATGATGTATATGTATATGTATATATATATGTATATGTATATGTATATTTTATAATATATATCCTAGTTTCCATGATAAATGTAACTTCACCTCTGCCAATTCAAGTTCCATTTTCTATTTGTCTTAATATAGGGTAGAACACAACATTCAAGATGTCCATTGCTTTTTTTTCAGTCACTTGTGTACAGATTCATGGAGTGCACAATTTCCTCTGCTGCAATTTCACTTTAAGGAAATAGGGATTTCATTTTTGGATAGCCAAAGAAAACTTCACTCCAGTGGAAAGGACTGAGGTTCAGAGCTGAATGACAGCTTTTCCTGATGGTTAGCTCTTGGTCACAGTGTTAGCAGTGTGATCATGAGAGCACAGTCTTCAGGCAAAGAGGCTTTGGCAAAGAATGAAGGGTGAACTCATCTGGGGAGGTGTATAAGAAAGGTGAAAGGAGAATAAAATCTGGAAACTGATTTACAAGTATGTCATGTTACAGAGACTTAAAGCACTTCTTCAAGATTATAAAATGTAGAACAAGACTGTCTGTCTCTGTGCATGAATCCTTCAAGAAATGCCTCGACATGTATAAAAGCAGTAGAAGAAACTGTGGAATTATGTCCAGCACCACCGTATTGAAAGAAAGCACAGAAAACAGTAAGTTAATTTGGCTGCAGTGTTATGGAACATTTGCCAAAGTACTACTCTGGTGCATTTTTCTTAGCTCTGACTCCCTAAGTGTGTTCTATCTCCCTTCCAACTTACACTGCAACTCTGAGAAACTACTTGTTTCAAAAATTCTATTCAAGGTTAGAGGCTCTTGGAAACATACTTATGCTGGCACTCTGCAGAAAAATCACAGGATGAGTGAGCACAAAGACTACCTGTTGATGCCTAGAAATGGTTCCTTTGTGCCTGTGTGGAGATACACTGGTGGATTGTCAGGAAAAAAGCTAGCACCACTTTCTTCTTCACTAGGCTGCTTCTGCAGATAATCATATCTATCATATCTATCATGTCATAT
Source organism: Rhabdornis inornatus (assembly GCA_013397075.1). Classification (NCBI taxonomy): domain Eukaryota; kingdom Metazoa; phylum Chordata; class Aves; order Passeriformes; family Rhabdornithidae; genus Rhabdornis; species Rhabdornis inornatus. The sequence goes on along the minus strand of VWZS01002974.1, from coordinate 510,193 downwards.
CATATCATATCAATCATATCAATCATATCATATCATCTGCTTTCACTGTTGTCGGGAATGGGATTAAGGTGTGAGCAATGTCTTTGAGATCAGGAGAAATCACACTCCTAATACTACTCAGATGTACCTTTTTTGAGACTTACATATGGTTTATTATACTTTAAAACCCCAAATATAAACAAAACAAAACAAAACAAAACAAAACAAAACAAAACCCCAAAATCCTTAGTTGTCTGATTTTTATAACATGACATATATTCTTGTTTGTATTTTTATACAAACTTTATTAGAACTCAGTTAATTTTTGCATGGATCTTGTGGGTAACAGCTTACGAGGTTCTGATGGGAGATGAAATCAGACTTTTTCAGTCAGATACTTTCTGGTAGCTACTGCTTCTTTTGCACAAATTAACTGAGATTTGCAGAATAGTATGCACCAACATACAACATATATACTAAAATAGCAATGTAATAGTTAAATTTATTGTTGGGCTCAGCTCTGGTCACTTAAAGCTGAAATCTTTTGTGATAGAATTATGATTCAATAGTTGCAGTTATCTATCCTGTAGTGGGTAAGAAAATAGTTTTTATTTCAGCTTTATTCATCATAGAGGATGTGCAAATTCTCTGTTAATGATTAGTATAATTATTATTACATTTTGAATGTAAACATTAATATAATAGTAAGAAATTAACAAACCAAACCTGAGCAGCAGGTAGCTGAATCCTGTGTTACTTTATCTCTGTTTATAGCCAGGGAGTTTCTTTTCAGAGCAATGTAATTATCGGTATATTGTGATTTTTATAGTCACTTGTCATACAAGTTGACTGCAGTATGTTCCCATTTATATCCCATATTCCCATAAATATCCACATGTTCTTAACACGCAATCATGTGTTGAGTGCCTGCAGGGTTGCTTGCATAAAATAGGTATGATGCAGCAATACAGTGTGCATTTAGGTATCTCTATTTTGGAAAGTGTATTTTGTATTCAGTCCTGCACATTGTGCTTTGCAGCTCAGTTCATGGGCATTTATTTAAAATGCTGATTTTTAAATAATCCATCCACATGCATGTGCTTCACTGATTATAAGCTATTGTAAGTTATTTCTAGTACTGCACAGCTAGTAGAATGCGTCTATATCAGTTCAGAAGAGCTTTAAAACATATACTTGTCTTCAAGGTTCACAGTGACCTAAGAAGACTGGTCATGAAGTGAACTTAAGGATCAAAGTGACAGCACTGAAAACCCAGCATTGGGATGAAAATTGGGCCACTCACATCGAGTCCAGTTGGGACAATTATTCTAGCAGAGCTTAAGAACAGACTTTACAGTCATCACCACAGGGCCCAAAGTCAGAATTTTTGTGTTTGGCCTCCCCTGACCCGATGAAAATGGTGATGTCACTAAGGAATGAGGGAAAAGAATTGTTTGTGTAGGCCTGCTTCTAAACAGAATTCTTTTCAAACTTTTCCATGCAGCATCAGCTGTTTTTCAATGATAATATTTTTGTTTATCATTAATTCACTCAAGACAGGACATAACATTCTTGTTCTGTTACTTTGCTGGAATTCTTATTTGTCCTTATTTTCTGTCATTTATTTTGATGTCCCCACATCACTTCTTTAATCCAATTTCAGTCTGAACAGCAGTGCAGTAACTGGTTTATAGTCATGAAAGTGGCTTGTGCCAAATTATAAAAAGCACATTGTTGTTATTTTTGCAAAGTTGAACTTGTTAGGGAAACTACAAGGGTAATGCTATGACAAAATCAACCGCTGAACAATCATTCTCCTAAGTCCAATACTAAGGCACTTTATATGGCCACTCAAGGTCTAAAAACTGTTTGAAAACCTCACTGAGAAGGAGCCAAGAGAAATATTGAGACCAACAAAAGGCCCTGAAGAGTGCGTGTATTTTCATGTGTCCTTTATAGGAAATTTATTTGGTAGGTTTTTGAAGCTTTAGACAGAAAAGGAGTAGAGATATTTTAACATCCAGGACTCCAGCAGTGCCAGCTGTCCCTGTCCATCAGTTTATTTTGGTTTCTCAGTAACTTCTTAGTTGTCTTTTAGAAGGTTTGAATCTAATTCAAATCCTAAAAAATTCTAATCCAAAAAGAGCAAGGTACTTTATCACATAGTTTATTTGGAGAGTAGAGATTGCATTTAAGCATTAGATTCATAAGGTGTGTTGAGGAGAATGAACATCATGAGAAGGGAATTTAGACTCTTACTGTGAGATATAGAGCATACTGTGAATCTTGGACATACCTGTGTTTTCACTGGTCTTAATTTCCAGGTGGGATAAAGATTTTCTGAAGTAGATTGAATTCCAGAAAAAAAAAAGACGCAGAAGCATGTCTGTAGAACAGGGTCTACAAATCTTACAAAAATTATAGCGAAAAAATAATTATGGTATCAGAGTGAATTTTTTTTTTTTTTGCAAAAACTAATAATTTCTCATTTGGATAATGACTCGGCATAAAAATGTATATACATTATTAGTTACTGCAGATAAATAATTACATGTAGCTGTGTTATTCCTCTGTTTACAGAAGGGGCTTGCATATCTGAAATGTATGTGTAAAAATGTGTAATCACTCTTGACAAGCATGACATTTTCAGCTGCTTTTGGAAAAATGAGATTCTATATTTTTATGTGGATATCTTTCTCCCTGACTTGAGATACCATGAGTTCTGAGATAAGTGATTTATATCAATATGGAGCAGAAATAGTAAGATTAGGACATAATGTGATTTGAAAAGGAAGGTGTTTATGTTTGATATCATAGTAAAGGAGAACAGAGACATGGTCAAAAAAGACAGCAAATGAAATGATTAATTAGATATGCAAGTAAAAAATGCCTTCATTTACAGCAGAAAAAGAGATCCTGTGCTAGCCAAGATACAACATTAACCAAAATACTTCCAAGAGGTAATATAGGAATTCTCACTATGGTTATCTATACATGAAGCTCTGGTCATGGATGCAATTGAAGATTGTGCATGATGACAGGCCAAAATGAAAGACTAAATGGTGATATTTTACATAGAAACTTAGAAAAGGAACATTGTGAAGAATGCTATGTGCTCTCTTTTAATAATGACAGCTAGACAATGGAGCTGACAGCTAGACATTCCACAGAAAATGTCAGAGGCTAAAATTTGGGTTTGCATGGGATCAAAGAATTTCAAGTAAAAAATATAGTTTTGTGAGATATCAATTGAGATGCTATCTGAATTTGGTTTTGTGGAAGAGACTATCACAGAGCAGAAAAGGAGGTGGTGAAGGACAGGAGAAGACATAGACAGCACAGGAAGAGCAAAAAGAGGAGTAATATCAAGGAACGTAACAAAAAACTGAGAGCTGAAGGGCAGCTAAACAGAAAAGAAGCACAAAATCCAAGAAAGAAGAGGAGCAAGGAAAGAGGCACTGCTGATGTTAGCAACAATATTGGTGAGTCAGGGAGAGAGAAGAGCTATGCATAATTCTGAGCTTTGGTTTCTAAGAGATTTTTGGTAGCAAAATTTTGAGAAACTACAGACTGGGAAGTATCTAGGATTGAAGGAATTCTCCAGACACCAACATTGAGATGAAAGCTGAAAAAGTAAAAGATGGAGGTTAAAGCTGACGAGCTAACTTGTGCTATATGTGATGTTTTTAAGATGCAACAGAGTAATGGGCTACTGCTACATGATAAAGAAAAGTAGAGGGAGACTTAAGAGTTAAAGGGAAGAATATGGAACAGCTGGGAAATATCTACTATTGTACCTGTCTGCTGTTTAAAGCAAGATATATATCACAAATAAATAATAAACAAGACACCTTTTAGAAAAAAAATTTGAGAGAGTAATTCCATATAAGAAAAAGATCATAGTTTTACTATACAGCTACTTACCAGTAGCATATAGCTGATTTCCATTATTTTTCATCTTGTCTTTTACTACTTTCCCCCTCTTCTTAAAATGTTACCACATGTTATACACTTTATTTTCCTAAAATCCCTATTACTGGAAACAGTAATAGTGTTTATGTGCAATGTTAAATGCTGATGCCATCCTCAAACTAACATGTAAACATACAGCTAGACTCTGCCCTCAGCAGGAGCTGCAAACTTGACTGGCTCCTTAGCATCTCTGGAAATCAAATCAGTTTTCCTAGTGGCTAGATGTTGGTTTATTTTTATAACTGTGGACATTCTAGCAGCAATTTTAAGTAGGTGTGGCTAAACTATGCAGGTGGGTGTCTGAGAGCCTTATATATACTTGGATGGAATTAGTTCATCTGCCCATGAACTTAGCATCTAGACGCATATTTTCTGCCTTTGCACATTTTGGTGTTAAGAAATCTCCTAGAGATCAAAGGATTTCAGGCCAGAGTTGGGTTCAGTGGTTGTGAATGCCTTCCTACAGAAGCAGGGTCAAAGAGGAAAGATTGGTGGCAGAGCTGCTGTTACTCATTCTGCTGAAAATAAAAACACTAGGAAAGAGCTGCAGGCTCCCTGAATTTTTAAGGCAGTTTACTTTAGACTGGGCAAGGCCCAGAAATGATCCAGAGCACCAGGATTCCCTATTCTCAGCAGTATGCTCTTAGCACCCTGCTCCCTCTTGTTTACTGTTGCTCTGGCCTCATGGCTCCCTTAGTCCTGGATACTCTTGGCCACATTTGAAAGAAACAGTTGATGTTTGCTTTTACCATTAAATATTACCTAGCTTTGCTTTTTCACACATGTTGTCTATTTGTTACTTCACAGAAAACTTTTGAAACAACCTCATGCACTTCCTCTCTTCTCTTTTCAAAGTCTAGATTTGGGCTGCTAAATTGACTTATTTTATGCAGCAGGATTTGTACAGAAATTAAGAGCCTAAAAGTCTTCAACCTATTTCCAGAGGAAGAGTAAAGGTTGAGTAGCTTTGGTAACCAGAAGTCTCAAAATTCACATTGGAGCTAGATTTAGTTTATGTGCTATTCAAATTCCTGCTCCTGATTTTGGTTTTTTCTTCCCCCTAGCCCAAATGTGTGCAAAGCACAAGTAATTATGCAGTAATTAAAAAGAATAAGAAGCTCCTCTCTGCTGCTCATTGAAAAGCTTTAAAATGAAAACTCAGGTGTTGTTCCCAAATGTAGGCTCAGGAGATTCAAACCTGAATATGTTCAGCCAAATAAGATCTGTTTAATTCCGATCTGTTTTTTACTTATCAGATGCAAGAGTGTTCTTGTTTGTTCATATACAGGTTTTATTAGCAAATAATTCTCTGTCTCAGTTGTTTGCATTCCTATGTGGCATGTTTTGTCAGAAAATAGGAAACTTTTGCCAAATGTCCTTCCTGGAATTTCATAATTTCACTCTGATTTGTTTACTCTCATGTGTTGAAGTATTTTTTTTTCTTGAAGTTAAAAAACAGAAAGCAAAGAGATGAGCTAAGTTTAAAACAGCTTGTTGGTATCAACATCTGTGTATTTTGGGGTTATCGTGAAACTGAAACAACATGAGATTGGGTGGAGTTGGTGGCATTATTGACCACTATATTTAGACAAAAGTGAAGGAAGTGTCTCTCCTCAGCATTGTGTGGACTTCACCTGCAAAATCCATTACCGCAGGAAATAGTCCTAGTCAAATATTATGGCTAAACTTTAAAAAGGATGTGTATAATTATTGTCTAAAAATAACATCTGTTGTGACAAATTTTAAAAGAAGAGTACTTCAATAGACTGATCTCATTAAAAAAAAAAACAACAACATTGCGAATAACATTTTGCAGCCCAGGGGAATTGTGGGTTTGTTTTGCTTGCTGGCTTTTGCAGTGAAGGACTCTCCAGCCTTGGGGGAAGTATTCAGAATCACAGGACGGTTGAGGAGGAAAGGCCCCTTGGCAGTTACGTAGTCCAAATCCCTGCTTGCCCAGAGCAGGCTGCCACAGACTGTATACAGCTGGGTTTTGAACATCTCTGAGACTGGAGTCTCTATGACCTCTCTGGACAACCTACTGCAATGCATGACCACCCACACTAAAAGAAGGGGAGTTTCTTATTTTGAATAGAATTTCCTGTGTTTCTGTTTGTACCCATTGTTTCTTGTCCTGTCAGTGGATACCACAGAGAAGGGCCTGGCTTCAGCTCCTTTACATGCCCACCAGGTATCCATACACATCAGTAGAGTACTGCTGTGCAGGCCTCCTGCCATCAGGGCTTGATTTCCTGATCATGGGAATGACAACTCTTGAGCATAGAGGAAGTGAAGTTATTAAGTGGTCTATTGGACGCTTCTCTTCAGAGTTGAATCCTGTGTGATTCTTTTAAGCAGATCCCTAAAAACGCTAAGATCTGCTCTCCTGGACTCCAGGGTGGTGATTCTGCTTTTTTACTTGAAGTTTCTCCTCAGACGCTGAATTCTGCTGTCTCATGGTCATTGCAGCCAAGCCTGCCTCAATCTTGACATTCCCAAAAATTTCTTTCTTGTTTGTATGAAGCTGAGCAGAACAGCTCTCCTCACCAAGTCCTCAAACACTTGGTTAGAATGTTGTCATCAGAAACGTCCTGGATTGTTTATGTCCACTGTGCTGACCTTTCAACAAAGCCTCCTTGCAGGATCTCTGTGTGAGACTGCTTACATTTGTCTGAAGAAAGCCTCATTTACTTGCTTCTTCCTGATCAGGTTGTAGTAGATGCCCACCATGACGTCACTCGTGCACTAGTCCTGACCCATGAGCTGGCATCTGGCTCATTACCCAGCCCTAGGCAGAGCTCCATGCATTTCTGCTGTCATGTAAATGGCAACTCTGCCCCCTTCCCACCTCCCATCCCTTCCTGAAGTCCCTGTATCCTGCGCAATGGTCCAGCCATGTAAGCTACTCCTCTACTTGTCCTGAAAAGGATAGCCTTGTGACTTCACAAATCTCAAATTCCTCCTATTTGTTCGCTTTTCTATATGGGGACTTCAGGGAAGCACCCAAAAGTGATGATTTTACAGAAAAAGTGTGAAGAGCTTCCCCAGCTCTATCAGCAGTTCTTTATTTGTCTGTTGACACTTGGGATGGGCTCCCTTTGTGCTGGTTTTGTTGATTATGAGATGTCTTCTGCCACAATAAGCTGGCACTATTTGCTTGCCAACCCTGTCCACCACTTCCTCACTTGACTGTGGGTTATCATCCTCATCCCTCTCATTCCTAGTTTAAATGTCTCATCAGTTTGGCCAGGTTGTTGGCAAAAATGCTTTGCCTCACTTTGTCAGGTGGATCCTGTCTCTTTCTATCAGGCCTCAGCCTTCAATGAATCATAAAAATGGAATAGTCATAAAAAATGGAGCCCTGGTTGCCAATACTAGCTGTGAAATGAGCTACTGTTCCACAGGATCTATTTATTGCTCCTAGATTTTTTCCTCCTCACTGATAGTATCAAGAGGACTTTATAGGCCACTTCTATAATTCTTGGATATTTTTTAAAAAATAGAAAATTTTTCCAAGAAAACAGCATACTATACCAGCCATGGTTTGAAAGATTCACACTGGAATATGAGGAGAAAATAGGTCAAGCAGTTTGAAAGAAACTGGATTGTTATATGTCTTCGGGCCGCAATGGTGGTGGCTCCAGGGACCAAGAGGGACAGCACAGACATGAGTTACAGAATCTATAGGAAGAATGTCTTTGGAAGAAGTTTCTACAAGCACCATTCCTGTGGGCTTGTTGGGCCATCAACTAATTTTCCATGTTGAATTTTTGGAAATACAGGAAGGTATTGAATGGTTGTAAACATGAATGTAAACAGTAAAGATGAATGGTTTTATACCATGCCTCTAGTGTGATCCTAGTATTTTCTCTTAGACAATCTCAGCTGGAAGCAATGTCTCTGAGGTTCCTTGAAAAGGCAGTGGAGGACACAGAGGAAAGGGAAACTTGAAAGGAATATATAGCCAAAGACATTATCGTATTCAAAGAGGCTTAATAAGCAGTGTGGATGAAGCCATAGAAAATAATTTCATTGACTTATGCCTACAAAATAGGCTTTTCAGGGCTTCCTTAGTCTAAATTTGCTGAACCCATGTACATTTTTGATAAGAAGCAGAAAGCAGTTATGTTTTGAAAACACTTTAAAGTGTAGGATTTTTTAGCCTATCAGAAAGATTTTACATTTCACATTGTAATCCCTGAGCATAAGGGGAGTTTTTGTTAAAAGTACTTGGTTTATTTGAACATAAAGTTGTACAAAAATTTGACATGAAAATGACCTTACAGATCCCCATTTACTAGTAAAGCTTTTCTGTTGTTTCTGGTTTGTATTTTTTGAATGTCCCAACTTTCTGTTTCTACAAAAACTATGCAGTCCTGTTGTGCTCAAAACAGAGTCTTCTATTGACTTCTGCTGTCAGGCCTGGTGATAATCTTCACAATTATGTGCAGAAAATTGAGACTCTTAACTGTTACGAAAAATTCACTTTTTGCACTTTTGTATGAAGTCCAGGTGTTTTTATAATGTGGCATTCTTCCAAAGGCAGCTTGGGGAAAGCAATGCATTCCCTGTTAACCCTCAACCTGCTTGCTTGGGACCTTCCTTATTTTCTTCTTTCTTGGGAAAATACTCAAAGCCAGAATAAGGATAAACTTATCATTAGTAACAATGAACTTGCATTCTCTGAGATCACGAAACCATGGAGAAATTGTTGAACAAGAGACAGAATCCTCATCCCGCAGTAATTGCGTGTGGTTTTGACCGCTACTTCTCAAGTCCTTTTTTTGTTTTTACAAAAACAATGTCCTGCCCCAAATAAGTGCTTGCATGAGCCAAATGCTTTGTAGATGGTCAAATACCACAGAGTAATAAAGTAAAATAATTGACTACAATCATTTGGAAAAAGAGTCTAGGTATCAGATTGATGTAAATCTAAGTTGTGGTAATCCAGTAAAAATTATGTTAACATAGATATAAAATTGCTTTTCGGACCCATTCCCAGGTCAGAGGAATGCTTAGCCTGCTGATTTAGCCAGCTCTGGAGCAGCCTGGTCAAAACTGACATATGGGAATACAGCTGAAGAAAACACCTAGGCTTGACTTCTGTATTTTCTGGCACTCTGAAGCAAGTCAGAGGCAGAGTTAGTCCAGGACATCAAGAGCAGATTTATTCAACAGGAACAAAATACTGCAGTGAATCTCTTTGGGTCAATTTAAGTGCTTAGACAGAGATGCTAGACCATCCTGGAAACTGTGAGAATCTTTCTTGGTCTCTGCCTGCCATCCCAGAAGGTTTTCTGTAGGTCCTATGTCTATGCTGGTCTCATGAGGATGTCTCAGATAAGTTTAGCATGTCAACAATGGCATTTACTACTTGTGGTGGGAACTGAGTTCCTCCCTTAATGGCGTGACATCCAGCTGAAGCTGCTGTTAGACAGAATTCAGTTCCTAAACTGCCTAAGCCTCATTCAAAACTATCTAGTTTTTCTGACTGTTCTAGAGATTATTCTGTGGTCCTGGCGGCTCATAGAATGGAAAGGAACATACACTAAAGTTATCCTGATGAACTTGGACTAATTTTACCTCAAAACATTTTTTTTTGTTTGTTTTGTTTTGTTTTGCTTTGGTTTTATCTTGAAAGAAGAAAGTTTTCAGGTCAATTAATTTTCAAGCGCTACCATGAACAACTCAATTTTCAACCAGATGTTTACATCCTTCTCAATGTGATCATAAATATAGTCAAAAAGGAGAGCTTTTTAAATAGTCTTTTCAGAAATGGTCCAAATTTCAGAGCATCCCAGGAGTGTTTTCTGAGTCACATCTGACACCTACTACCTTGAGCATGGCTAGCCACACCCCAATGTGTTTTACCAATTCCTTCCACGTTAATGTTAACAAACTCCTAATTCACTCTAGAGTGCATTAGCCTTTTTCATATCTTAAAACAGTTTTCAGAGGCAAAGTTTTGTTTTCTGTCTTCTCTAGCATTAAATGTTCAAGTGGTGCACTGAACCTTTAATGCTAGAGAACCTTTAATTACTGACAGGGTAAAAACTGGGTTAGTTCTTTACAAAAACTGCAGGTAGAGTAATCTGAGACATAGAAAGTCAGTACTCAGAAAGCCTTTTCTTTTAATTAATTTTACAGGTGTTAAATGAAACTATCTGGAGGCTTAGCACAGTGAAGTTAGTGATATTGAAAAGATATTTCTTTCTAGAACAATAATCTTTAGCGTGGCAATAAATGCAATTGAGCCCTTCCCCAAAGGTCCTTTCAATGGCTGGCCTGTGCCACTCCAAGAAGTAGTTTCATCCATTTAATATAATATACAATAGTTAAGTTAAAATTGAATATATATATATATATATATATACACACGAAAAATTGAAGTTATATAAACTTAACATTTAAGTTTGTTTTTTTTTCTTAGACTATCATAGTACCATTCTGGGAACTTTTGATCTACCTACCTCATTGGAAAGACAACAGTGATGGCATTTGTATATTTAGATTTTACATGGCTCAGGAGCATTGTATACTCAATGGTTGGCCACAGTAATTGATATAGTCCTGTAGTGGACTATATTTTGGAACAGTTTTGGAACTTGTTATGAATTTTTGCAAAAAATTGGCTTCTGTCTGCACCGACCTTCAAGTGGCTTTTTGGTGTGGATATTAACATTGCTTATTTATAAGCAGCTCTCTGGCTTTAAAAGGAAGCCTCAGCTATTTTTATAATTGTTAAACTTGTATTTGTAAACAGATATTGATATTTTGTCCTGCAGATACTTTGCATTGCTGAAAGGCCAGTGTCACTTGCACAGAGGCTCACAGCTATTCCAGCACTTACACATGGGATTTATAGGAATTGCTGTCTGATATATGAGCTTTTGAGGGGATAAAAATATTGCAAATTGTTCTGTCCTATAATCTTGCTAAGACCCAAACTGAGAGAGTTTATTGACCTTTAAATGTCTAACAGATTAAAAAGTCTGGCAGTGACCATAAAACTGATAAAGTATTGTAAAATATCATCTTGTGCCATAAAAAATATGTCAGAGAGCAAATTAAAGCCTATTTAAAGCTGTGCACTTAGTCACTGGTAAGAAATTTTCCTGAACTAGTAATTTTTTATGTATATGTCTTTTGGTGAACTTGATAGGACAAGAGAATAAATATATCCAAAATTTTGATGGAGAGAGAAACCAATGAAGGCATTCATGCTATTTTTTCATGTTATGTTCTGTCCTGTTTCCAATATTTCCTTGTTTTGTGTGTGAACTGTGTGCTTGTACCCGAGTAAGTCAGTCTAACCCAACACTCCTCAGGTGACCCCAAATGGAGACTTGCAGTATTAGTATTCATCTGGCCCAAGAAAGGTGCTTCCATATTTCAAACTTTGCTGCCAAAAGCACAAGGGCACTTCAAGCCATCTTTTTTTTTTTTCTGGTCATTCTCTGGCCTTGTTAGGTGTGCCTCTTTTACCACCTATAACCCTTGTAACTGAGAATCAAGATCCCTTCTGAGAACATTAACTGAATGTTAAAAAATTCCAGTTGGTGGAGAAAGATATGCTAGAATTTGCTAAGTGTTAGGGATCAGTCCTTTTGTAGTACTGGACTCCTGTAAGACTTGAAAATTTTGACAAAGGTCATATATTTTGATCTCAGCATGCGATAACTGGAGGGATACAATTTCTGTGGTTTGAAGACTATGTTCCCTGACTGCCTTCTGTCTTATCCCACAGATATCAAGCATTCAAGCTGCAATCTGTGTACTGCCTAACTTAACAAAATGTATTGTTCTATCTCATCTACAAAAACTTTGCACATTCTGTATTTTTGTGCACTTTCTTTTTTGTTTAAAAAACGCTTTCCTAGAGCACACAGCTATGATGTATACATAAATGAAACCTTTAAAAATGTAGTAGTCTTCATCAGCCTGAGATGGTGATTTGATAAACTCAGTCCCATTATCAGCTGCATAGTTTTACAATGATGTTGCAAATGTGATATCTATTTTTTCTGTAAAGCTAGTCTCGGTACTGAATGTAGAGACAAACATAGGAAGAAAATCTGTGACTATAGTGGTTCACAATGCTGTAGGGAATTAAAAAAACACAGAGAGAAAAAAGGAGGAAAAACAGGGAAAAAAACAAAATAAGGGTGAGAGGAGAGGGAGACAGAGGCACTCTCCAGGCAAACTAGTTGCACTCAAGCACAACCTGTCCCCCTTGTTAGGTGACAACCGCAGCACAAATCAAAAATAATTGCCATCTAAGTCATACAAAATCTGCCTTTACTCTGTCCAAACATCTTAATGGCATCTGTGGGACATTTACTGTAAGCTTAGACAAGTCTATAGGTCAGAATTTATGTTCCAGCACACTGAATGCAGTTCTTTCCCTGAGTTGTTTTGATATACTCATTGTGGTAAGAAACACAGAAAGCTGTATTTGGATTGGTTAGAAATTTACAGCTTCTCTCTCAGCCAGTCTTTGAGTAATGTGAAAATTTCCATCTGCTCCAAATTCAGGCTGTAATGTACTTATGTTTGCTTCAAAAATAGAAGGATAGTAAGTGCAAAATGTACATTTGCCCACAGCAAGAAGTAGCTTACATTATGCTTTTTCACATGTTCAAGTTAATTTAAATCTCTTATGATCAGAATGAGCAGCCAGTGATATACCTGACTTCTGTACCTTTATTGGAAAAACACAAAATCACTGTATAGGTATGAGAGACTGGACTAATAATGGGAATGGTTTTAGACTTCCTATTATGTATCATTTTTCTATGGTATATAGCCCTACAAACATAGGCTGACTAGGTTTGATAGAATGATGGAGGCAGTAGAAATTATAATTTCCTAAAAGTAAAATGTAATTAATAGCCAAAGAAAAATTAGGATGTATACCTGTTTTTAGCAACAGGTATGCAAGGCACCAGAATTTACTGAAGAGAAAGACATCTCAAATAGTCTATCTTAAATTTACCTGAAGATATCCTCTTCAAAATAAGTGCTAGGCTAAATGATACATTTTCCATATCTTGTCTTGAAATTTTCTTCTGTAATTTCTGTCTTCCTTCAACAGCCTGAAATGAATTTTATTCAGGAGGCAATAATTAAAATTGTTCTGCCATTCTGCGTTAATACTTTATCAATAAAAAGAGATAGTCTCATTTTATTCCTTTCTCCCTTTCCCCCAGACATTGGACAGTAAAGTAAAACAAGACAAAGTTAAGCAAGAAAAAGTGAAGCAAAAGAAACTTTTAAGTTCCATTTACAAGTTTCATACAAAATGGATTTTCTCCTTAAAACTCTTCTGAATCTGTCCAAAAACATGAGGATTTTTCCTTTTCTTCTATTGAAGTAGTTTTTAAAGTCAACCAATGCTGGTTATACATCTATCACAGTAAAAGGCTGAATATACAAACCTATTCAGCCTAATGGTGCAAAGATAAAGCTATCACAATCAACAAATGATAGCATCAAGGTGAAGAAGCAATTATTGTGTGCAAGCTGAAATTCTCACCAAACATGAAAAGGTGTATAAATGAAACATAATAATTGCAGCATGAGTTGCAGTGGCCCCAGATGTTACAAATGCACCTGGGTGAGTGGCTATCAAAAATAATATTGTATGCTATTATTCTCAATTTCTAAAATTGCTTGTCTGGCAGATTTTCAGCTTTTCAGGCCTCAGCTGGTGCTGAATATGATGTAACAGCTCTGCATATTCTTCCATGTGAAGAACTCCCTGATATTTACACCCCCTTACACAGCTGAGGAAGTCCCATCTTACACAAGTAAACTTCTAACACTAGAGTTATGCCTGGAAAACCAGCATCTTACCAGGTTTTGAAGGGAATAAAGTAAAGAAACACTGGTGTGTGACCACATTTTGACTCTGAAGTTTGTGCGCCATATTTAATTGCCACAAAGGCTATCGACTAAGTACAAGATTTTAGCTACTCCCTCCTCTATCAGCCCATTTTTCTTATGACTAAATTCTTTTTTAGATTTATCACCTCAGATATTACAGACCTAGAGATATATGACACCAGAACTATACTGGTTTTCAGGCTTCTGAGAAGACTCCACTCATAACTCTCAGGCTTTTGTGCAAAGGTGCATTTATAACTTTGAAAGTTTTGAAGGCTCAGCCTCTAGGCTTAAAATCCCCTTAAGATATCAAAATTCTTCTCCCATATGGAAATAATTTAAGCTTACCCACCTCCTTCTTTACTGCACTGGCTTAATCCACCCAGCTATAAAAAGCTGCCAAGTCCAGTTATGAATCTTGGTCTCTGTATGTGCTTCTTGCCAAATATCAGCAGAAGACAAACCACACAGTGGGCCATGAATGTTTGCTAAGAGATGTCTGAATGCATCAGCTAACATAGGGCATATTCCATCTCACACACGCTTTCTAAGTCGCAGTATCTTTTGCAAAATTAATATTATTCTCATTAGCTGCTCACTTCTCCACTGACACAGCTAGTCACAAGAAAAAAATTAAATTTTTGGAAGAAAACTTTAAAATTAACTGCCATCCACTTTTTTTCCCAATCTCTTGCTCTACTCTAAAACACTAAACTCCCACCTAGTGTGTTTTGAAGTCCTTGAAGGAATGTCCAATTTTATGGACACAAGAGATTGTTCAGATTGTGCAGAAGTGTTATTTAAAGGAAAGGATGATACAAGAATGATTAGGATATTATTAAATTTAGGTTAACACAGAGGAATGGCAATCTCAACAGCAGGCAGAGAGTCAGGTAAAAGAGTGGAAAAAGGGTACAGAATTTATCTTGATGAACCAGAGATGTTGGGAAAGAATAACTAAAGATGAAACGAAATAAAGCCAAAACTATTTAGTAGCAAAGACTGGAATCATGTCTTGATCCATTAGCTGTTATTAGGTGGTTTTTTTCAGTAGCTTTTTTTTTTTTTTTTAACAAGAGACTTGATTTTGTATTCAATAGGGATGTGAGTTTACCTCCCATTTCAGATGTGAGAAAAATAGTGGCTTTCTGCTGAGAAGAAGCCAATGAAGAGTTTTAAACAGAAGCTGGAGAAAACTGGAGTAGCATACAAAAGGGTGTCTACTAAAGTCTTCTAAGGGAGGACTTTAGTAAGCATTCTATGAATCACATCAGACTTGTT
Organism: Rhabdornis inornatus; assembly: GCA_013397075.1. Classification (NCBI taxonomy): domain Eukaryota; kingdom Metazoa; phylum Chordata; class Aves; order Passeriformes; family Rhabdornithidae; genus Rhabdornis; species Rhabdornis inornatus. Next base: position 495,076 of record VWZS01002974.1, on the reverse strand, counting down.
GACAATGACTGGCTTATTATGTAGCTGCTGAAAGAAATGCAGCTTTGTGCAGAAGACAAAGGAAGACACAGATAGGGAGTGATTTTGGAAAACATGAATGATTTTTTCAGACAGCAGGGAGGCTGTATAAAGTAATGAAATGGAATCCATGATAAGCTGCTGGAGAAGAGGTTGATGCGGCAAAAAAGGAACAAATAATAAGAGCTAGAATACGCTCAAGCAGAGAGGAGAAAGACATGGACATGGACAAGCACAAAGTGTAAAGATGCTGAAGAGAGGAAACAGGGAGAGAACATTAAAATGTCACTGAAACTGTAAAACGACCAGGACAAGGGGAGGAGTTTCAGTGCCAGAAAACAGAAGGAGACCAGTTGGGAAGGAGTTTGGTTTTCACAGTACTGTACTTGAAACACAGTTAGGTAGGTCAGAGGATGTAAGCAAAGAAATATGCAAATGTTTGCCTGAATTCAGAAGTACATATAGGACATTTGGATGAAGGATAAAAGTGCAGAGGGAAAAAGGGAAAAATACTAGACACAACATTTTGCAATGGTGAGGAATACGAAGGTTTTTCAGAGTGTTTAATAGAAGCAGGTCAAAGCCTAATGGAATGTGTGAAGCCTAACAAATGGAGATAAATTATCTTGTCCTGGGTACCATGCTGCCACAGCTGGATCCTTATTAATATGAGACGTAGACATTTTTATTTTTTGTTACAGAGCAGTGGTATATGCACAGTGTAGGAGGAAAGGAGAGACAAAGTTGTGAGAATGCACATAAATGAGTTAAAAGTAGAATATCTGTATATTAGGTTATGTTACTGAAGGCTAATTGCATTGAGTAAAGAAAAACAATGATGGGTGGTGGAACTCCCATAATCTATTCCATTCAAATAGAGTGCCCTAATCTGGCCACTCCCAGGTTCTTTAAAAAGGATCAGACCATGGTCTTCAGGAGGAAACCTATCAAGGAGACCCGAGAAAAACACTGCACAAACTGACCATGATTACTGCCTTCAGGGGCACCTGGCTTGTTGAGGACTCTGGGAATAGACAGTTGTGGGACTGGGTAAAACTTGCTATTAAATCTTTTAAGGGGATTAATAAGGTGCAAAACTTACTCACAGATATTTAAGGGAAGGACCAAAGGAAAAGGGAATGATCAGAATGGATTCAGGAAGAACAAGCAACTATCCTATCCTTTTACTTAAATTCTTCTTCTAAGTGTATTCCACATGGATGTGCTTTCTTGTCTCAGAAATATTCTGTATGTGATGTACAGGCTCTAACAAGTGTCAGGTTGCACTGGATGGTGGATAGGTAGATATAGCTATATAGATATCTATTTTATGTGCATGTATATTTCAATATTCACATTTATATTTACATTTATTTTTATATATTCTCTTCCTCTGGGTCCTGAATGTTAATTTGAAAGACATTTTGCTTCTTTCAATTTGTAAATGGTGTCTTGGTGTCATTCTTGGACACTCTCTAATTGTAAATAACTTTGTATAGACAAGGAGATGTTAGCAAGGGACTGGTTTGTTTTCCTGGCATGTCTCCAAAAATCAGTGATTTAGAGTCAGTGCTAGAAGAGTTGGCCTGAATAGGAGCTGATGGGATACAATAGAGTTTTGAACTTCTATTCATTTTTATGAAATGATGTTTTCAACATCTGGAATAATTCTAAACTCTCAGTCACATTATAATGCTCAAAGCATTTAAACATCATAAAATTGCCCCTTAACACTTTGATTAATTGGTTGTCTTGAATCTGCTTGCACCAGAGTAAGTATAACTGGATTTAAGAGTTGAGAAAGTCACTGGTTTGGTTTAATAGTTGTGTTTCCTTAGCTGTGTGTCCCCATGGAATCCCTATACTTAAAGGCACTGTTAAATGTCAATTCGTGTAGTATTGGAGAACAACGCTCGAAATATTTTTTATATGTCAGGGATTGGAATGGATTCATATTTGTATTTTTTTAGTTTCAAGGATGTGTCAGAATAAGGTAATATTACACCCTGCTGTTTTACTAAAATGACTGGACTAAATCCTGTCAAATTTAACAGAGTTCCTTGGAAGACTGTGCAGAATGTGTTTGAATTGAATAACAATGAATTCAATCTTGCTGTCTGACCAGCAAACCCAGTGTATTGTATAACCCTCACTGCAGCATGTCACAAGTGTCTGTAGTGATAAAGTTCCTTATTTGGAAATCCTGCCTTGATCAGATATACTCAGATATTGCATAGCCTCAGAGATACTCGGATATTGCATAGCATTTTAGGTAAGGTTTCCTGCCACCCCTTCTAATCTTTGTAGGAAACAGTGGTAATAAAAACTATAATTAAGGTAGGTTGGTATATTCTGAATGCCTCAAGTTAGTTGATTATAATGGCACCATAATTATGGAAGCTGGAATTTTCTATATTTGCTTTTAATTTCAGGTTAAATTTCTTTGGAAACCTAGAAAATCAATTTTTTCCAGTTCTGTGAAGATGAATAAGGGAGCATAGCAGAGTGCATTTAAAATAATTTCCAACTTTTTCTAGAAGGGGCTTATGCTGTTGGATTCTGTAGAAAGTGAAATTTGGACAATTCAGCTCAGGGTTGATTGTTAATAAATCTGCATACATCAAAGGGTTTGTAACTGAGGGAAAGCTTAGAATATTTAATTAAGAACATCAGGAAGTATGAGTCAAATATTTGCTAAAGGATACAATTAAGCAAATTCCAAAAAGCTGTCTGGAAGACTCAGAAATAGGAAGAGCCAAGTTCTTTGTCAGAATGGACAGACAGTTCATATTTTCAGTGGTAGAAAATAATAACTTTGCTTCAAGAAGAGTTACTTTTGTATGAAACTTAAATCAGGAATGTTCAAGCTGTCTTTTATATGTATTTATATGAAATGTGACCATGTCAGAAAAAATTCTCAGATATTACAGTAATCTTTGTTGAGATAGGTCCATAAAAAAAACCCAAATATTGTAATCTTAAAAAAGCTGTGAGATCTTCCAGCCTGGGAAATAACATTTATCTAGAAACTCCTTCAGAAAAGTATAGCAAATGTAATATTTTAAAAGTATTGAACATACTATTACAACTCTATACTCTAAACAAATAATCACTATATGACTAAAACATATGCAGATATTTTCAAAATACTTCACACAATTCCTAGAGCTCTTTTTCGCTAAAAATATGTGTTTTCATACTTTAATCAAGGAAGATTTATAGAATATTGCATCTTAAATCCCTTTAACCTGAAGGAGAATGACCATATTATTTAATGTATTCATCAGTGTATCTATTTATGGTGGAATCTATATAAAATTCATATTTGCTGTAAGTAAAAGCTGGTGGTGAGAAGACTTGTGAAGTATTTACTGATCTTCATCTCCCGTGTAAGTATAGCATAAGTGCTCTCATGGCCAACAGAACAGGTAGATGATGCTCATCCAGCATCCATTAGTCATAAGCCACAGAGCAGCAGAGCAACAGCAAGCTGACATTTAGAGGAGGGATATCTTTGGTGGAGCTGCATAGGAAATGCAGCTGATTCTTGCTAAGGCAAGTTGGTGTGGAAATTGCAGCAATATTGATTGGAGAATGTAGGTTTATACCCTGAAAAATGGCTAAAAATTAATTTTCTTATTTAGGTACTTTTCCTCAATTTCACATTCCATTTTTTCCTGAAATGATAGTACCAGTAAAATTCAAGCATACACATAACTTTTTTTGTGTCAGGGGCTGATGCATCTTACAACTATACTATCAGAATACCAATCAGTTTGCTGATCCTGCTCATCATGCAGCCACTGTAAAGCAGAATCAGTGCAAGAAATGTAGCAGGAATGAGACCACCCCCTTTTGGCAACAGCTGCTTTTTAGGTCAGTGCAGAGTGATCACAGACCTACAACCGGAGTGAGCCAAGGATTTAATTTCACTCACCCTCTCTGTCAATGGCAGAGTGACAGATTAATGCAGCCAGTTGCAATTACTTCTGTGCAACACTGCATGAGCCCCTGACAGCATTTAGTGTTGCTCCAAAAGATTCCTCTTTGAATCAAATGTTTGCAGGTAGTAACATTTAAATTATCCTCTAGTTTTCACAGTGATTAACAAAAGGTAGAGAGGACAACCCACATGCTTGTAGAGGAACACACAGGTTAGTTTTAAGCCAAGCTCACGATATTGATTTTTAAGACCACCTGGTAATGGCTGAATGCTTGAAAGAGGCATTACTGTTAAGAACAGGGGGAGCCTTGGGGTCATTGAGAGAACAGCAGGAAGAAAATTGTTTTTTGCAAGGCTGAACAGGGCCTTGTTTGATCTGCAGGACTGCTGGTGCTGCTGTTGGTGGATAAGAAGGAATGAACTCATATCTGAGTGCCAGAGTCCAGCCTATGATGACAAAGGTGATAATTAGAAAAACAAAACCATATTTTTGCTTGTGTAGAAAGTACATTTGCTTTTTGAGACACAGTAAATATGGGGCACTTGTGGTGACATTTATTGTCTGAGCTTATAAAACCTTGCAGACTGCCATCTCTGGATGTTTGGGATTAATACAGTAACTTTGGAATGCCACAATTAGCCCCTTCTGTGGAATGTTCTTGTGTCAATGGGCAGAAACCTAGGGATTTGGGTAGAAATCAGAATGTTAAAGAATGAAAATGGAGACATGCAGAGTCCCTGGCATTTGATTAGTTGACAGAGCAGCTCTTTAATTCTCTACAGAGCAAAGCCCTACTCTCAGAAGGCTACTATCACATTCCAGAAAAACAATGTCCCTTGTTTTAGCTGTTCACTGTGACTTTTCAAGTATATAGTTGAAGAGAAAGAGAAGTCAAGGAAAATACAATTATGAATGGCAGATGGAGTGGGGATCTCTCACAGAGCTGAGAAGAAGGGATACGGGGGAACTCTAAGTAGGGCCTAGGCTCTGGAAGAGGGTGTTGAGGAGAGGAGAGCAAGTGGGAGGGTTTGGGATTGGATCTGGAGAGAACAGGCACCTGGGATGAGATGGGAGAGTGGGCACTGGGGGAAAGCAGGACTGGGGAATTAATCGCTGTGATCTGGGCATGGGTGTGGCTGCAGATGAGGGAAGGCAAACAAGGAAGGAACACACAGAGATCACGGTATCACAGAATGGGTAAGGTTTGAAGGCACCACAGTGGCTCAAAATCCCTGCTCAAGGAGGATCATTGTAGAGCACGTTGCACAGGATCATAAGAAGGTTAACCTCATGTCACAGCATAATATCAGAAATGTTGTGGTAATAAGTGACCCAGGGAGCTCAGGTGGGTACAAAGGAATGCTCTTTATTGCCAAAAACCCGGCCTTTTTAAGCAGTTAGCTGGTTATCAGTTCACATCGTTTTAAGGACACCAAGCCCAAGTCAGCCACGCACCACACAGCACAATGTGGACATGCAGCAGTCCCACAGCACGGCTCTCATGGCTCTTGCATCTCTCATTGTTCTCTACCCCTGTTCCAGCTGAGCCACTCTCCCACAGTTCCCATCTATTTAGCCTCAGTAACAGGCCAGGGCCATGTTACCAGGCCTTCCCTTTATAAAACCTTATCTATCGGTAACACAGATACACCCACCAAGTAATGGAAGAAGTGTCTAAAAAAAGCAGCTACTGGCAAAAAAATCTCGAGGGAGTAAGAACAATAAAGTGGACATGTGCAAATAATGGCATTGGAGGGTAGAAACAGCACTTTCACAGCAGCAGGAGCTTCATCATACAAGAGAAAAATATGTGTATTTCAGCTTATTTCATACTATCCTATTGAAGGTCTGATCTGAAATCTATTTGGCATTTTACTGGTATATGTGCGCACTGGATAAAGGCTTCAAAGATTAAGAAAGTGGTCTAGGTAGTTCCTTATTGTTTATAGCAAAGAAGATAAGAAAAAAATATACATCAGTTTTCAACATTAGAACTACCTCTGTTTCAGCACATAAATCACTGCTTGACTTTATTGCACTTCTGTTTTGGAAAACTTACTAGTACCAGAGAGCTAAACTACAGAGAAAAAGAGAGCCAAAAGAAAATATCCAGAATATATAAATGCCACTTCCAATAATATAGGACTAAGCAATTTCCCTTAAAGATCCCAGCTTGTCAAACACTGATATGAATTACATCCTATTGCATTAAGAACTAAAAGCAGCAACTGGCACGCTCTATCCTTGGCTTCCACATTCAATCAGATGTAAACCTGAACTGAAGTGATAGCAGCAGAATTTTCCATGCAAGTAATTCTGGAAGAAGCCTTCACAATTTCTCACTCAATCTGGCTGGAAGTGATCCCATGCAGTTCACACTGAATGGACAAATAGTCACTCAAGGCCTGTGCCAGGGTTCCTAGTACTTCCAGACAGTATTGGAATCAGGTTAGAAATTCTGGATTTTATTTAGAACAGGGAATAGGCTTCAAGTGCTTATGTTTTGGAAGATAAGTTTGAAAAGTTTGAGTACCTGGATTTGATTCACTCAGCACCTAATTGTAGACAACCTTGTTCCTTCATAGTAGAGGAATGCTAACTTAAATATCCACATTTTTCAGGACAGAAGGGAAAACTTTGTAAGTCAGAAGGCTCTGCAAATTCTGGTCCCCTGTAGAGGTGTTTTACACAATTATCAAGCTCAGCCCCAGTGACCCTCCTGGTCTCCATCATAGGAACAGAAAGTTAATGGCAACATACTGGTTATATGATGGTGGTACTGTCTCTTGGGGAACTAGGAATCTTGGAGATGGCAGGTTGGATAACAGATAGGGTCAGTGGGGTAGGATTCATCTCCTAAATTTGTCTTCCAAAAAGAAACCACATTCTGATGATACTTTCATGGGAAAACTTTGACAAGATCTTTGATAACTTAATAGTCTAAGAAGGACGACATGGGCATCAAGCTAAGAAGAGAAGGCTCAGATCTTTTGCCCAAACTCTCTGGGACAAATGAGAAGCTCTGACCCTTGGCAAAGCCCCATGTCATGCATGGAGTCCCTAATGTCTTAGCTATGTGATGTTGCAGTTCCTTTAATGAAAGCATACATTAATTTAAGGTAGAGATATAGATGAGATGCCGATAGATCTCATTCTTCTGGGATGAAAGGGCACGTGGCTCATGAGATGTTCTGCCCCTGAGAGAGGTGCTTCAGCCCAGTCTTCAGGAGTCTTCTGTGTCTGGTCTTGACAGACTCTGCTCTTTTACCATTCCACAAGAAGCAAAATTGTCAACGACAATAATATTAAGTTTTTTCCCAACAAAAGCTCTGTGGGCTAGAATTTGAAAATTTCTTATTTGTATAACGTAGCATAATTTTCAAAACATTTTAATGCTTGCAGAAACACAACTAAAGGTAATTTAAGTTGTCCCAATAACATTTTTTGATTTGTTTGTTGTCATAATCAAAATAGGAGAGGAAAGTCTCTCTGACGGAAATATATTTGGCCTTGTTTAAGTAAATGCTCCTCAACAAAAAAGTGTATCTTTCTCTGTCTGGAAGTCCATTATAATAGTCATTCTGTGACACACAAAAGTAGTGAACATCCAGTGGGCATGCCACACTGCAAAGAGACAGAAGGCATTTATTATGAGTGAATTCCAAATAATTAGTGTAAGAGATCATGAAATGTACATAGGAAAAAAGATAGTCTGAGAAGTATTGCAAACAAGAGCGAGGGCAGGACTTTAGCAGGCAATCTGCACTAGTGCTGTTCCCTCAGGGGTTTTCTACAGATGGTTCATATTTCTGGAGTTGAAATGTATGCTATATGAAAAGGAAAAAATATTCTAAAATTTTGCCATTATGCCATTTGAGTTTAGAATCTTCTTATGTCTGTAGTCCTTAACAAATTAGTTTGTTATTTTTACCACTACCTATTTTTTGCAAAAGCTCTTCCTCTTAAAGCTCCACTTCCCCTTTAGAGACACATCATTTTGTTGTTGGGCTACAGCAACACCCACACCCAGAAAATGTAAAGATAATGACAAATGGGGCAAGAATTAAAGAGATAGGCCAAGGATACCCATTATTGAATGTGCAGAGCTGTAATATTTCCAAATAAGCTGCTCCTCAACATGGGGCACTGCAGAGAAAACTAAATATCTGTTTGGAACTCCTCTATATTATATCGCAGAAAAGCTCTTATGATTAGAAATTTTTACATGATACAAAGTTCAATATTTCTAGAGGATTTTTAGTATTTACTCTTAAGTTAAGGTAATAGCAAACTGCTGCACCAAGTAAATGTCTTAAGAAAGAACTACCTATAACAAAAATGAAAAAAGAAATCCAAAATTCTTTGAGGTCAGTTGATTTATTTTGATTATTTTTTTATAAATGGTACATTATAAAAAATTCTTACTGGACAGAAAGCTGTTCTGAATTTCTGGCAAAGCTCAAGCCCCATTTACTGCTGTGAAGTCAATCCTTCCTGTGGAGCACACAGTTTTCCAGATTTGTACTGCACAATTTCTGGCTCTTGAAGTCAGGCTTAGGCATGCTAACACAATTATTCATCCCATGTGGTGCTGATATGAAAAGAAATAAAGGTGAAATGTTTATGGGGGTGAATTTTTAAATTGGCCAGTAAAAGAATTTAGCACACAAAAGTTGATAACATTTACTGGACCACAGAAAGGAAAAATAATGCTATAAAGCATTAATAGACCATCCATTTCTGGTTCTCTTAAGGGCTGAAACAAGAAACATCATTAAAAGACCAGTGAAACGTGAGCAATATGGTAGACTCATAAAAGAAAACATTGATGATGCCATACCTCTACACATTCACATTCTCATAGGAAAACATTTCAGCGAAGCAATAATTTAGCAACCTGAATCCTTGTACTTTTTTGTTCAAAACTCCCCCAAACCCTTTGAAAATGCATGAATATTTCTTCTTAACTGATGGTCATTCTGCACGGTATTTCAGAAGAGACTGCTTTTGAATCCAGCAAATTTTTTGTTAAGATCCCATAAGAGAACAAGTTCCTTGTTAAAGCGTGTAAACTACTAGGTCAAATTTTCCCACTGACATTTGTGGGGGCCCTGATTCAAAGCCACTGAACTTGATGTGAAACCTCCTTTTGACTTCATAAGCTTTGGATCAAGTTCACTTAGTGAAGTATATGAGAGACTTTCTAACCTGGAAGAATCACCTTCTCTTTAAATGAGCTCCCTTTTCAGGAAATATCAATTATTTTCAGTGAATGTTTGGGGGCTTTGGTAAGTATAGTTGGTGTGTGACTAATTAGTACCACGTGCCAAGGTTGAGATTTCTCTGTCAAATGATGTATGTCTGTCTATCCTGCAGGGAGTATGGGGCAACTAGGAGGCATCAGACCTTTCGTTCATGTGTTGAAAAGTCATATATGTCTTATATGCCAAAAGTCAGGTGTGAAGCCTGTCATGCAGTTTGCCTGTTGAAGAAATACCTTTTCCACTATGTTGATGAGAAATTAAACATGCTCATTGATGCAGCAAGTACCATGCATTGAAAAAGAGAGAGAGAAAAATATAACTAAGCTACCTCCAGACTGCAAGCAGAATGGATGATCCAATTCCAACAGTACTGTGTTTACTGCACAGCACTACTCCTGATAGACTTGCTATTCTGGTTTATTCTTTTCTTGATGCAGAAGAAAAAAATTTTGGTCAAATCATTCTAAAGATAAGTACAGTCAAAATTTCATTTTAGACGGCACGTTTGTCAAAAATAGAACTTTTTGTCTGAAGGCCTTGTTTCAATTTTATATTTAGACAGTGGTTCAAAGTTCTAGAAACTCTTTGCTGGAATAAAGATCTTTTTTTAAATGGTCCTATTTTTAAAACTGATGAAATTAACTTTTTAATGTAATTCCAGGATGCAGTCATCTAGAAAGTTAATGCTCTGATGATGTGATAAATGCCTCTGAACTGTATCAGTTGTATTTGATTTACTTGAGCTGAGACAATAAGAGTATTAAACTAAATCAATATAGGTCATTTTATTTAGACAGGGATGATTCTTCACAAAGCAGTGTCTCTAGCATGGAAAAGCAGTGAGTTATTGTTTTCAAGACAATAAGTTTTTCTTTTGCTCCAAGTTCTAAACCAACAGCCTTCCCGCCTCTCTCTTCTGCCAGCTTAATACTGGCTACCTGCAGGTGAGTTCAAGCACTTAGAGAGAAGATTGTTAGAAAAACGTGTCACTTTTCACCATTTCAGTGGAGAAGATGAGTGTTCTGTCATCCTCCAACACAAACAGTTATGACTTGACTGAGCAGTGCGCTATAAAGAGTAAAAGAAGGGCTGAGGGAAGACAGAAATATGCTGTAAGTTATTGTAAAAAAAAAGAAAAATCACAAAAAAAGAAGAAATACAATGGCAGATGTGACAATATGTTTTTGGCCTGTTTCACTTCTTTGAGGTTGCTCTTATAACTTGACAGTGAGGAACTCTCCAGAGCTGCTCACATGCTGTGAGAAGGGTGGGAAGACAAAGAAACAGAGAAGCAAGCTGTGGGAGTGCAGCTTTACTTTTGACTACATGAAGAAGCAATATTTCTGAATATCAGCACTTAAACATCAGGATTGCAGTTCCACAGAGTATAAACGAGGAAATTTTGGACAGTAGTCTCCATATTGTCATGTGTTCTCCTCAGGGCAAGAATATTTTCACTGCTGTATTTTGACAGCCAAAACAGATTTTCTGCAGAAGAACAGTTTGTAGATTTTACCATTTTAATTGAGGTAAAGCCAAAACCAAAGCCTATGTCATGTTCTTGTGTCTTCAGAAATACAATTTTGGGGACTGGTGTGAAATACAATTTTGGGAGACTGGTATAATCCTGGATTTCCAAATAAACTCCAAAGTCAGCATCAGATTAAGAGATTTCATCTCTAGTATTCCTACAGATTGGTGGGCTGGTTTTTGCAAAAGAACAAGAAACAAAACAAAACAAAACAAAAAACAAATCAAAAAGAAAACAAAAACAAAAACAAAAACAAACAAAAAACAAACTACAAAATACAAAAACAAAAAACAAAACAAAACAAAACAAAAAAAACAACAAAAAGAGGAACAAGGATGAGTACACAAAGAGCTGCTGGCACTGCACTGAGATGCTGCCCTCCTTTAAATGTGGCTTTGAGTTGTGAAGGGCCTGCACATCTACTCTGATGTCAGGCTTAGATATATTGTTCTTCTAGGTGCATTCAGTCTCAGTTTGGAAGCTAATACATAGCTTTTGTGATATCTTGCATCATATACTCCATAATATATTCCAATTCTAATTTGACAACCAACTCCAGCTAAGTACAGAGAGGAAAAAATTGCTTTTGTGCCTATAAGAATATGATCAAGATCATATCCGTAATGAAGACCTCAGAGATCATCTTCCTGTATGAAGACATCTGATTTAATATTATTTTTTAACATTAAACCTATAATGACATTTGTTCAGCAAAACCTATATGCTAAGCAGAAATACATATGTTTTCCCTAATGTGCTTAACTCAGCTGGTTCAGTGAGGAGATTTCTGGACTGTTCTGAAATTCTTGGATGTACTGCAGATCACTAAGATTCATGCTGAAAAGTTTATTGGTATTAAAATGCATTCTCAATGGATTTTTCTTTTTTATGAGAGAAAAACATTTCAGGAAAGAATGCTTATGGGCAGAGAGAAAATGTCAAACAATAACTCTGAAAAATTAGTTGATATCAGGTACAGATTAAAGATCCTACCTTATTGTTTCTTTTCCCTTCCCTTCCCTTCCCTTTCCCTTTCCCTTTCCCTCTTCCTCTTCCTCTTCTTTCCTTTTCCTTTTCCTTTTCTCTTCCTTTTCTTTTTTTACTTTAGAGACACTATTAAAAATTGGTAAGTAAATAGAATGCATAGAAACAACCTCATCATATCTTTACGTCACAGAGGAGGGAATTGGGGCCTATGTTAATTATTCCTTGACCAATCCAAGTAACAGAAGAAACTCTTCAAATATTAATTTTTTTTTGCAGTTTGGCACTTTTTTGTACATAGGTAATTTTTAATTGCTGGGCAATAAACTGTGTAACAAAAATATTGGCAACATCAAAGTTTTTGTGATTTAAACCTCTGGAAAAGGTTTAAATTAAGTGTGAGATCCCTTGAAGATGCTTTAACTTGCATAGCTCAATAGGAGAACAATGTGCAAAAGGGATTCAAGAAAAAAAGATGCCTGTTTCCCTGTGAAATTAATGGGGAACAGCAGGCTACTCATTAATTGCTCATCTCATGATGACATAGTGACTACTCCACACTTCAGCATGGGAACAGGCTAACAGATAAGTTCCTCTCTACTGAGCAGGCTCGTTAGGAGATGCACAAATGCACCCATATTCCACACCAAAGCTCTGGAATCATGCCTGAAAATGCCTAAGGAAGACAGATCATTCAAATGCTACATAGACAGGAAGGGAGTTGAAAGACATTTAGCAATCATCAGGCAGAGAAAGTGGCCCAGATCACTACTTCTGAACAGAAAATACCAGAAGCAGAGACAGATTTCTGCTGAGAAAGGTGTGTTGGTCTATTGTGACACAAACCCAGACCAAGATGTCATAAAAGATAGCTGTGATTCTTCTCAGCCCCATCAGTCAAAAACTTGGATTTCCAAGTTGAAAAATATAATTTTATAGGAACAGAATCTCCAGTTCTCGGATTATATGATGTGATAGCTTACTCATGCCCGGCTTTCCTGATATGTATGTGCCCTGGAAAAATTCCAACCAGGAGCCCAGAGAAGCCTCAGCCTATGAAACAGTGTTAGGTTGGTGGAAGAAAAATAAGGAAAGAAAAGTCTGGAGCATTTGTTTTTACATCTCTGAAAGAAACCATTCTGTGTCTGACCACAGATGAGAGTTGTAGTAACTTATGACCAGTAACAAGAAACTGCTCTGCTCCTATCTCTTAGAGGTGCCAGCTACTGCAGACCCTTTGCAGCACAGCTGGTGCTGATAATACATGCAGCTATGTCATATAGATAAAATAGTCCAGGAACTGCATTTTACTTCTTCTGAGAGCAGGAAGGTTTGTTCCTCAGCTTTGTCCATATGCGTGCAAATTGCACCAGTAAACACGCATCTGCACGTTTGATGCTCAGAAGAAGAACAAAGGATACAGCTTCCCCCTCTGCTTGGTTTCTAAAATCACCATCAACAATTCTATGGGAGACACAAGCTCATTGAACTCAGGCCTTGGCAAACAATGCAGTTCTTTGGTTAATTTTTAACTGGATAACTGATGCAGAACATCTCCTGTTATAAGTTCAGTCAAGTTTCACTCTACAAAACAGAAACAGTTTTTCAGGATGGATGGGCCATTTCTTACAGACAATGAGAGCAAATTAAGCATATCTAATTGGAGAAGCAAATCTTTCACAGTTTCAGAAGATTTTGGTCTCACTAAATAAGCATCCCTTCCCATGCCAGAACTAGCAGTATCACAACAAAAGGCTTCTTATGCTTTGTACAAGTCAAATGCCATCAGTCCCAATATAATCACTATACCTGCTTTTATCTAGAATAGATGAATAAAAATCCTTTATATGAATTCCTTTTCCAATGCTTGTAGCTGTGGTAGGTGCTTATACACTAATTAATCCTTTAGTAAACAGTCTTTTATAGCTATGCAATTCTTTTAGATGCACAGCATAATTTGTCTTTTAGAGTATGGGCAGCAGCAGTGACATGATCCATCAGAGGGCAATACATATTTGCTGAACAATTACTCTTGAAGGCTTTGTTGGGCAGAACAGGAATAGACTCAGAGCAAAGTCAAGTAATGATGCCCTCTGCTCAAGTATTTTGGAGAAGGGTCTGTTACAAATTAATTTCTGTATGGAATATGACAAACAGGGTGTCTCACCAAGTCCTAAATCCTTTAGGCTGATTCCTGTGCAAGTATGGGACAGAAGGCTGCCTTACCAAGCTTTATTGTGTACTAAACAAAAATAATTTTTAGCTAAACACAAGGATGGCAAAGAATCACAAGGCAGTAATGAGAAAAGGCATGTACATGCCTAATGCTACCATACAGCTTAATGACCTAAAAGAACCCTATTTGTCAGAATTCCCATTCCAATACTTGTAAAAAAATGCTATGTGGGAGGATTCATGATAACACCAACTTCACATAAAGGGCTTTTAGGCTTTAATTTGTCATTAAAGGAGATCAATTTCCATACGTCACAAAGCAGATGCTTTAAAAAATTATGTTTTTAAAATTTTAGATTCACTCAGCTATTCAGTGATGCTCCATTCTTGCATAATTTTGATATAGTTCTTTACTACAGCTGTTTTGCTTTTTTGCTAGAAAAGAGCTAAAGAAAAGAAAACAAAACAAACAGTGATGAAATTCAAACTGAAGAGCCAGAGGCAGGAGATGTAATAATTCAGGTTCTCAAAACTGTCTTAATCCAGTTCTACTCTGGTACCCTGTTCTGGGAGAACCATGTCCAGTATGACTGAAGATAGGCATGGCAGAGAAAGTCTGGGTTCTCCTCGGTTCTCATCCAATATTTTTGAGAAAGCGTATCAGCAAATGTCTTGAAAACATAAGAACCATGCCTTGCTTGTTTGTTACTTGCAATCTTTCTTCAATGAGTCAAGGGATTTGTGACATAAATGTTCCATGATCGTGGAATTAAAGCTTTCATTGTAAAATGAAGAAGATGATTTAAGATTGCATGGGCAACCCACAAACTGGCTGTTCCTAACTTGATGTTTTTCCCAGTATTGTACAAAAGATGCCTAATAATTAAAACAATAATAAAAAACAAGACAACATCCCCCCCTGCCCCAAATCCAAAAAAGTCCCCAGCCCCAAGGCAGTACAGTTGCAGTGGGTCTCATTGTAAAGTAAGACTTTGCCTAGAGCTAACATAGGACAGTTACTGTCTTTTCTCAGAGGTAATTCTTGGCAAATGTTGGCTATACAAAGCACATATTGTAAACATAAGTTGTGGACTGCATTTAAGCACAGATATGAGAATTTTTTATGTCCCCTTCCTTTTTCTGCACACTTGAGATATAAAGGGAGATGTCAGGAGCTCCATGCAGTTTGTTAGTTTGCCTTTTTGATGCCCCAAGTTACCTTGCATGGCATTCAAAGGCTAGCCCAGAGTGGCACAGGTCTCCCACATACACATCGTGCTTCTTTGTCACTGCCCTGTAGATGTCATGGAGAACCTATGGCACCAGACATATCTGTTGGCAGAACTTTGTCATGCTCTATGGGTCTGGATATACACAGTAACTTGTTTTCATTTCAATTAAATATTCACTGAAGTTTTCATGGCAAATCATTATGATTCCATTTGTGTTTTCCTGTATCTTTTTAATAGAATGGCAAAAGTCACAAAGCAATGAGAGACAATGTTCAGACTGGTAAAGGCATTGGTATTTGAGCTGAGAGAGGCATCCAAAGCATTTATCTACTACTCATTGTCTGTGTGACAAAGTCCAAAATGCTATTCAACTGTAAGCTTCATTTCCCCTTTCATTTAATGAGAATGATAAAGAGCTCCTTTCAGAAATGCTTTGAACGTAAGCCATTAAGACATATAGAACACTCATAGAAAATAGTCCATATGTAGTAAAATGTGAAACCATAGCAAATAAAAAGTTGACACATTTTTTCTTTACAAACACTGACAGTTTTTACTCCAGGTAGCTGCAGTAGGTGGAGGAAAAAGGGGTACCAGCATACTAACTAAGGGTTTGACAAGTTTTACTTTCCTTCTTTTTGGAAAGGATGTGAGGGATGGAAATGGGTTGAGCAGAAATTGTTTGCCAGAAGCCAGCAGTAAATGAAGCTCTGGCTACAGGCAGCTGTAAAGATTTTTTTTTTCTGCTCTATAAAACAGTGAGTTTGGACTCTATGCTGCCATTCTGATTGTCCTTATGAGGGTGACCTGAGCCAACAGCTTCTTGTTTTACAATATTTTTTTCCATAACTTACAAAAATCTGCATAGTTTCTCTAGAATTGCTGCTCCAGACTGATATGAGTGGTCTTGCTTTGAAGCTAGAAAACATGGAAAACTTCTGTCAGAGCCAGCTTGATGATGTGTTTGTGCTTTTTGCACTGCTGTTCTGCTTAAGATGTTTCTCTTTGGACTGGCAACAATTGGCAGTGCTGCTGAAGTTGTGGATTTGGGTGTTCACAGAGAATCACCTGTAAAACAGCGTGAATGATGTTTTCCAAAGATTACTCCTTCTTGAAGTAATTTTGTTTAGGAAGTAGTTTAATCTACTTATCCGTAGCATGGAGGCCTCTATGTGGTTCTGAAATCTTCCATGAAGATATATTCTGAAAGTCAGGTTTAGGAACAGCTCTGATTGATTTGAGCAGCAGAGATCAGTAATAGGCAATAAGAATTTGTTTCTTTCCTCCTCGTCCAAGAGAAGCTGATTTTCAGGATCATTTTTCGAGAAATTGGTGATGTCTAGTATAGTAGGGAGAATATAGATGCTAGAACACAGAAGAGATGTTGAAGAACAGAGAATGTAGAATTTGTGTGTGAATACAATTCTGCATAGCTCTCAGTACCAGGCAGAAGTTTTTTAGCCTGCAAAGATGGTGAATTAAACTAGAGCTGCAATTTCATGAGGCCAGATAAACTGACTCAGCATCCTATACTTCCCAATCCCTCCTGCTTCTTTTCTTGCTCCCTGCTTTGCGCTCTCTCTGCTTATTCTGCATCAGCTACAGCACTGACTGTCCACCAAAAAGCCTATGGTGAAAGGCTTGGGGAACATACATATTCCACAAATTCCATGTATTCTTTCATGTAAATGGGGGTTGCCTCCTGTCACAAAATTGACCCTACAGGTAAATGGGAATCACTTCTCTACTGTAATTTAACCCTAAGTTGCAACTGCTATATTGTGCTTGTATTGTGATTTCAGTACATTGTGGTATCACTATGCTGAATGAAATGTAATGTCAAGCTCATGAAAATAAATACATTTGTATTAAACATTAAGCTCTCTTCATGTATAAATATGTAACAGAGCTTAGAGTGTATGGAACCCTGATGTACGCACACGACATCCCACCACAAGCAGATTTAGCTCACTAACATTGCAAAAAAATCCCAAACCAACAAAACTTTTACAATAAAGAGCTGAATGGTTTTCTGTCAACTGGATGTTGAGTTTTCTTGGAGTTTTATGAGAGTCATGAGACAATGAACAAGATGGGAGAAGGACAAAGGCAAAGAGATGGAGGACTAAGTGGGAAGAGAATAAGACAAGTCCCTGTGGCTTGAGTGATCAATTAGTTGCTAGTGAAATCATCATAGCCTAAGGTTGTTTTTTCTAAGACTATGAACCCAGGTGTTTACAGTTCATATGTGGTAACTTGTGATAATTGGACCCCTAAATCTTGATCTGCAACAAGTAAAAGAAGGAAAATATGTTAGAAAGTATTGGTCAATATTTTCCAGGCCACCTCCAGTCCTTTCACAGCTGAACCTTGTGAAAATAGAACATTTGTGGGGGCATTTACAGTCATATCTGCTCCTTGACAAGCAGATGATGTTTACTCCAGAAGTTAAAATATGGACATTCTAAGTACAACCATGTGAGAAATCACAGTGATGCTCCCAGCTCTCTCCTGAGACTGGTCATTCTGGCAGAGTCGAGCCTCTAGGCTCTCATTTGTGAGTGCAAAATCAATACTTCTATTGTTCATTATCAAGTCCAGACGAGCCTTAAAGAATGAGAAATAAAACAAAATAAATTGATGAAGGGAACACTTACTCTAGCACATTTTACATTCAAATGTATTCAGTAATAATCAGCCAACATCTTGATCGTGTTTTTACTTATAACATTTCCTGCTCAACACAGGTCTGGCTCTGGT
Source organism: Rhabdornis inornatus (assembly GCA_013397075.1). Classification (NCBI taxonomy): domain Eukaryota; kingdom Metazoa; phylum Chordata; class Aves; order Passeriformes; family Rhabdornithidae; genus Rhabdornis; species Rhabdornis inornatus. The sequence continues at coordinate 477,168 of VWZS01002974.1, read as the reverse complement.
CTATATTACAGAACAATCCTGGCAGTCTTTGTTACAAAAGCACAGTTCTTAACAGCACTGAGGGCTATGGACCCACTGAAAAAAATATGCAAGCATGTTATTAGCTACTGGACAAGTATTGTTGTGCTTAACACATGTAAAATTGCTTCCTAAATATCTTACAGAAGAGCAGATGTGAGGCATACTTAGTGGCAATGCAGTTGTCACCCTTGATGCAATTTTTTAGTAATTTGATTTTCCTTTTCCTCTTTCTAGATCTGTGCTGCTGAATGCAGAAGGCTTTCTGTGTGCATTACATTTGACACTTAACATTAAGCAATCATAAGACACTAACCTCACTATTATATTGTTGCTGTGGATGCTACTGCATTGCATTCTTCATTCCATGATGATTTTTCCTCATCATTTATACACAACTCCCTGAATCAGTTTGAGAGCTCCATTTCCTTTTCCCTTCTCCCAAATAAGTGACTCAAGATTCATTTTAATTGTACAAGTTGGTTTATATTTAACTCTTGTATCCCATTGCATTGCTAGCCCCAAACAAGAAGTAGACAGGACTAGTTCTTCCTCTCACCAAAACAGATGAACTTATAGGATCCATGTGCATGTTCTTAATTTTCAGGAGTGAGGAATAGATACCAACATGTCTTAAAAGCACATAAAACAATTTCTAGATTGAATGGTAACCATACTATGATTATGGTCCTATATTAAGTGAATGATTTAAGTACAAGCTAGAAACAGGAACCTTTGTTGTGTGCTGAACGAAAATTCCCTTTCTCCTTGCATTTTAATTTTAATTTTGAACAAACATAATACAAAAAATATATAAATACATTAAAAATACTTAAAAAATAATTCCTTAAATCACTCAGTGCGATAATTCAGGTCATAACTACTTCATAATGAGTAGCATACTGACTAGGAAATATATAAGATATATAAAATATTGGAAAGGGAAGGGAAGGGAAGGGAAGGGAAAGGGAAGGGAAGGGAAGGGAAGGGAAGGGAAGGGAAGGGAAGGGAAGGGAAAGATGAAAGAAAATGGAATCTCTTCGTTACAACTGTTTAGCTTTTTATCTATGATACAGAAGACATTTTTCTTTTTAAAATTTTGATTGCTGATTTAAATTCTAAATACCTCTGTCAACTCCTCTTACTGACAATATCTTATTATGGTTAAAATTGTCATAAACACAATGGATAAATTTTACTAATTGCAGTGGTATGGGAAAGATGGGAAAATATTATGTGACCTTATTAGACAGTAGATTACTATAATGGTGAATATGGATTCATTAAATCCCCTTATTTCCCAGATATGAAGGAAGCTCAAATTAGCCTCCAGATGTAAGGTTTGTAGTTTATTCTATTTCCTCAAGAGAACAAATATGAATTTTGGCTTGGATAAACCATAACTCCAGTTTCTGATCCAACACTGTGTGAAAGCATGTGCTTAATTTCAATCTTGTGGATAATCCCATAGATCCTATAGTTCACTGACTAAATGTGAAACACAGCTTTGTGGGTCAAGTGTATTACAAGCTGAATAATCAAATTCATTGTCTACTTTTCTTCATAGATGAACTATTCAAAACATATATGTAATAGATTCACATAGAGAAGCTAAAAATCTGCCACAAGATGCCCAACAAAGTTATAGTAACAGATAAAAATATATCTGTGAATTAAATGAGTAGAGGAATTCACGCAAAACAAAGCATTTTGTAAGGAGTAGTTCACCTCACCTATGTGCCTGGTGTCATAGGACTACAGTTTTCTTTAAGACAGTAACATTTCCAAATAGATCTGTTTTGGCAAGGGTCTGGAGTGAAGTCCTCTGAGAGGAGACACAGTGTAGCCTGAGAATTTTGATTTCCTCTCTGCTTTGGAGGCCTCCTTGCATTCCTTCTTTTCTACTGAGAAGAAAACCTGAAAGTTGCTGAGGCAGCTTATTGCAGTCCCTCTGTCTGAGAAGGAGGAAGTGTGTGCTCGATTGCCAAAATGCTGGACTGAAGAAAATCACTTGCCTTCAACAGTCTCATCAGATTTAACTTGTCCTCCCCAAATTAATAATTTATCTATTCAAAAATCTCCTTCCTGAAAATGAGAGAGGATCCTAATACTTAGTTGAAATAGTTGTATAAAAATACTTTGTCCATCCCTCACCTCCAGTGAACATAGTGGAATACTACTTCCAAGACAAATCCATGGTACCTTGTTTGCTTCAGTGCACAGGTGAATCTCCTTTTTTCAAAGAAAATTTGATTCTGTAAAATAGGGCAATTTAAAATCCAAAATGTATAAATAAAAACAACTTTTTAAAGAGTGTAAGTGTGATTAAGTGAACTCCTCCTGTTCAAGTCTTAGCAATTCTTCAGTTCAGCTGATACCAGAAATAGACAACATTTGAAATACAGCAAGAGGAGCGTGCTTTTATGAGACTTTCAGACCAGTACTGTGGATCCAATGGATTGATATGCAAATTTTTAAGTGCGCATCTGAACAAATGTGTTAGGACAGAGACCTACTACTTTTCAAGTACAAGTTTCCCTTTTCCTTCTTAATCTGTTTATGAACTATTGAGAAAAGAACATCTGTTTTAAATTAGTAACTGGACCATTGTTCTGAAGCCAGACCATATAATTCCCTTTTTTTTCCCCCCTATTGTCTAAAATTTGTCTTCCAGTTTATAACAGCAAGATATTCTGTGAGCAGCAAAGTTAATGAAGTTCAGGTTCTTATGAACTGCCTTTTGTCCTGTGGACACTTCAGTGGTCAGAGACAGCATGTGAAACTATTCATATGTGGTCTGGCTGCTGGAAAATGTTTACAGTCTCTGACCATGAAACTGTGTCTGAATAAAACTAATTTCGATTGCCTTTTCTTGATAGAGACAAGGAAGGAACATCACATTTAGTTTGCAGAACTTTTGAGTCTTGCATGCCTCCTTTAAATAAATTTATCAAAACGTTTAAAGCACATTTGAAAATAGGGTTTGCAGGCAGATATCAGATAAACAATTACGGTTCCATCTTTGGAAACCAATCTCCCTGCCTTCTTCCTCCTCAGCCACCCCCCCCTCCAAAAAAAAAAAACAAACCCAAAAAAAAGCAAAAAAACCCCCAAAACAAACCCAAAAAAACCCCCAAACTACAAAACTTCTACTAGCTTCAGTAGATTACACAGGTGTATTCCTCTTAGAGGGTAACTGAGAACAGACAAACCAATTTAAAAGGCAGTTCCTGAAAATAATTTTCTTTCTTTCTTTCTTTCTTTCTTTCTTTCTTTCTTTCTTTCTTTCTTTCTTTCTTTCTTTCTTTCTTTCTTTCTTTCTTTCNTTCCTTCCTTCCTTCCTTCCTTCCTTCCTTCCTCCAAGGGATATGAAGAAGTAATAAAGGAGGATGAAAAAATGTTTATTTCTCTCAGCAGACAGTACAACACTTACAGCTTTTTTGCTTTCAGTACCTGGGCAGTACCTGAATTGCACTTATCCATTGCACTGCCAACTATGGCTTAAAAGTTGATAACATTTCCAAATTGTTAATTCTGGTTCAGGGCAGTTTACAGCTATTGAACATCATAAACTAAAGGTACAGGAAGCACAGCTAAGCAGTCACAGATACATTTTCTTATCTCCTGAGATTTTTTACTCCCTTTTTGTTTTGCTTTTTTTCCCCAGGCAGAAGAATGAGTTCAGTGAGTACAGCAAGGAAAATGGGCTTCAGCAGAGCAAAGGTATGCATCAGCTGAAAATACTGGCTTCTGGAAATGAGTTATTTTTTAAGTTTAAGTCAGAGTTTCCATTAACACAACCATATTTTTGTCAGTAAATCACAAATACTTTCCTATTGATGCTACTCTGCAATTTCTTCGGAATTTACTCAGCAAATAATAATAGAAAGTAAGAATGAAGTGACAGAGCCTAACTTAGTTTCAGCCCGTTTCTATTTTTCCACATTTCTGAGCTGTTTTCAGTTTCAGCTTATTATTTGAGACATAATTCAAGCATAACGTCTGACAAACAGCAGCACTGGGCCATAGGCTTTCTATGCCTTTGCTCTAATACCTTTAGGTTTATACTTAAGCTATGACATCTCTGTGTAAGGTAGAAACATACCCTGGTTATATAATTTTCACTTGTGTATCAGCATGAGGGAAGAATTTGCAGTTCAGTGGAAACAAGGAATTCTGCCTGAGATAGAGTGGGTTCCAGCTCACATGGCCTTACCACTGACATTTTTGGGGGTGTAACCCAATATCCAGCATGTCCTCTTTAGCCCTACATGCCTTGATACACAGATTGTGACTCAGGTAATGCTGTGAGTCTTTTTGTAAATGAAAAAAAGATGTTATGAGCATAGCATTTAAGGGTTCTGACTAAAATCCTATTGTAACACTTGACATTTGTGCAAGAGGAATAGCTGTTTTTAGAGAAATTGCTGTTGTGTACAATATTCAGGTGCACATGTGGAAATAAGGCAAAGTATAGACCATCTAAATAATGGAACAGTTTATAAGATAGGAGCAGTGGGAAAAGAGAAATAAAATGGTATCTTTTCATGAACCATAACTGAACACTCAGAGGACAAAATAGAATAATTATTGTTTGCAGATGTGATTGTGACAATAAAGGGACATAATAAACTGACAAAAAAACCAAACACTCTTATTGAAAATTGCTACAGAATTCCTCAATCATCATCCCAAACACTGCAGTGTACAATTGTCATATCACAGAACCACAGGATGGTTTGGGTTGGAAAAGATCTTAGAGATCATCTTGTTCCAACCCCTCTGCCATGGACATCTTACACTAGATCAAATTGCCCAGAGCCCCATCCAACCTGGCCTTCCACATTCCCAGGCACAGGGCATCCACAACTTCTCTGGAAAGTTATACTGTATTGATAGGGTAGTCACAACGATTCTGAAAGTAAAACCTTTTGAACAGCTATGCTTTGAGAATGTTACTGCAGGAAGTTTTATACTGATTTCTCAGGGAATGAATGACAGTAAAGTGGAATGGTTGGTCTGGGAAAACAAATCAGTGTAATAAAAAACAAATGCAAAAAAAAATTTGGAAAACAATCATGGAGAAAGAGGCGGTTGTATGACATTCAAATAAACTGCGCTATGCTGGAGGAAGTTAAATGATTACAATGGATCAATGAGGAAAACAAAGGCACCCTGTGCTATCATATTTGGTTAACCTAATCTAAGCCTGCACAGCAGCTCTTAGATGGTAGCTGTTTCAACATGGCAGTATCAGCTCCAGAACATGGTAGTAGCCAGCTGGTGAGCTCTCTTTTGGGAGATCCAAGCCAGTGGCATAGGTCCTATGATCCTAGGTCCGCTCAGATCCTAGCTCCATGGTATGTTGTCTTTTCTGTCTCTTCTTACCTGGCCAAGGTTTGGCAGGCATCTGCCACTGTGATGCATTGTTTTGCTGGGCAGGCATAGTTTCAGCTTCTTCTCACCCATGCATAGCTGTCTGAAGGCTAAGCACATAAACAACTACTTTAGGGTCCCTCTTTAATCAATGGAGAGGATGTGTCTTCCAGAGAGTGATTTATTTAATCCCAGAACAATTGTGCCACTGGGGAAATGATCCAGAGGCCTAAATATAGGAGCTCAGTACCCTTTGAGGTGCCCTAGACTATCCAAAACATCATCATGAGCTGCCAGGCATGACACAGGACTTATGAGAAACCTTGGCCTTCTGGGCATTCAGTAGCTGGAAACTGGGCTCCTATGGGGTCTGAAACAGCACTAGATGCCTATGTTTAGGCAATGGAAGCAGACCTGGAGTGTAACTTTTCTTCAGCCAAGAGCCAGTTACCAGGAAGATCTGTGCCAACAGTACAGCACAGTCTTAGAAGCTGTTTGCTATTTATTTTCTGCAGAGGGAGGTAAAAGAGGTTTTTCTGGTGCTAGTTTTCTGATTTATTTCCAAGAAATTAAAAAAAAAAATCAGGACAGAAGCCTGTCCTGAACTACACTTTGTCTTGCTGTGTTTAGGGTGAGGAAGAGACTACAGAAATAGAATACTTATGGGAAAAAAAGCATTGCTGTAAAATAGATTAAATCAGATGGCAGAAGAGGGGGAAGAAAAGAAACTGTCTGACAGAGTGAGGAGAAATTCTTGCCTAAAAGAAAGAACTGAGGTGAGGTTGAGAGAGGTGTCCATAAATACTATGTTACTGTTGAAACACTGGAAAACTCAGAGTCTGGGACAGGAAAGACTTAAAATAAGGCCATTGAAAGGACAGAAACCTTGAGGTGGTAAAATGATCTATAAACTGAACTGGCAGGTTAGCAACCTAAATGGAATCAAGAAACCAAAAAGCAAAATTAAATTAATTAGAAGGATTAAAGACTCTTGGAGGAAAGCCCATCTTGGTCAGATCAGATTTTGACAAGGTGCTTGAATTGTACAATATTTTATTTAAGGTAGAATAGGGACAATGACAATGCAAATGGCTATAATACACTCTTGTGGTGGCCATAAAAGCCCCACTGATTTAATCCTTGATCATGAAATGCAAAAAAACCTCTGTGTTTCCAAATTGAGCATTACTGTTAAGATCAACAGGTGAGATATCTGGCATGGTATGAGCATGCTGCAATAGAGTATGAAGGCTAATGCCACTGCATCTTGAGATGCACTGTCCACTGGCAGAATTTTCAGATTCTCCATTATGTAATTCTACTTTATTCACATCACCTAGGTGCTATGATATGATTTTTATTTTCATTATTAATAGTTTGTCCCAAAATCTCAGACGCTGATGTGGGCCAGGATAGGGCCTGGCTGGAACAACCATGTTTTGGTTGTTATGCAATGGCAGTCCAAGAATGTGAGTAGGAAGGTTCCCTTTACATGATCCTTGGTAAGGGTTCAGAAAGTCCAGAGTCCAGGTCACACTGCAGCACAGGCAAGCTTAACTAAATGGGAGCTCAGGGTCTGGAGTTGAAACCATAGTGAGCACTGTTAATCACACATGATTTCATAAAATATTTCAATAATCTTAAATCTCTAACCACCTAGAAGGTCATAGGTCTCTGGGCAGAGATTAAAGCCTTAATTAGCTACATTTGCAAAAAATTCAGTGTGAAAATAAAACCATATGAAAGAGGAGAGAGTTCCTCCTAGAACAAAAGGGCAGAGAATGTCTGCAGTATTTTAGAGAAAATGAAAATATATTTCCCACCTCCCCAAGGGGTAACCAAGGACAACATTTTCTTACAAATAATTTAGAATAGAAAAGTCTCTAACCATAAATATTTATGCTACTAATTAATTGAAAAACAAATAACAAGTGTGAATGAGAACAAAAATCTCTTTACTAGAACTTCCCGCTTCATTCTTAAGCTAGTATAGTTTTAAAAATATATAGTGTCAATATGGAAAGGCTTAAGTTTCCCAAAACCTGAAAAACACAGAGCAGAGCAGAATTTCTGATGAGCCTCAGGAGAGTGCACCTTCAGAAGTACAGTTGCTGGGGGAAATTGGGTGTCCTAAACAGAGAAAGTGTTGAAAGAGAATATTCCCTGGTAAGTAGCAGTTGGTAACTCTCCAGCAGGGCATAAGTGACAGTCTGCAGCTGCAAGGGACTCAATATTCCTCAAGCTGCCTGCATCAGAAAGCAGAGAAGAATATCCAAGGCCTCTACATTGCAGTGGACATCTTCTAGGATATGAAAAATCAATAGGGCTTTTCTCTGAGCCACTAAACGATGAGTTTAAATTCACTGGTGAAACTAAGAGCAGAATCTAGTGCTGCATTTTAATTACATCTTTTACTACCAAGTATGACCTGTACAGCAATTATATATATGACTACATTTCAGTGATAATAATGCCTAGTTCACTATTGCAAATTGTTTGAGGCATCAGTAGCAAACTGAAGAGAAAAGCCTAAGATAAAAATCCAAAATGAGAGTGCAGTGGGACAAGTTGGCCAGAGCTTAGTTCTGTGTGTACCTTCAGTTTATGAAAACCTAATTGAAGATTACTAAAGAAGCAGTCTTTATTATAATATCTAATAGAATTATTAGCCTTGTAAATAGACAAATCTCAAAGTAATCAGGACAAATGGATTAGAAAGAGGAAGTCCTTATAGATAACTCTCCTACATACTCTGCAAGCAAATACCTTTTTAAAAGCTTGATTTAAATTCACTCAGTGACTTTTTGAGTCCCAACAAGTCCCCGCTCTGACCAGGGAAAAAAGCAGGGAAGAGCCAGCCAGATCCTAAAGCAGATTAAAATGATGCTCTTTGGGTCCATGGGGGCCGCTGAGCATGACATTTAATTAGTCTGATTATCAAGTTTGTTACTTTATTTCTCTGCTGTTCCAGTACAGCCTTATAGTCCTAGTACCTTAAGCACCATGCAGACATATGGTGAGGCTGTACTCACACCCTATGAACTTATAAAGAAATTTATGCGTCTACCATTCATGGATGTTATCACCTAAGGAGGCCTAGGTCTTCTAACCTAAGGACATAAGTTACATATACCCCAAGGAACACAGAGCCCCAATGGCTGTTTGCATTCCTCCCACCACTGGGAGCAGAATTTGAGAACACAAAATAGTCTGGTGGGTGGGAAGAGGTGTCAGCAGAGAGATGTCACTGTATGCAGCCACAAGCTGCCTACAAAATTTGTTTTGCTTTAATAGATATGATCTTTTCTCAGTCCTTTGGATGCTCCTCCTGTTACAGGAAAATCTTATTCCTATTTCATAAAGCAAAAGATTTGATATTCCGCCAAGTGTTATACATGAAGTGTAATGGTGGAGCTGGAAAATGAAGGCACAACTTGCGAATTGCCATGTGAATTACCCAAAGAGAATACTATAATGATTTTTTATGAAGGTAGAGGGAAAATCAATGAATTAAACAAACTTTATATACCACCAGGGTACCTTCATTCCAATATTAAGAATTTTAAAAGTGTGCCTTAAAATAATAAAAGAATTTAGGCAAAACCATACTTTGACATATAAAACCAATTCCATATACATGCAGTATATAGATGTATATGTGCGTGTGTGTGGTAGGACATATTTTTTTAACTGACAGGAAGCTCATAAAAAGAAAAGCTTTTGGGGTTGGCTCAAACTTCGAGTGCACTTTAACATGCTGGTTGGACTTTATGAAGAAATCTCAAATGTATCCCATGTGTTGCAAATGTTTAAGAATGGGCTCAAGATGAGCTTTTGTCTGCCTGAGACATACAACTATTTGAAAAATATCTTCCTTCAGCAGCACTAATATTTATTTTTGTGTGCAAGTTTTTCAGTTTGAATGCTGGATTTGAGTTTACACATAGCCATCAAAAATTTGAAAAAACCAAAACCTTTAACAAAGCTAACGACAGAATCTGGTTTCAAGACTATTTCCCATGACAAACTTTTTTTCTTGTCAGAATCATTTTTCTTAGAACAGTTGACATATCATTATTGTTTTCCTTGTTTCAGAATATTGGCTTCCCAAAACTGTCCAATCCATACTTGAACTAAAAAAGAAACATGTCTTCAGAAGTCTGGCTTCTTTCTTAGTAACTGTAATGTTCTTTTCCCCTTTCCACCACCGCTATTGCGTTAAGTGACTGCAGGCTTCTGGGATGTGAATAGAAATGTACATAAAAAACCTGCCATCACTACCTGATTGTTCTCCAGCTGTGTGGGATCAATATGACTAGGTGCAACTTAAGTGGTGAATTCCCTTATTATCCTCAGTGGTCCAATCCCATGCTTCTACTCAGTTTTTGAAACTGATTTCTTTTGCTGGATTTTTCTTCTGTCATCTTGCCTTCATTTTCTGATCTGCCTTCTCTGTCATATTCAGTGAAATATTTTTATTGATGACTACAGTGTCATCCCATCATGAGTGAGTCTTTCTTAAGTGACTTTAGAAAATGCTTTCATGACACGACATTCGGCCCCTTGATATCAATGGGACTTCAAGAGTGACGTAGTTTTTGCTCAAAACTTGAAAATGGACTGAGGAGTTTGGATACTGCTTTACTGTTTAAGTGCTGCTTTCTCAAATGGAAATTAAAAAAGAAGAACAACACTAACACAAAACCAAACAACCAAACAAGAGAAACAGTCCTATCCCTACAAGTAGCTGCTTCTCCTGAGCAGAGAAACATATGAAATGAAACCCCAAACAATCTCCAAACAGTAAATAAGTCAACAAACCATGAAAAATTTAATACTCTTACTTCATTTTTTCTAAATTTAGTAACAAATGAAGTCACAGGGAGTGCTCACTGCACACTTTTCAATGTTTTAGCAGCAGATGTTTGATATTTTGTTGACAAGAAGCCCAATTGTGCACATTTTAGTTCCACAGAAGTACATAATCGTTGTCTTTAAATGAATTAGGGCTGAAAAAAACCATTCATCTGTGAAAGACCAGATCAGAATCCATGCTTTTGGTGGCAGTTAGGGACATGAACTGCATTTTAAAAAGTTTTTAACCAAATTTTCAAATATTTCTTCAGAACATCTGTGAAGCAGTTCAGTCATAAGAGAAATTCAGTAATGAAGTAACAGATAGAAGCACTCTGAACTATAAACATTTCATTGTGATTAAGAAGAAGTTCCCATGACAAAGGACTATGAACACAGAAACAGAAAGATTGCTTGGGAGTACAAAGTGAGCTAATGGTCAAATTGCAAGGAATAAATATGAATAATTTTTAAGTCTCCCTTTTCACTGATTCTATAGTTCACAATCTTCCTATGATGCTTCTTTCTCTTTTAGAAAATAATTAAAGCTTTAGGATGGATGGTTCAAGGAGTGCAAGTAAAAAACAGTGGTAAAGCATCCATTCTGCCTGACCTATTTATGGAAGTTTCAGCAGGTGCAGGATCACCCATCTGGAGGTCTCAATTATTTTATATAGGGAATATAGGTATTTACATTAGAACTGCCTTAGTAGGTGTTTAAAATCTGAGTGCCTACCAGCTACCTAAGTCAGCATTTATTTCATGAGCTTGGCTGAAGGCTGTGTGTGTGTTGTCCTCTCCCACTCTGTCACAGGTTTTCCCCACACAGTGGCACTGATACCACAGTGGCTTATAGCAGTCCCTGCTCTACTGCTGCAGGTCTCTTTGGACAGGCTGGCATTGGGGATACAGGCTGGCACCCCATATTGTCTCTTAGAAGATAGAGTTCATCTTACACATGCCATATGGTACACCTGAAGCAGGGATCTTGGCGACTGAGTTTTCATGCTGGATTTCTATATCTCTCCTCACATTTCCAGGACTTCGATTCCTGTTATGGACAATGGGAGCTGAGGTGTACTCCTGACAATAGCAGTATCTGTCATTAGTCTATTTTCATTTTCAGACCTTACTGTGCTGTGTGTTATTGTTTAATTGCCCATTCCACAGTGTAGCATGATTTTTTTATATTAGCTTGACATTTTATGTGCTTGTTTTACAGCTCATCTCAGTTGTTAATGAGCCCTCTGCCAAATATATTCTGTACAGATAGTTATAGACCTTTAGTACTGTCATTTGAAAGCTAATACCAATAAACAAAAAAATTGCTCAGCAGAAGGAAGGTAAGTTTTCTATGTTTCCAATTTTTAGTCTGCAAAGGTTAGGCACTATTCCATAAAAGGAAGCTTTTTTATTTTTTTAAATGTAACAGTAACCGATCAATGTGATTTGTTCAGGTGGGCATTATGAGTCGTCCAGATGCCAAGCCTGCATCATTTGAGCCCTGAAAGACCCATGCAGATGCAGCTGCAGGCTAGTCCTCTATCACAAGCAGGTATCTTTTGATGTCCTAGAGATCATATAAGTCTTGTCAGCTGAAGGGTATCACAAGGAAGAGGAGAGCCAGGCCTTGGCAAAGATTTGAACCTACCTGGGCACATGCTGAGATCACAGAATCACAGAATAAGCTGAATTGGAAGGCTCCACAAGGATCATTGAGTCCAACTCCTGGCCCTGCACACCCAAAAGAGGCACACCATGTGCCAGAGAGCATTGTCTAAATGCTTCTTGAACTCTGCCAGGTTTGGTGCTGTGACCACTTCCCTGGGGAGCTTGTTCAGTTCCTGTCCAGTTCTCTGGGTGAAGAATCTTTTCCTGATATCCAACCTAAACCTCCCCAACACAGCTTCAGGCCATTCCCTCGGGTCCTGTCACTGTCACCACAGAAAGGAGATCAGTGCCTCAGTCGCCTCTTCCCCTCACAAGGAAGTTGTAGCCTGCTATGGGGTCTCCCCTCAATTTCCTCCAGGCTGAACAGACCAAGTGACCTCAGCTGCTCCTCATATGGCTTCACCTCAAGGCCCTTCACCGTCTTTGTTGCCCTCCTTTGAACACTCTTTAATAGTTCAGTACCTTTCTTATGTTGTGGCATCCAAAAATGCCCCCAGAACTCGAGGTGAGGCTGCCCCAGCTCAGAGCAGATTGGGACAATCCCCTCCCTTGCCTGGCTGGTGATGCTGTGCCTGATGCACCCCAGGAAAAGGTTGGGCCTCCTGGCTGCCAGGGCACTGCATGCCCATGTTCAACTGGCCATTGACCAGAACACCCAGGTCCCTTTCCATGGGGCTGCTCTCCAGCCTCTCATTCCCCAGTCTATAAACACAGCCAGGATTGCCCCATCCCAGGTGCTGAATCAGGCACTTTCCTTTGTTGAACTCAAATAATTGGTGATTTCCCAGTCTTCTAATTTATTAGGGGTCTCTCTGTAGGGTCTCTCTGCCTTTGAGGGAGTTGTTAAACTGCAGCTCTGCCCTGTTTAACAAATCTGACCCAGAGGTGGTTACAGAAGTTACCTTACTAATGAATTCTGCTCCAGAGAGTAAGAAAAAAAGGAGTTTCTTATAGAACATGAGGTTTTTTTGTTTGTTTTGCTTTGTTTTAATTTTAAAGTTTTGGATTACTTTTTCCTAGATACTCTTAGAGCCTAGATAACAGTAGATGTAAATAAACAAAGCCCTGCCTGCTTTTTCCTACTCTAACAGCGCTTCTGTGTAGGTAGACACCTAAGAGAAAAGTATTAGGTGCTAAGACTTAGGATTGAGCTTCTAAATCTGTAAGGAATGATTCATAATTTCAGGAGAAGTGAGTGTTAACTTGTGCAAGGTCATAAGTGCAAATGTCCAGGCCAATGTCAATTTGACTGTAATAGCTAGAGCTCCAAGGCTGTGAACATGCATTTGATGCCTCTTCTCAATGTTGGCAAGAACAACTACTAAAATGTCTTTTAGTACGCAAGGAGGCAAGAGCTTAAATTGAAAAATAAATGTAACTCTGCAAGGTTCTGGAAAGACTGAGAGCTTTGGTGGGATGGTTCTCCATTGGTAAAAAGATAACCAGCTTCAGATGAATGCATTCAATTGTACACTGAGCATAAGGCAAACACCCAAAGACTAACATAACTGATTATGAGAAATGCTGACAAGAGTACAAGTATAAACAAACAGGCTATGCTGTAGAAAAGCAAAGGATGTCCATGAAGCAGATCAGAAGCTACAGAACGTGAACGTGTAAAGTGTGCCTTGTGTGAAGTAGCAGTCAAAAGAATTTTTTTTGTTTTTGCATATAGAAGGATTACCAAAAATAACAAAATTGTCCTCACCCTATAGGCCAAGCAGTCCCAGCTGACCATTGTGGTAGAGCACCAGAACTCTCAAATGCAAAATTTTCTCCGGCATTACCCTTGAAATAAAACAGGGTTTTGGAGGGGGTCACCTGACATTTTCAAGGCCTGAATGATGTTTATATAAAACAATGCTTGGAGTTGTACAAAGTGAATGATTTTAAGAAAACCAATTTTTTTTTACCCCAGAAAGCTGAAAAGATGATAAGTAAAAGTCACAGCTTTTCAATAAAAGAAATAATGCTACATGGAGTTACAGAATGTTCTGGTTAAAGGCATACTGTCTTGGTTTTAAATTATTAGATACTCCTCTCTGAAAACATGCTATTGGGAACAATAGTATTGGCTCATCTGCCACTGATTTTAATAGTGTTAGTTATCCCTGTTAAGTAGAATTGCTGGTTCTATTGGTTTCAACAGTCCTGGGAACATAACCAACCGTTTAGACCTTGAATAGCCCGGCAGAGTTAGAATTGTTGTGTTTTATAGGTATGTGCACAATTCATGGTAAAACTGATGGGATAATGAATGCCCTGATGCTAACAGTAACAGAGTCACCAAACACTCCCTTTACATGAATTCTGCACAACATTAAATAATGGTCTTAAAGAAGACAAGAAAAAATTGTCTCATTTACAAGTAAATTTGTACCTTCTCCATCATAAACAACTCATTAAGATGAAGTAATCATGCCAGTAATCCCATTATTGTAATTTTCATTGTTACATGAAACTTGTTAGGATATATTTGGATTGCAGCTCTGTTACTATCTCTGTCATAGATATAGAGATTTTAAAGAAATATCACTAAATATTCTTAAGGACAGAAAAATAAAAAAGGCCTAGAACTGTGAAGTCCCTTACAGGAAGAGAGTTACATTGAAAGGATCTTATAATCATTCTCAAGCATTAAAATTCCAGGAAATTCAGACATAAGTATGTATTAAAAAAAAATAAAAATCATCAAGCATTTAATGTATAAAAATGCAGAGGTAGTTCTTCTGTACAAAATTGTCTTTGTCGCAAAGTGACATCATGGTGGATGAAAATGAGAGAATAAACCAACTGCTCCGTCAAAAAAAGCAACTAGTATGCCATTAAAAATTAGCCTAATTTAAATGTAATTATTGTGAGGAGTGTCACTGCACTGAATTAATGACGTAATTTACTTTCTGGAAAACATTACGGATCCTTTGGTTGTTTGAACTATTGAGCTTGTTTTCAGTTCTGTAATAAAACAATTTACTTGAATGTGGATTGTAGGTTTTGATATTATTGTTCCCCTGACAGAAGCTTTTAACAGACAGAGAAGTGAAACAGTGCTGGTTTGTGAAAGGATATGCTACATGCAGTCAGATCCTCACCAGGAGCAAACTGCGAACCAGCTCCCTTGGTTTCAATGAGTCTGCACCAGCTGATGATATGGAAATATTACATACTTTGAAGGATTTCTGCAAAACATAAATTGCCTTTTACTAGTGCTTGGGGATTTTCAAGAGAAGGAGAAGCAAGCTGGTGAAGCTAAGACCATCATTCTACAATACAGTAAATCATGCTTGGTCTTTTCAAGAACCAAATTAAAACATGTGTAACTATAAGAAAGAAATGGATAAACCAATATAAACTCAATTTACTGGTTCTTTTTTTTTTCAAAATTTTGTGAGGGACCATCCTAATATGAGTAGATTCTGTGCTGGATCATATATCATCTGTTCAAAATACTATGCCTGCTCAGTTATTTGCTCTGTCATGCCCAGCGAGAAAAATGTTTTACTATAGCATGATCTCTGTATCAGATACTCTGGGATAATTCAACAGCAAAGCAGTGGTGGGCCTGAGATGGATCCCAACCACATTTCTATTTCTGAACGCACAGACACAGTTTAAGGATAACAGATCTGTTGCTGAAAACTCAAGGTGAGATGGGAATTCCTCACAATGTGAAATGGGAAGTGTAGCAGCCACCTGATCCAGTAAATGCACATGTAGCAAAGTAGGGTTTCTGCACTGCTAACTGAGTCAGGATCAGTTATGCTTAAAAGTATTTGTCAGGAGGCTTTGATCCATGTCTGCTCTAGAGCAGAATCTGAAGTGATTCAGCACTGTATTTTGTAGTGTTCGTCATGCAAAATATGCCAGACCATGTCTGCTTTGCTGAAAGGAAATGTTGAAGAGGATCCTGCAGATAATGCTGCAACTCATGTTTGGTCTGCAGTCAAAAAAAATGAAAACACAATGGAAACCAGAACCTTTGAACAAGAGAATTAAATGCGACATGGGTCTGAGGCAATAATCCAATGCATAATTACTAGCAACTTGCCAAGTGGTGTTTTCAATTATGATCATTCTGTATTAAAGTAGCACCAGAGGTCAAATGATGCAGTCAGGCCTGATGCTCTTTCCCTTGCATTAGACAGCATAGAACATTTCCCAAGTGCATTTTCTAGCTAAGATGAAATAAAAAGCAATCTAAAAGGAATATAGCCATTCCAGTGTTTAAGTCCAGAGCTCTGCAGAGCTCTCTGTGTTGAAGAACACTCCACTGACAGGAAATGTCTTCCAAGTTCAGAACCAAGCTGAATGACATCTCTGGAATATATTCTCAGTGCTCATGCATTATTTCTTTATTCAAGTTTCAGAGAAGTGTTTGACTTTTACTGTGAAACCACAAATCACTACCATTTTTGGCATCTCAGATGTTTTCTTCAGTTAAACACAATGAGTTTCCTCCAAAGGAAGAAGGAGAAGTGCAAACAGTGTTGAAAATGTGTTACTAATTTATTGGAAGGTCTTGTTGGATATGATTAATTCAAATGTTTTAGTATATGCCAACAGAACACATATATCTTTTGGTAATGCATGTACTTTGAGACCCCTGCACATTATGCATATATTTTAGACCAAATATTCTTCCTGGAGATGGCAGATATATTTTAGCTGTAGCGATTGCAAATAATGGCCCAAAGTTTTGTTGTCCTTGCTCATTACTCTGTTAGGAACTACTTGTTATTGTACCAAAACCTAAGACGTTTTCTCACCCTTGTCTTTCACTGCAAATGTACTTAAAAGAAAAACATAAGAAAGAAACATTTACAAGGAAAAGTAGTATTTGAAGTGACATAAATTGCTTTGGCAGACTTATTTTGGTGACAATTATATAGAAAAAAATTCAATGCAGACTTTTTGTATTACTGCCTCTAAATATTACAGTTTTCGTTTTATGTGCATGACTAGAACTACTAGCTTTGACAGTTCTTTGGCACACCTTAGGGATAACTGCTTTAAGAAAAGAAACCAAAACTACTTGCTTCTATCTGACCAGCATCAAAAGGCATCATCTACACTGTTCACTGAGTTGTGGCAGACTGTGACTTTTCCTGGCAGTGATTGTTCTGCAGCCTCTTATCTATCCATGCTACTACTTGTTATCTCTTGGGGTGTGCTATTCCAGAGGACAACTTCAGTTTTTAGCTTTGTCTTAAGTGCCAAGCAGACTGATGGTTTCCTGCAAGTATTTTATCAACTCAGTTTCTATTGATTTTAGAGAATACAGTGACTAGAGCTATGGAATGTGACTACCATTCTGCTATAAATTTATGAGCGTGATTTTCTACTTCCTCCAGAGAGAAAAAGGGATGAGGAATTCTCCTTTCTTTGTTTATATCAGGATTAATGAAAGTGTACACTTGGAAAGTGTTTTGACTAGTATATTTCAGACCATACTATAGCCTGGCGTAGTAGCAGTCCCTTTTTAGTTGGCAGTTGGTTTTGAAACATTTATGAAAGCCAACATGTGATGGATTAATACAAAACAATTTATGCACAATTTTTCTATCATAATAAATATGCTAAAGGAAACTAAGACTTAATAGCATCTTTATTTCATTCCATCTAGCATTGATGGAAAGGGACTGCAAAAGGTAATGGTTAAGGTCATCCAGGATCCTTGATTTGGACTGCCATGTGTTTCATCAGACATGGCTACTTCTCTGACCTTAACACTTGAGACAGATGGATTTTTGGCATATGAAACTCATGTTTTTAAATCTCTACTGGAGCAGGAGCCAGGATATTTTTCCTTTGAAAAAACTCCAACTTAAAAACCTCAGGTGGGTCTTCCAGCCCTGACAGCTGCAAGCGGTCTAGAGAGGATCTGCAGTGATTATCAGTCAGCAGTCAAGGTGTAGAAACAAAAGTGAGAAAGGACTGTCAGGCACATTGTCTGATCATGTAAAGGCAGAGGGAGGGGAACATAAGCAAAGTGAACTTCAAGATTTTTGAGAGAATTCGGAGACCTGGAATTTTTCAGAAGATGAGAGACTCCTGGGCACAAGCAGCTCTAGGTTCTGGGGAGTT
The DNA here is from genome assembly GCA_013397075.1 of Rhabdornis inornatus. Classification (NCBI taxonomy): domain Eukaryota; kingdom Metazoa; phylum Chordata; class Aves; order Passeriformes; family Rhabdornithidae; genus Rhabdornis; species Rhabdornis inornatus. The sequence goes on along the minus strand of VWZS01002974.1, from coordinate 459,165 downwards.
GGCTTGCTGTATGGGCAGACCTTCCTCTTTCCTGTTGTGCTGCCATGAACAGGACACTGCCATGTTATCTCCTCAAACTCAGGCCCTTGCTTTTCTGCCATGTCCTATAGCATCCTCTCACCCTTCTACTCTACGCTGCTCTTTCCTGTTGGAAATGCTATGATCTATTTGTTACTGGTTCTATTTCTACTGAGGCTGAATGGAAAAATTAATTTAACGTGGCTGAATGATCTATTAATGGATCTATTCATATGCAATTTTCTCATAGGAACATTTTGAGGATCACAGAACATTTGCTAAGTGATTTTGGATCATTTGATGAACTATATTTTTCTAAGCATTATTATTATTTTTGTGCAAATGTATCATGTATTTAGCATGTAATTAATGTTAGAAATGCTCAAACTTCATAGTTCCTCATTGTGTAATTTTTATTTAAAAATATATAAATATTCCATCTAGTGTTTGTACGTACACATACATTACATTGAAAAGCTGTTGATTTTCTTTGAGCCAAAAAAGGATTAAAACAAAACTTTGGAACAAGTTGAGATGTTGCTTTTGCTGAACAGTGTTCATATGCTTTAGGAAAAGAATGATAGAATCTCGACTCTGAAACCTCAAATGTGCTTCTGAAGGTAATCCTTTACTGTCAGAAAGAGGGAAGTGGTTCAGAATAAAACCAATTAAACTTTACCCAGAAAACTTTGGAGATACAGTCTCATGATCAAGGTGTTGTAAAGCATTGCACTTGGAAAAAATCTGGCCTGTGCTTCAGGGAATTTGCCATTAGCATCTTTTGCACAGTCATTCCCTGAACCATTAAAGATGTGAGGTTTAACCCTGATGTTAAAGAACCATTTGGGGTCACTATTCAGATGTGAAAGTTTGTTTCTGTAGATCTATTAAAAATCAAATAGTTTTACAGCATAGCTTATGAGGGCTTGAGATGCACTAAAAGTTTTCTGACATGTAGTAAACCACAAAACATCCATTTAATTTGTGAACATTGATGGTGTGGTGGAAAATGGCATTGCTTGTTTGATGTTTGTGGAGTCACGCCAATTTACACCAGCTCAGGAATTTGGTCTATTGTTCCTGCAAACATCCTATGACATTTTAAATTATCAAGATGATCATCTTGCAAAGACAACCAAAGTATTAGAATAACAGTTCTCTGGCAAATACTCCTGGGAGATTTAATTTATTAAAAAAATAAATTACATGTGTTCTTTTTGTATGATTAAAAACTTCTTTCATAAGAATGCATGACTTACCAGGAGGCTGAAGCTGTGATTTTCTAGCTATGGATGCAACTTTGTGAATTAGAAAGGCAGACATCTCAGTGAAGCAACTGATGTTTGCTCAGATTTGTAGGACATAAAGTTTTAATGTCCTCAAATAAAGGCATCCAGGAGTTAATCTCCTGTTTTTCAGTTTCTTTTTAGGGATTTCTTTCTCCCTGTTGTCCCATCTTGTCTTTGTTATCAAGAGTGCATGTAAAAACACATATGAGAAGAAAGGCAGCAAATATATTGTGTCTCGCCTTTTCTATCTCTATCTTTATAGAATTGACAGTTTTTCACCCCAGTGTTGTGTTTGATCCTGAAGCTGATTTCAAGCAAACCAACTGAAAATGGGAATTTAATTTAGAGGAGTGGGAAAGTTATCAGAAGGTACAGCTATATTCTACAGAATGTAATGAAGGTACCCACAGATATTTGTGTGTTAATCTGCAAGGGTCTACATACAGGATGATATATCGCAAAATTTTCTGTGACCAGTATGGAGACTTTCAGAAAGGAGAGAGAAAGGAGGAAAAATGCTCAAAACCAGAGCTGTGCCCCCACTCTAAGAAAAAACAATTAGTTTGGTGGCAGAACTCAGTAGCACTAAGAATTCCACCTGAGATTTCATGCACCCAAGGGGAGTTCAAGAAAATCTGAAGCAATCTGAAGATGTTTCTGACTCTGCCACAAGACTCACAGATGTGGTTTGGAGAAATTTTTTTGCCAAGACTTCTTTATATGGTAAGAAAAGAAAAACACCCACCTGGTTTTTCTAATATTAAGACTCCATAAAAGGAAAGAAAAAGCAGCTGAAAAAGAGCTAAAAGATTCATGGAGCTTTTTCAACCTAATCATACCTGGAGATACAGCTATATGTTTTGGGTATTGCTATGTCAAAATGGTAAAATTCATGACAGGCTTATTTTTCAAGTATTTCACCTTGGACAACTTTTGTTGCATGAGAAAATTAACCTACTCCTGAATATATTTTTATTAATTTTTTGGTTTATGCAAATACAGACAAACCTAGAGACAAAATTGTTACCCTAAAACTGAATTTACACTGCCTGCTTGACTGTTTGCATGAGCTCAACTGGCAGAGAAATATAACTTGGGTAAATTCTCTCATGTTTTTGCTTATTTATTTCAGTAGTAAAAAAAAACAACTGTCTTGCACAACACCAGAGATGAACATTTTTAGGAATTAAATGGGAAAACATCATGCTGGACAAAGGAACAGTTAACCAAAGGAATAGTTATGGGAAATTAGTACTTTGCTAGAAATTGGTGGAAGCAGTCATCCCATGTCTTGGAGATTTTTTGCTATTTTGAGAATAGATTTGATCTCAGTATGGGGTGAAAAGCAGCAATTTAGAAATTCTCAGTTTTGGGGAATGGAGAACTGTGTGTTCTGAGCCGAATAAATTATTTTCCTTTTGAATACTCAGTGGTGAAGACCTTTGTCTCTCAGATCCAGCTGCATTTTATTTATTTAGTATGAAGTTACTGAAGCAACATTGGCAATTGAAAGGATGCATTTGAACAAGCACTGAGAAAGCCTGACACTTTGAGGGAGACACACATAAAAAAATTAGAGGAATGCCCAGAGGAACAATTATTTTTTATAAAAGCTATACAAAATATATAAGGAAATTATCTCAAACTGAACAGATACATGCAGCAATATTCAGAAAAGTAGACTGCTCATCAGACTGATATATTTACTTAAGGTTTATGTAGCCCTATGTGCTGCTTTGAAAAGCTAGATTTCTGTTTGAACCAAGATGACTGAATGCTGGATTTGGAAATGTTTTGTCCTGCAGTATCTCCAGAGCACTAGAGACATTGTTTCAGATGCCCTCTGTTTTAGGACACCTCAGAAATCAGGTATATATTTTATTTCATTATTCCTTGATAATAGAAGAAGGAAAACAGCAAGTGAACTGTACCTGAATTTTGAGGAAAGTTCTCTACATAACATAATATTTAAAAGGAGATTTTATTTGCTCTAGCTTTTTATTTGACTCTCCTCTTCTCGCCCTGTTTGCTAAAATCTATTGGTTTTCTTATTTTAGGGGAAAATTACATTGAGGTTTGTAATGGATTTGTGGAGACTTAACAGTAAACAGCTAAGAGTGTTGTATTATCAATTACTAGGTGTAAGTATATGGTTTCATGGGTTGTAATAATACAAAGGTATTATTTCAGACTCATGTATAAATACCGTGTATTTATCCTAACATGCCAAATAAGTTTATATGTAGATCCAGTAAATACTTGGTAGATCACAGATGTGAGCTTGAATAGGACAAGGAGAAACTCTTGCATCTTGTAATAATATTCTAACTTTGGGAAGAGGCCTAAACAAGCCAGTAGTGGTAGGAAAACTAGAGTCATAGAAAACAACTGAAGTTTTATTTTGCAGCCTGAGGTGCCTGCCAGGTGCAACTTCTAAAAGTATAAAACTGAAATAGTTATTTTAGATTTAAGGGAGCTGGATGTAGCTTACTGAGCGTGAGGCCATTCAACACATACTTCATGTTGGGGCATGATGCTCACCCTTTTGGACTATAAAGTCAATAAGACATCATTTGTCACACTGTGACTATGTTTTCCTTGTTCTTAGGCACCACTACGACTGTACAGCACAGAAAATATCATGAAGATTTCAGATGTGGTTATTCAACTTTATTATGATGCAATAACTTCTGTTGCTAAACAAGAGAAAGTTTCAGCTTCAACTAGCTAAAACCATGGTTCCATCAGTCTTATTCACAGATCATTAATATAGTTTAAATGAAAATGCTATAACTTTAGTGGGAAAATGGGATTCTTTCAAAGTCATAGCTACACTTACAGCTAGTGTAAACTTCCTTTGGTTATGTTACATTCACGTATTCTCATACAGACACGAAACAAAAAGTGCAGTAAGCCAGTTTCCATTATAAGACTGATTGTGGTTGGATATCTGTATAGTGATGAAAATTGATATAGTAAGTCTTAAAATTAAGGGAGAGATATGTGTAAAATTTCTGACAAAGAAAGATGGAAAAAGTAGTAATTCTTAATAAGCAAAATCCTGCAGTAATGCTCAGTGATATTTCTCATAGAAAAAGGAAATACTTGACAGTTATAAAAATATTTAAGTGTCAGTTTCTGGATTTCATACAGAAATTAACTTGTAATGTTTGAACATCCATGTTCTTGGCGTAAGTAAATGTATATTGGTGACAGAAACACATTCTTTGCCCCCTGCTCCCTCATCACTGCTGTGTCAATATTGTGGCACACAGGATTATAGAGTCACAGAAACTTTTATGTTATGAAGGGCTTCTGTAGATCGTTTGGTGCAAACCCTTGCACTCAAATCAGGGATTACTCCAAAACAGTAATTTTAACAGGCTGTTTTGAGAGATATTGGCACTCCCTGTGCTGCATGAAAGAACTCTGCTATGCAGCCAGTGACTGCACACAGTAGCCAAAGCTGTCTTTGAAAACAAGTCTGATTCAGTGGGCACTCCTTTAGCAGGGATTATAATGAGAAAAAAAATCAATGTAAACCAAAGCATTCTTGGCATAGGACTTAGATTATGTTGAATCAGGTTTAGAAGAAAACTGTACTGGGAGATGTGAAGGGTGTCAGGAAAAGTAATGATCCCTGCTTTAAGACCTTCTGGAAGTTCTTGGAGAGAGCATGCTCTAAGTGTCGGTCTGTAGGTCAGCAAAGGCAATTATATACACTTTAGGGAACTGGTGATGTATGTGACCACTTTCTGTTGAAAACTCTGCTGCCCCAAGGGACTCCTCATTCAAGCAGCCTAGCTCTCAGAAAGAGACTTGAAGCATAAATCGCTAACCTTGAGTGAACAGCATACCATCCAGGCAATAAAATCCAGCTTTAAACATGGGGAAAGGCCACATCTTTGATAGCTTCCTGAAATGATTGCAAGATTCTTTTTTAAGCCTTCCTCTTAAGCATCTCAGAAAGCTAAGGTGCAGGTTACTGTGACTTTCACTTTTAACATGTTTACCCCCGTGACTCTTATTTTGTTGTGGCTATTTACTCACTTTCCCCCCTCCATTCTTGACGTACTTATTCCTTTCTTCCTCTGCTTAGTCATATAAGCCCCGCTATCCACTCACAACGGGAAGCAACCACGAAACCCATGTGATTTTTATTTCAAGTTCTTCTTCATGGACCTAAGTAATTACTACGCAAGACTTCAGTTTTATCCACAGAAATAATATTACTTTCATTGTTTATTTTGAATTCTTTGCCTTCTCTCATTTATTCACATATTTCACCACTCCTAATTATTTTTTTAATCTGAAAAGATTTGGCTGTTGTAGGTCTTTTATGTCTTTTCTGTATGTGTCTATACCAGATCATTTGTTAAGGGAAAAATACTTGGCTAAATAAGAATAATGTTGTAATACGGGTGGAGTACATTTCTTGTATTTAAAAGTTCCTTCCAAGATTTTCATCTTCATTTTTTCTGCAAATGTTTAGCCAAAGAAATACAATAAACAGAAAATCACAGAGGGTAAAATTGGTGAAAAACACCAGTAATTTTCTTTTCTTTGCTAGGTACTGACTGACTATTAACTGAATTTAAAAACCAGGTCTCTTCAGTGTCTGCTATTTCTTGTTTTTTTCCTTTTTTCATTAAGATTTAAGACCAAAGTGAAGTCAGAAAACAAACCCAAAGAAGGCCATATCCTTCAGGATGTTGTATTGTCTGCACACCACTTTCTCTATGTCCACACCAATAGTTACACATGATCTTAAGGTTACCTTAAAGCCTTGATGTACTAAAAATCTGTAAGGCAAAACCTATATAACCCTCCTCATCAGTCCACTCCATACAGATCTGCAGGCTCTGGGGCAACCAGGTAGCAATAGATTTGCATTCAGTTCCTCTGGAAAGCATGAACCTGCACAGGCATGGAGCACCACAAGTCTATACGCAGCAAATCTACCTCTGCTGTTAGATAAGCCTAGACAGATCAGAAGACCACAAATGGTTTCCTAGAAGGCCTGAATGTGGGAATTTTGGAGATGCCCTATTACTGTGCTCTAAAGAGTATCAGAATGTGGTTGACCTTGGTGAAACTTGGGGATTTATCAGAGAAAGGAAGTAATTTGGTTGGGCTAATTACCCTGGGTTCAACATTGTTGCTTGTTCTCAGTGGCCCCCCCCCCCCCCCAGATTTTACAGTGTCTTTAATGTTCAGAGAAGACTTTGCTGCAGAGGCAAAGCTTTCAATGGCCCACAATCAGTGTGCCATCTTTTCTTCCATCTGCTGTCTATCAAAGAAAGGGAGAATTAGTTAGTCAAACAGGGACTTTCAGTCACCTCTGAAGTATGCTAGTTTGTGACTTTAAATGTTTGCCTCATGGGGCCATTGCTAGTTGGGGAGCTTTTCTCAGGAATTTTTACTGAAAGAGCACATTTAAAAGTAACAGGGAGGAATACTTGCCAAGTGGAGGCATTCTTATCCATATCTTGTGACTAATGCATCCAATCAAAGCAGTTCTATTTCCCAGCCTAGGATAATTAAACCAGATGCTCTTGAATAAACTACAGAATATTGCAAAACAATTTTCCTGTTTAATTAAAATGATAAACATTTTCTCTTGATACAAAATTCACCAGCAAGAAAAGAGCTGGGATTTGGCTGCTGAATTATTTGCTGTGGAACATTTGCTGTATTTCATACTGCAAGGTGGTCATTTGTGATACTGCCATATTATTTTAGAACCAACATAAAAGGTTTAATGAACATAAAAGCTAATGAAAAAAAGGGACATCTGTCTTACTTTACTACCTGTCAATTTGTCTGCTAGACCTAGGTAACTGATTAGATCCACATTGTTGAAACTATTTTTCAAATGCAAAAGGGTAAACCTGAAAGGTCTTTAAACTTAAGGCCAAGGAAAGATGTTGGGAGAATTTTTGAGGGATAAATACTGGCCATATTTTGCATAGCAATTTCATAAATATATAAAAAATCAGATTACTTAAGTCTTTTCTGAAGTCATAATCTTGCCCTAGCAGAATATTCAATGAACAGAAATTCAAGCTAAGTTTCTTCTAAGCCCACTGATATAGTTAAACAAAAATTTACACAATCTTGGGGATTTAGTTGGTTGTTTATTTATAGTATATGGTATATTGATAAACATAAATAATGTGGTTGGTGCCTTTTTCCAGCGTCAGATGTAGGGGGTTTAATTTCCATTAAATACAATGCAGCAGAAGAAGGAAAATATGAAATATCCCATGCTCTTCCAGCTGGCAGTGGTTGATTTTCTGGTGATGATTATTTTGATCAGTTGAAAAAAGTAAACTGAATTAATCACTTTCTTGCTGCCTATCATCAAAATGTAAATATTTTCAAATCACTTATCAATTTATATGCTTATTCTTTTACACATTTTGCTTTTATATAATAGCTTGATCACTTTAGTAGATAATATTGTAAGGATGTGGGGTAGTTATATGTGCTTTAATAGATAGATTATGTGATATTGTTTCAGTTTCTTGGCTGAATAACTATTTTCCAGTTAGGAAGTCTTGAGAAAATTGATTAAGTTCAAAAAAAGTTAGGTATGGCAGTACCTTACTTGAAGGTGGTTCCAACAGAATGTGCATCTGTCTTCTTGACATGTATCCATCTTGTTCCATCAATTCTTAGTCTCTCTAGAGTATTTTCTTCCACTTTTAATTTCCCTCTGCTATATGTGTTCCATTCTCTAGCTGGCAATGCATTTGATCCAAATTGTCTAGGCCCAGTGTTTCTTCTCATTCTTCCAAATCACTGGAAGTTAAGCATGAGCAAAATTGTCTCTGACTCTGCCTGTTTTATGCCGCAGTTTTCCTGAATCTGAACAAATATATCTGCTCCACTTCATACCTCTGTCAAGACCTTTATACCACTTCATTGGCTGCTTTACTGCCAATCTGGTTTGAGAACTCCTTCCAGAAAAAAAGCAGTGCTCCTTTCCATGGTATTCGAGCAGTTACCATGCCACATCCTTGTGACTCTTGGTTTGACATTGTGCAAGGGAAGGAGGATGAATATGCAACATTCCAGGCCTTACAGGACTGAGGTGCTTCTAGCTGGGCAAAGAGGAGAGGTGAGGTTTAAATCCTGATGCATGCCTAAAAGGTAAGGTGAAATTGTTTGAGTCACGGATTTTGATTTACATGTGGATACCCTGCCTAAGTCCAGCTTTGGGATGGAATTGCATTTATTAGATAAGGCAGGCAATGAAAAGGGATATCTATTTAATTTTGAGTGAGTATGTTCTTGATGCATTGCTGTTAATAAACATCAGACATGTAAGTGCAATTAGCCTGCAGATATTCATGTAACATCACTATCCTCCTAGTTGTATGGGAATGTGAATCAAGGATGTGAGGGTAGAGAAATGTTTAAATAAATGCAGAGGTCATTTCCTCTATTCCCAAGATTTTTGACCTTGAGAGAAATTTAGATTTGTGAAGAAGAAATAAAGTAGTGGCAGCTGGTCACTGGTCCCGTTTCCACACAGCAGTGGACAGCTGTCTTCAAATGCACATAAATATGGACACAAACAGCTATTTCATTTTTAACAATTGCCTGCAGGTATCTGTTTGAATCTAGAAGACCTACAAAAGTATGTCTGGTACAAGTGTGTGAAAAAAAACTGCTATGGGAAACCCTCTTATTCATTTAAGTTTGAAATCATACTGTTTATAACATTCATAATCTCTGAACAGATGATTTACTCCAAATTAAGATGGAAGACTACTGTGCAAGTTTGTTTTTCATATAAAAGAGTTATCTGCCTCATGAACTGTCTCACTTCTGAATTCAGCAAGCTGAAGATATGAAATCTTACTCCTTGTCATTGAGTGGTAGTGATTTTTCCCCCATTCCCATTCCAGTCGTGCCATACTTAAGTTAGGCAAACATTTACAGCTTGAAATATCCTGGTAGAGAATTAACAACATTGCTGACAAGGAACACTTGAAAATCATTAAAATTTATGACAAATTAAGGAAGTCAGTGCAACCAGTGAAAATTGCAATTTTATTTTAAAATGTAGGCACTAATTTCTTGTGACAGACATGGTAGACAGGAGTAGCAAATTGTTCCCTCAGGGCTACTTATCTGCAAAATTCCTGTCCACTTACAGAATTTCTTAGCAACTTAGAAGGACTTTTGAAGATTTGTAAAACTTAACAGAAAGCTATGCACCATTTCCACGTGGCTGTTGGAAAATTATTCACATTTCAGACTTGTATAGTGATGCAAAATGAATCTATAACTGTGTATGCAACAAAGCTTATATATTGCTTTTCTGAAAATGTCTTTAATGATATACTTTGGGACAGATTGCTTTTTATGAATAAGGACAGCTGTCAAAGGTCAGGCACAAGTGAATTTAACATTTCTCTAAGCAATGGAATTAGTATTAAGGATAGAAGGAGAATTGAGGAATACTGCAATTGAGGAATACTTGTGCTTAGGACCAGGGGATAACAAACTGCCCTAGTAAACAAAATACGAAGCATTCTGGAAGAGTCTCAAGCTCACAAAGGATTTTTCTTCTCTGAGAGAGCTAGCTCAATCTAGATGAGTATGTATGTTATAAGTGGCCTCTTGCAAGAAATGCCTCAAGATTAGGCATTAAGCCAGCAAATGCAAAGCAGCCCATCAATCATCTTCTCAAATCAATGATATGGAGAACAAAAGACAGTACGAAAAGGAAGGAGTGAAGAACTTTCTTATCTTGCAGAATGACATATATTCCTGAAAGGAAAGAAAGTAGAGCCTTGCCAACTAATGACATACATAAATAATTATATACTCAAGTTGTGAAGAGAAAGACTTCCATTTCACATTTGTTTTCCAGTTTATATGGAGTGTATGTATCAGCTGTGCACATAGCGTATCAGCATAGCACAGCTGATCCTGGTCACAAGCCATAGTATTAACAAAAAAAACCTAAGTTAAAAAAATGCTAAAACATACCTTAAAATAGATAATAAAATAAAACCCCTAAAGAATATATAGACCAGAGGGTTCTTTTAGTCCTTGTGTTCAAGGGACCAATGTGAATTCCTTTGTCAGAAAATTGCATGTAAAAAATTAAATGAAAACTGGGGCAAACCTTTAAATGGGAATCTACCAGACACTGAAGACTGAAATAATGCTGTTCTTGAAAGAGGTTAATTAGTTTAAAGACCTAGATTTGTATCTAGACCAAAACATATGAATACAGAGTGCCTAAGGTTCTCAGAGAAAAACCTGAGGTTAAATTAGAGAGTCTAGATGATAGGCTAGCATCAGTTCACTGCTGTAATATTATGAATGAACCTCCTCTTTCATTAAGCCAGACAAAACTATCCACATCTGAAGGGCCTATATAAAAGCTAGTGACTAATGTCTAAATGTTAGATAATTACTTTATGTATACAGAGAACTAGCCGATGGAGTTAGTTGGAAGATGATTGTAAGAAATATATGTTCTAGACATCAAAAAATGTTTATTTATGTTGATGTAGTAAATGGTAAAGTTAACTTTAGTCATCTTTTTAGAATTTTCTAGAGAGGTGATTTAGCAAGTGCTGTTTACAGCCTCACTTCTTGCACAGCTAACACTGATAAGCCAACAAAGGCACTTCAAAGCATCACAGACCTGTAAAAGAAAGCACATTCTTAGACTACAGATAGGGATTTTGATGGTGGCAGAATAGAGAGGGGGTGTCCATCTTGCATAAAACATAGGTTGAACAGTGAAAGCCCCCCATGCTGCTTATTTCTTTTGAGCAACAATTTATCTGTAATGTAAGAGAAGCGATAGTTCTGACCAATACTGTGACAGTCTCTGGAGAATAGTCAAATGACATGACAGATTTACTGCCAGTTGGAGACAGAAAGTCTAACTTTTATCACTGGACTTTCAAGTCCTTCCATAATTGCATGGGAAGTCTCTTTACCATTTGGGCAGATCACAAACCACTTGTGGGTTTTGCTAGTGAAACTCAATGCCAGCTGTAGCAGCTGTCTGGCTGCAGCATTGGGCTTTGACCAAAGCCTTCAAAAAATTCGTTGAAGTGCCATCAACCACTGCTGCTATCACAACATGGAATTTTAGAGTGCCTATGTTATTTATGAAATACCTGAGGTAGATGCTGAGGAAATCTGTCCAAATATGGGAGACTTCCTGAAGAAACTTTGAAAACGGCTACTCTTTCTGAAGGAAAATCATGCTATCTCCTGGGTTAAGGTAAGTAATTTCAAAACATTTCAAGTGGATAGAGTTTGGGAGATTTAGGTGCAAAGGACCAGAAAAATTGCTGGGAGTGGATATATAGTTTAACACAAACATCACTGTATCTGTCAAGAAAGAAATAAAATCCCAGTAGCATTATCAGAAGCTCAGCCTGTTAATCCCTGCATAAATCTTTGGCTTGGGTCAGTTTTTAGTGGCTGAACAGAGAGGGTACTGTACAGTCAGAAATGGACATGGAGGCATCACCACGGGTGTTGGTGAAAAGCAGAGGCAGATAGCAACTGTACACAAGTTTGCTAAAGGATGCCAAGTCTTGAGTATAAGTTTATTTACTTTCACCTATATTTCCCAACTGCAGCTGATCTGACATCTGTTAGAACCTGTGAAGAAGATGTAAAGTATTAAATTATATATTATATATATATATATATATATATATATAATAATGGGAGGTTAGGAGATTTGGCTGAAACTTTTCTGAAATGCAGAAGATGGAGAAAAATGCTAATTTTTACTTAACCCAGCCAGCATGGAATAGCATCGGACAACTTTGATTCCAGAAAGCACTGCAAAACCCAAAGCTGCAAGTGCCAGTCCAAAGAGAGAACTGGACTCAAGAACTTGTTTATACCATCATTTCCAGTATCTTGCAGCAGATTTCAGCTTTTACCCTAAAACAAATGCAAATTTAGTTATTTAGAAGTATACATGAGTGATGTAGACAAAAAGTGGCTGTGTGACTTTAGGTGCTCAAAATGATGTTATCTGGGTGATTCAGATTACTTTATGTATACACATTTTCCATCTTTTCCTTTTTTCTCTCATTTACTGCGTAGGAATTGTTCTCCCCATATGTGTCTGAAATAAAGTCACCAAGCCCAAAGTGAAGTATTGTGAATAGACGACCACCCTTAATTTTCCAGCCCTGTTTTCTTGAAGTTCAGAGATCTGTTTTACTCAGACAAGACCTGGATGAACAGGAAGTCCCAGCTGTTTCTAAACAAACTTGTAGGTACTTGAGATTTTGTACATCATTAAGTACACATCATTTTCCATTTATAAAGTATTGCTTGGTCTGCTTATTCCTACTGTTTGGGTGATTAAGAAGGAAACACGTTTGTATGTGTGTCCATGCACATTATTTTCTTGCCTTTTTCTGCATGCAGAAGAGCTAGACTGGAAGTTCTTAAGGACTCTTGTGGACACTGCATGACTCACATGAACCCTCAAGAGCCTGTTTAAATTCCATTTTTTCAGAACTGTTGGATGGAAGCACATAGACAGCCCCTGGATTATGTTTGGTTTTGGTTATAGAGATATGAATTTTTTGTTATCCCATTGTTCTCAGGCCTGCAAGTGAAGTAGAAAGTAATTAAAAAGGTTCTCATGAATAAAAAAGTTCATAAAAGAAAGGTGTGTGTGTTCAACTTTTAAAGAGAGAAGTGTAGAATAGATATCAGTTTTGCAAATGAATAATGATCTGGACCTTTAAAAACTTTTAAAGATATAAGCCTTTTTCTCTTCTTTTAAAAGCCCACAGAGCACTACGATTTGTTGATTACATGGTTCTGCTCAGCTTTCTGTTTTATTTTGTGTCCCCAGGCCTCGAGCTTTTAATAGAGTTACCATCAGCAAGAATTGCATGAGGTAACATCATCATGAAAACAGTGAAGTTCTGCACAGAGAGGGATGTTTTCCTGAGCCACGGATTTTGTATCTACTACACAGCAGAGCTGTTAGAAAGCAATTTGGCTCACTAGTCTGTGTGTGCATGTGGTGTACGTGTGAGAATGAGCCACTGCTCTGCAGCCGCCCCCTCCTATGGCTTCAGTGACGGTAATGTCACTCCTCGCCTTCCTCCCACACTCATTTGGCTGCAGAGAGTGACCCTCAGCCACCTCTGTCTGTGCACATGCAGGATGTGCGTGGCAGCTGCAGGATACTGAGCTGTCAGCTTCCAGGCTGATGTCTGGCAGCAGCACTCAGGCTGGGCTTGCTGCTGGGTCTCTTGCTGGCCTCTCATGCAGCACGCTGCCTGTAGAGCTATGAGAGCTGTCTGCAGCTGCCTACTGCAGGCTCAGACTGCAGATGCCTCTCTTGCTTCTGGGTGATGAGCTCCTTAGATTCCCTTTGGACTGGAAGAAATCTTCATCCCCAGTTTCTCTGGTTAGAATAAAAGAACATATGGTGAGAACCACTGTGAGAGAAGGGGCTGTTTTCCCATGTGCTCATTTATTTAGATGCTGATTGACACTGGTATAGATACCCTCCACTGTGTCATTGACTCTGACCATCACTTAATTGCTAAGGTTTTTTTTTCTACTGATTACAAAGCCCTTTCTTAGTGGTTTTGCTTATTTATTTATTTTGCTCTTAAACATATAGGGCAAAGTCCTTGCTGGATCTAACTGGCCTCAACTGTTTGTTTTTTTTTAACACTGATGGTCCAGCCAAGTAAAGCTTCCATCACTCTCACAGTGCAATCACATCATTCTTCAAGCCATGACTGTGTGAAATTGAAAGTACTAGAGCAAATCAGATTGACCCAGTGTCCACTTAAGTCAGCAGAAATCATTAAACCAAGTTCATTATGGATCAAGCTTCAAATGCAAGGGATTGGACTCGTACTCTTTCAGATTCCCACTTAGAGGACTTTAAAATCTGGCTCACCTGATATCAGTATAATAAGCCACAAAGATGATTACCTTCTTTGTCCAACAGTCTCTGTGGTTTACTTTTAAAGAGTTCTCGAAACAAAAGCATTGGTTTTTTTTAACTGCTTACTGTTTAGGGATGGCTTAGAAAACACTGATTGAAAATCAGCAGTCATGAAAAACTTTTATTTCCCTGTTTGAGTACATTCAGACTTTTTTTCTTAAATATCTTGGTTAGACAAGCCAAAGTAAACTAAAGTGCCAAAGCAAATGACAAGTTTCTAATCACTATGTTCTCCCATTAAGTTATTTATTCATTATATTTTCACCAGAAACAGTCATTAAGAAATGCCTTCTCTCCTAGTTTAGTTACAAACACGCCAGATAACAGTGTAGGCTTTCATTAGAAGAAAGCTGCCCTTTCACTTCATTGTTCTGCTTGTTTTTTTGCTGTGTACTAAAACCTGTCTGTAAGACACCCACTCAGATTGGGAAAAAAGGTATCCTTTGTAGGCAGGTGGTCTTGAGCTTTTCTGATTAGAAACACATGTTCATGAGTGTGAGGAGGCTTCTGTAAAGGGACAGTGAAACAGAAGCCAAGGAACTGGTGGTACTGCACAGGCAATGCAGTTGAAGCAGATAATTTATTTTTTATTTTATCTGTTGGAGTTTTCTGCTACGTACTGCAAGTTATATTGATAGCTGACAGTTTTTGAAGTCACCAGAGAACACTACTCGCCCTGAAATCCCTGGATACAAGGATACTGTTGCAGGGGTTCGTGGGAACTCCTGTGGTGTGCCTGGGCAAGGTGGAAGGATGCTCCAGAAGCCAATGCTTTTTTGATTTGCTTCCCTAAATCACAATGGCCACATCAGTGTGGCTGACCAATGTCTACGTACTTTCTTAAGCAGGAAACACATTTTCCTGAGAATAAGAAAATTTCCGCATAGTGACAAATGAGTAAGAACAGAAACACAAAATTCTTCCTTGGTCAGTGGGCCAACCTCTGCAAAGCTGAGATTGTCTCCAAGCCCCAGGGCATGGGGGAGCTCTCAGGACTCGTGTCAGCAGGGTCATGCACCAGCTGAACATGAGAAAGGGAAGAGGAGCTTGTGCTTGTTCCTGCAGTGGTGCTGCTGTGCCTGCTGCCTTTTATCACCTTCCCACTCTGAACAGCCTCCTCTCACTGCTCAGAGCCATCATCACCATCGCAGCACTTACTAGCACTTAGAGTGTTTGGAAGGAGCTATAACTCATGGGGAGAGAGAACACTGCTGCTGTAAGTGGCCAGAGGTAGTCTGGGAAAAGCACTCATGGGCTAAAAGATGTTGAAGCAGGCACCAATGAGGAGCACATCACACAGGGACCCTGGCTCTGTGTCTAAGGTCTTCAGTGAAACAATGTGAATTACTGGCATTCCTTCCTCTTCAACCTTTCTTACTCCAACACTTGGGCAAACATATTTGAGTATCTTCAGTCCTCAAGTGCCCCCTCTGTGTGCCAGAGACAGACAAACTTTTCTTTATTTCTTCAGGAAAGGATCAGAAAACATCGTTGGTCCTTGTTGCATGGAAAATCAGGGGATGTTCCCTGAGATGTCAGAGAGACTCATCTATATACAGCATTATGAATATTATCCAAAAGGCATTTTCTATTAATACGGCAAAGAATTGATATCCTGATGTTCAAACTCAGGAGCCAACAACTCAGCCTAAGAGAGATGATATCACAAATTTCAAGAGAGATAACATCTTTATGTTTCTGCAGACTCTGAGATGTGCAGACACTGCTCTATACTGACTGGTACTTCTCATGGCCATTTAAAAGCTAAAAATCACTAGAACCACGTTGATTTTGGCTTTTTGACCCCATAAGCTGGGCTTGATGTTTGCAAGGCATAAGAGTCAGCTATTTTTCCCTTCACCAGCTGTGGAATGCTCTTCAGCAGATGAATTCTTAGTTGCCCCTAATGTGCCAATATCTTTCCCATTTCTCTTTTTGTGGCTGCACAAAGTATTTAGTTCAGACGAGAAACTGTATCCTAATGTCTAACATGTAAGTTTCAAATGGTCAATAATCAAATATGAGTAAATCAAATAGTCATCATAAAACATGGTGCATGCTATTCGTGGAAATGACACATTTATTAAGTTCACACAAGGACAAGATACTTCGTTGCAGTCAGTAGCAAAACTCACCTTGACTTCAGTGGAAGCAGAACCAACTCCTTGCATGCACCATCAGGCAGTTACAGCCATTTATTAGTAAAGTTCTGGTGCAGCTGGATGATGACACATATTTGTTGCATTGCCTGGATAAAGTAAAAATAAACTAAGTCATAAGAAAATTTTACTTTGAATTCTGAAATGAAATAGGTTTTTCATTTAATTTTGTTATATGTCTGCAGGGTGTGCTCACTGATAAAGAGGTTGGTTTCCATTCCATCAGAAAGCAAATACACTGAAGATTGACAGACTCTTGGTGGGTCATGAATTTTCAGTGGAGCTGACCAACTTGTTCCTCATAAAACAGCACAAGCTTTAATGGCACCTGTTAAAACTAGATTTACTGCTACAAAAAGAATCCAATGGAACATATTTAGAAATGTGCCAGAATTTTCATGGCCAATTTCACTCTGAAAAAAAGACAGCATCGTTTTGCAGAAATCTGTTTGTTGATTTAAGGCCAGTCTGGAGAATGTGTTCAGGCAATCAAAAATTCAAATAGATGATCTTGTGAGATTTTGTTGTGTCCAGCTATCCTAGCTGAGGACATCAAAATCTATTTTAACCTCTTCAAAATGTGAAGATTGAGTTGTCTTGGCTTTCTGTGTATCTTTGTCAATTGTGAAGCCAAACAACTTTTCCAAGCCAAACAGTGTCTTATATGGAAAGCTAGTAATCACTTCAGTGCTGGAAAGTGTTTGCTCATATAAGCAGTGACTTGGAGATGTTTTCTGTGAATGAAAAAGCAGATATGTCAGTTTGACATTCACATGATATATCCAGAGTACATAACATATT
This sequence comes from Rhabdornis inornatus, assembly GCA_013397075.1. Taxonomy (NCBI): domain Eukaryota; kingdom Metazoa; phylum Chordata; class Aves; order Passeriformes; family Rhabdornithidae; genus Rhabdornis; species Rhabdornis inornatus. The sequence goes on along the minus strand of VWZS01002974.1, from coordinate 441,910 downwards.
TACTTATTTGTAAAATTTATTTTCTTTTATGTACAGTTATTCCAGTTATTCCTCAATGATGATACACACATCACATAAATTTATGCAAGACTTGAAAAAAATTGAAGCGTTTACAAAGTTTTCATTGCAAAGGTGCAGTTAATTGCTTCAACATATGAATTCAACTGAAACGGGAAAATGCAGTCTGTGTTTGCAAGAATTTTCTGTAATTACGTAATTATTTTGCATTTCTTGCAAACAGTCAAGCAACAGCCTGTGCAACTTCATTAGATGTCACAGGCTTTTTTGAAACTAGATATTCAATTGTACTATAAAAAGCCAGGTGTTTAATTTGCAAACACTTAACAGATGGTTTATGTGTTCATAAACGCAGAACTCCCGCAAGAGATGCACAGAAATTGAGGTTTGGTTCATATACATCCCATAATTTATGCCTTTGCAGCAAGAAAGACATAAACAGGATCTTTATTTTCCCACCATGATCAACATCCCTGCCAGATACAGGCATTTTTGGATGGTATTTCTGGATAATCTTTAAATTCCATCTGCCTGCAGGAGGACTTCCTGACCTGCAGGGTGAATTTTATTAACACTGAGTTCTTACAAAAGCAACAGCCCAAACCAACCCACCCCAAAGCAAAACAGAAATGCTTCCCTGTCTGCAAGACAGGTGGAATTAACAATCTCTGAGACTTTAGCATAATGAAGGTGTTTAAATGTTCTTAACAACTAAGAAAGAATCCTGCTCCCACAGGTAGGAACTAAACATCATTTTCCCATTTCCCTGAACTAGAAAGCCTTGCTGAAGGCATTGCTACAATAGTATTGTAATCAACAGCAATTAATACAACAATGATGACAGTAAACAATTAATGTTCATGAGAGCCTTCTGAAGCAAATTGGTGAGTATTTAATGAGAAAACTTATCTGAAGAGAAAAGGTTCTCCCTCCCTCTCCATCCATTAGGTGTCACACATTGCACAATGCGTGAACAGGGATCACTGCTCTTGTATGGAACCCTATTCCTCATCCTCGCTGAGGTTGCCTTTAGCACCTACTGTTATCTTAAAGATTAAAAATTGATATTTTCACTTGCATGAGACTTTCAGAATCACAACTGAGATGAGTGGACACTAGGAAAAAGTCCACTGAAGTCAATATAAAGCTTCCTCCTGGTCATAATAAACCTTGAATTGGGCCTAAGCCTGGTTTAAGAATGAGTTAATTCAGTGGCAGAGATATGAATATACCAAAGGCTTTGACTCCCCTGTCTTGTTCATTGGACTTCCCAAGATGTCTCAATTCATATCAGATTATATTCCAGACAAAAAAACATTGGGACCAGAAATGTACTTTGGCAATTACCTGCTGTAGTAAAAGCTGAGCAATGCCAATGGTTAATTTATCCAATGTAGAACTCTTATGAGAACTGATAGGTATACTCTCTGATCTGATGAAGAATATAAATAGCTCCACCCAATTCTTTGTAATTTCAATTCATATTTTGCTTGCATTTAAAAATACTTAAAACAAATTAGCATGTAAATAGTATACAAAGTTAATTAGGGATGATATTGCTTCTTAACAAATGATCCCGTCTATTTCCTGTACCTACTTAAAATACTAAAAAGCATTGAAATCTCATTACACTCGGATTTGGTAATAACATAATGAGAAAAATATTAAATACATGGCAGAAAAAGGAAGCACCTGCATTGTTTGCTACCATAACAGTGAACAACAGAATCATCCAATAATCTATTCTGTCTGCAGGGGATGTCTGGAGGGCATCTGGTCCCAGCCCCCACTCAGAACAGGGTCAACTTTGCAGCTGTGTTGGCTTGCTCAGGGTCTTGGCCAGCTGAGCTGTAAACATTTCTGAGGATGAAGACTTCACAGTGTCTCTGGGCACCTGTTTCAATGATACATATGTACATATGCACTGTAAATACAATATGCTCAGGAGTGAATGTAATTTCAATGAAAATATTTAAAAAATAATTCAATGGTCAGAAATAAAATTAACAGCCCTCATGGTGCAGTGATTTCTTGCAGCCCTGGAAAAGTCTTTAAGCAACACTAGCAGTGCTATGACTCAGTAACACAGGATAACATCCCATAGCTAGGATTTTCCTGCTGATGTGACCAGAGGTTTTTGCAGCTGGAAAATCAACCATTTGCTTCCTCTTTCCCTGTCTCCCTTAGAAAGTACAATGATTGGAACTTAGGAATGGTTGGCAGTTTGTCAGGTCTTTCAAAGTAAGGATTGGGTCAGTTTTTTAACTCAGACTGCCTATGGGTTTTACCGCAAATGGCCCAATTTGTAAAAATTCGAGTACTCAGCACTATTCATGATGTAGGAGTGGCTAATATTCAGTCCATTTGAAAGTGAGGCTGCATTTGCAGTTCGGCAACTTTTCTGGATTCATAGAGTTAGCCTCAAAATACTACAGAGAGAAATCAGGGGACAAAGGCATGGGATTTTTTTTCAACCAGTAGAGGGAAAAAAATTAAAAAAGTATTTTTGAGTGCAACAATCCAAAGAATACAGCTTAGTGCAAAAATGTATCACTAATGTGGTGGTTCTTCAGATCAGGAGAATGAAAGAGTAAATTTTAAGATGTCAGGGTGCAAGCATGCAGATATTTTCTTTATTCTACCAGTTAATGGCTAACAGCACGTAGTACTGTAACATTACAGCAAAAAAAAATTTTCAGGAGTCTGTAGACTTTTTTTTTAAACTTTTATCAGATCATTGCACATCAACAAATGTATGGTCTGTAGAAAGATGTAAGAATACTGTTATATTTTTCATACATATTGTAGTGTAAGCTATGTGTCTTTTTAAAAGAGTGAGGTGAAACTCAATTTACATATTTTCTGAAATCACTCATTACAAAAATGAAGGCACACATACAGCTTAATTCTACCTGCTACACTATAGTAAATGGCAAAGTATATTTCTGGGGAATATTTATTTCAGATAGTTTGGAAAACTTATGAGAGGAATAAAAAGAAATAGGAAAAAGTTCATTTTTAGTCTGGGTTAGTACAAATGCACTGCTATAGACATTGATCTTGAGATATGCATAAGAACATGGAAATTCTTGAAGACACAATGATAAAAATCTTAAAAACAAGTCTAAGTCACAACTAACCAATGCAAATACAATAAAGATTCATCATGCTTATTATTTGTACATGAAAATATATTTTCCATCTTCATTTTTTATTTTATTTGTTTCTATAGGGAAACTAATGAACAAATTTGCAGTAATGGTAGGCTGCAGAAGAATCACAATCAGAATTATATTTCCCTTGAGAGCTCCTTGGTGGCCATTTGGAAACATATTGCTGTTCATGGGATGGAAAAGGAGAAAGAAGAATAGGTTGGTAGGTATAAAGAATTTTTAAAGGATTTTTAAAAATTGATCATTTACCTCAATCCCAATTGTATCATTATTTAAAAAGTATTCCAGGTTTTTCTTTTGAGCTCATCTCCTGCAGCAAGACTGTGAGAAGTTGACAACTAGGGTGTCTAAACTAAGACAACTTTGAACCTCATGCTCTTAAACCCCACACATTATTATTAGCTTTGTGCTTGGGTCTTGTCTCTTTAAAAAAAATCACACGTTTGAAATCTCTTTCCAGTTGTGTAAACTCTATCTGGGGATGAGAACAGAGGGCAAGTGAAGATTTCAAACAACTAAATAATAAGAAAAATATTTACAGAATGTAAATCCTTGTGGCTGCTTGACCGTAAATAAGGTGCAAGACTTTCAAATGTCAAACTCTATTAAAAAAATTGTGTAAATTTGCACTAAATCATGAACTGGTATCCTCTAATTAGTGTGAATCATAACTTTATATCCATTTTCTATAGTACAGCCATACTACTAAAATGCGAGAGTTCTGCTTTTGCTCTTGAACACTTGTTTTAATGTTCATGAATTTCAAAAGAACAGTGTTATTTGACATGGATGTTTTTGCCAAATGAGACTGTGGAGATGGTAATTGTTTATGCATACTCTCTGCTACAGTCGTGGGTGTGCCAGCATTTATGTTTTAGAAAACAATTAATAATCTAAGGATATCCAGCATGAAAATTATAAGATTGTCATGTTTCCTGGTTGGGTTTCAGCTGACTTGAGGCTAGCTCAAGAAAGACGGGAAGGCATGCAGATGATGACTCCTGTCTTTTTCTTTAAGCAGCTCTAGCACCAGTTTTACCCTGGAGAGAGCAGTTTCATCTCAGTCCTTCCAGAGACATCCTAAACTCCTAAAGCAACATGGGACAACTGTGAGGTCCTTAATTCCAGGTGGCAGAGATCCTATCCAAAGTCCTATCCAAATCCTATCAGCTCAGCCAGCTGAGGGTACAGTAAGTAGCAGGGGGAGTTGGTGCTCGGCTGTGTTTTCTTGGCAAGCCAAGATCTGTTACTGGGAATCCTGAAAGATCCTTTGGCCAGCAGTAAATGCAACAATTACTGCTTTACACTCACCCTTCCAGCCCCCACTCTCCCCAGCACTCTTTTTTTTTTTTTTTTTTTTTTAAAATGGCATCTGTCCTGGCACTCTCGTGAGAAATAAAAAAGAGCTATTTTTTGGAGAGATGTAGGGAGGGCTGAGCTATTTGCCCTTGCCTAGAATCAGAGAAGTTATGGGTGCCTATCCGTGGAAGCATTCAAGGCCAGATTGGATGAAGTTTTGAGCAATCTGATGTAGTGGACTATGTCCTTGCCTATGGCAGGAGGATTGGAACTACAAGTTTTTTAAGGTCCCTTCCAGCCCAAGCCATTCTGTGATTTTATCAGTCAGTGCCCTGTGCCCCACAGCAGCTCTGTATGGCTGTCAGTGCTGCCCTCTGTGTGCATCCTGCTTGGGGAAGCTCCTGCTGCCTGATCCAGAATTACTGCTTTCCTGGCCTGACACAAGCACTCCAGAGTCTGTCCCTGATGGGCTAGGTCAGTGTGATGGGGTCACACACCAGCTCAGCAGTGTTCAGTTTTCTCCATCACTGTGAAAGCTGGGGCAGGCAGCATTTCTGAGCACTCCCGGCTAACCAAAGGCAAGCTTTTTACTCCAAGGGAACTTCAACATATTTTTTACATCACCCTTCTGCATCCTAGCATTTCAGGGAGACACAGAATAGGCCATTATTTTTTTTTGCCCCACACATCTTACAACTGTTCTCTGGATTGCTTTTGCAGCCACAGGCTGAGTGGGAAAGCAGCCATGGAGAGTGGGTATGGGGATACTGGTATTTCAAACTTTGCCAGTGTAATGTCCATGCAAAGCAGATATTTTCCTCATAACTTGCTTTCTAGACCTGTGAGAAAAAAAAATAAAAATCCCAGGAATAGGAAGTTAGAGAACTTTTCATTTCCCACAAGGAAGGAGGACGGAGGGAACTCAAAGGAGAGAAATTCCCAAGAACATGCCTTTGAGTCACACATGTCCTATCTTGCTCTCTGGATGTTGCTCAGCGCCCATGCTTTCTGCCCACCTGAAACTCTGATCTGCAACACGTTATAATCTCCTCATTAACAAGTAGAAGGAACTGCTCTATTCCAGTTTTACACCTGCATGCCTGATTTGGGAGAGCAATAATGTGGTGATTAGTCTAAGTGAAGTGTATTTTAATGTGGCTGATATGTTCTCTAATGACAGGCCAAGCACCTACTTTTTATCACTTGCATCTATCTATCTGCAGCTCATTTAAATTGCCATACATAATGCTCTCTTTCCTAGGAAATATATTATTATCTCCTTTAACTCTGTGTAAATATCTTCACTTTGTGACAAGTTATGTCTAATGACTCAAAGAAAAACTTTACCTCACCTAAACAGTGGTAAAGTCTTTGTTTCTAATAACATGAAAAAAGAATAGTGAATTTGCTGTCAAATTTATATTAGCAGGGATAGTTTGCAAGGTAGAGCAAGTTATAGAGCCCTCCCCACTTTAAGCTTATAAATTAATCATAGTTGACTCCAGCTATGTTTTCACTGCTTCAGACTCTTTGTTACTATTTTCATTCCAACAGGTGGTGCTGTGTTGAAACCCAAATGAATTTCAAAATTCATGTTAATCTATATGCCTTCCTTGAAATTATTATCAGATTATTATTCATGCAATTACTAATATACAATCTGAAGAAAATGTTCCTATTTTGAACAATAAAAATAGCTATTGCTAGAGGACAAATCTTGGCTGCTCAGTGAGTTTTAGACTTCTTTGCAGAAGGGTTATTGGGTTTTGGTTTTGTTAGGTTTTTGTTTGTTTGTTTGTGTCTTCTGGCTGTTTGTTTTGTGTTTTGTTTGTTTATTTTTGTTTGGTTTTGTTTGTTTTTTTGTGGTTTTTTTGGGGGAGTTTGTTTGTTTGTTGTTTTTTTTTTGGGAGGGGGTTTCCCCAGCACTTGCTGTAATCATGTTTCTAAAACCAAGCAACACAAGCTCCCAGGAAAGGAACATTCTGTGCTGATGAGACCCATTCCTTTATGTTGCCTGTAGCTCTGTCATGCAATCCTTGCACAAATTTATAACTGCTAATCTAAAAACAAGTTGCTCCAAAAACCCAGTCTGGAAAGATAAAAATCTAATCTCCATCCTAAATATATTCATGGCTTGTTTTTGTCCCAGTAGCGTCTATTAAGAAATGATATTTTCTGTCCAGGCCTTAGATTTGCTTAACATGACAATGCAAAACTCTTTTAATCACCTTTTTTTATTTTCAGCAGTCTTTCATTATTCCTTCAGTATGTTGATTCAAATTTCAACTCTTTGTTCTCCGAGAACTGAATGCTTTATTTCACAATACCAGTCTTCTACAAGGGAATCGTGCAAGGCAATGCCCTTGCATGTCCCAATATCACATCCTTTTTTTACGGAAGCATCTCTCTGTAAGTCCATCGTCACACTGACACAAACTTGAAGACCCAGATCTTTCCATCTCAGAGCTTGTTTCTGGTTGACTAACTTTTCAGTTATGGGATACATTTATGAAGGCAGCTCCCACAATTCCCTCTTCCAAACTTCATTCTGTTGAAATGTCATGTCTACAAGTTCTTCTGGTTTGTCTCCCTGGTCTTTCCCAAATTAGTGAGCTCAGCAGGTTTAAACAGAAATTTTCGTCTCTACACTTCTTTCTATTCTCTCCGGGACAAAAATGAATTAAGGGGTGTGTGTGTGTGCATGTGCTCGTATGTGTTCCCAATAAACCCAAGGAGATGTCAGAAGTATTTCTTGCTACAGAATCCTTCATTCAGGTGAAGGTCTTTATCCGTGTCTTTTGTTGTTATTGCCCCTTTAGCAATTACTCAATTACCACACTTCTTCAAAACTAAAATCTATGTGAGTTTGTTGATTTATCAGTCAAAGGAGGAGTAGAGACATTGAAATACCCAAAGCTCCTAGTGGACTACATTTTTCAGGTTTTGAAAAATGTGTTTTGTGTTGGTTTTGTTGGGTCTTTTGAAAGGAAAAACTCATTACTTCACTATAGACTTGAACTGTTTTTCCTGAAAGTTGATGAAGGTTTTGTCATTGATTTCAATTGTACTTTAAGATTTGATGCTGTCTCCAAGGAAATAAACAACAATGCCCAAATGAGTAATGTTTAATGAGATTTTCTATGCAGTTATGAACACAAAGAACATTAGATACTTGATTTCTCTTGTTCTAAATTAAAAAAATTCAATTGCTATCTCTTTGCATCTTAGAGACAAATAGGTATCCCTCTCCTCACCGTGTTTGAACAACAGACCTGAAGAACTATCTCTTGCAATTTGGTAACCAAATTAATCTCTGAAGTTTGTAGGAGGTTTATGTGCAAGATCATATCCATGTTGGTTTATTTCGTTCCATGTTGCAACAGCCTGTGCTGTTTCCAATGACCTCAACATGTCCAAACACAACTGCTTTGGCTAAAAACCTATGTCTGCTTTTATTTATTAAATTTTGGATTAATAGGATGTAATGATTTTTGAAGTAATTAATTAACTTTTGAATTCATTAAATAAAAGCAATTAATAAACTTTTGAATAAATGAAATTAATTAGTTGATTTGTGCTTCTACGTCTGAATAGCATATTCTTCATTTTAGATGTAAAAATGACCAGCAGTTTTAGAAGTTTAAAAAGGCTGGATAACCCAAAACATACTTGATTTCTAAACTATTGAATAAGGGTCTTTTAAAAAGCAGGTACCCTTAGGTGTCTTTAATAAACAAGACAACCAAGTTGTTCTGGAGCCATAAACACATACATAAAATTTACAGTTCCAAAAATTCACTTTTAAGATTCTGGATACATATAATTTTTTATCATCGTTCAGTGGCCCTGACCTAGTTCAGTACCTTTATGTATGAAACAGCCACTCATCTGTTTTGTCTTTGCTCCTGCAAAGACATAACATCTCTCCCACAAGGTATGGGAAAGTTACTCTGTTGTTAGCATAATTTGGACTCTCCTGAATGTTTCAATGGTGGAAAGAAAAACTTATGCCTGTAATTGTAACAAGAAAAGAAGTGGGTTTCAAATTTCTTTACAAGATGAATATTTTCCAATAACAACTTAATGCAAAAACAGTAATTTTGGGTATGTGAATGCTGAAGCACGATAAAAAAACTGTGGGCTGCAGTGTATTATGCCTGACCGATGCAGGGATGGGAAACTAAAGAGGCTTAGAGGATTTCAGTCTTATTTCTATCAATTCACAGAGAATTACCCAAAGATCTTTCCTCTTTGTGCATGCTGAATAGGCTGATTGATGCAGTATTGCGTGAAGTGTCACAGTCTCTCCAGAGAAGGAATTTGGGAGCATTTGCCTTCTCTGTACCAGAAGGGGAAAGAGGTCATGAGCATTGCTAGGAAGGGGGTTGCACCTATGGGTAGTTCCTCACTTGGTTCTCCAGACTTTCCACCCTCAAACACTCTAACTGCTGAAATAATTGGAAAGTAGCAGATGAAACTACTTTAGTTACTGAATTATTATCTTTGGGAACCCCCGCTCAATTTGAAGATATCCCTGTATGCATTCTTCCCAATAGATAGCATTGAAAATACCACAGTGGAATTCTTTCACCTACTACCCTCAACACCTGGATCTTCAGTCTCAGGGCCAAAAACTGGCTAAATAACAGGGGGTTTGTGTGAAGGGAAAACAGATTTTTTGATTGTTGTTAATTTGGTTTCATCCGAGCTCACTAAAAGTTACCCTCAAAAACCAAAAGAGTTCTCACAGCTAGCTGATTTTCATAGATCAAAAACAGGAATCTCCCAAGGGTCCACAAGCTAAGGCAGAAAGGTTTCTCACCCACTTGTGGATGTTTTCATTTGCAATGCACATTAGGTTTCCAGCACGTGACACCACCATGTCCTACCCTGATTGCATCATTGCTGGTGTGTGGAATGGGAAGAAAACTGTTCACAAACCACCATTGCAGAAGAAAGTTGTCAGCATTCCCAAAATACATTTATGAGCCTTAATAGGACTAACTTTAATGAAGTTAATTCTAGCCAGAATTGTGTGAGTAAAAGGGTGAGGCTTTGAGAGATCCTGGCAGTCAGATGAATCAGAAGTTGGCTTCACCTGGCCTTTTTGCTTCCACAAACGTGAAAGATATGGCAGTGTAATTATTCCCACAGTATCCTTTGGACTAGCTGCATTCTGTGTCCTAAAAACTCTCACGTCAGGGCTGAGTTCTGATAGATGCCCATGTGGAGGAATAAAGCACTCCTAGTCAAGTCTGTGCATAAGCAGACAAAGCCACTATCACCTTACTCCTGTGCCTCAAATGTACACGCTGTTTGTATTCTTTCTAACAGTTTTTGCAACCCATCAAGGGTGGCATGAACTAGCTGGAATAACTGGAATGGATAAATACCATCCAGCTTGCTAGGACAAGTAAAAATCTCATGCCTCCCAAGAAGGTCTGCAGGGAGTTGGAATGCAGAGCTTCCTTCCAGATCTGAAAAGAGCAGTTCCAGAGACAATATCCACACAGAGCTTCACATATTAATAAGTAACACATTCAAGAAAATTGTGGTCAGACTTTTTTATTTCAATTTAACAAATGGTCTTTTATCCACTTGGAGGAAAGAAAGAAATGATAATGTAAAGATGGTCTGAACTTTATTTTCGTTTGAAATTTCTTTATGCTTCTTGTATATGGCATAGTTCCCAGATAATACTTTTAATGCTTTGCTCTAGTAAGGCATTGTTTAAGGGGCATTAATGATAATTTTCATGTTTTTCTAATTTAACATGCCTACACGCATGTTTGCACTGCTGCACATTTATTCTGGCTTTGCTTGGTTGTTCGTGGTCGAATTAAAACAATTTTTTAACTGGGTCCATGTGTATAATTCTAATGTATTTTGTATTCGTCTTCAGCTAGACTTTAATTAAGGTCGCTTGAATATGGGAAGTAGCTGACTGCTGGCAGATCAAGTAGCTCCACTCAAATTGACCTATCATATCAAGGCAGGGCAGGCAAAAAGTAAAATCTTCCCTGACAATGTTCCTTTATCAGCTGAAACTAAGATATAGACATGAGAGAAATATGCATTTCTGAAACTCTAAAATTATGGGATGTAGGGTTTTAGTCTATGAGGGATTTAAGTCATGCCTTGGTAATGTACTTTTTTCCCACTGAGTGTGAATATTGTTTGCATAAAACAGAAGAAAAATAACATACTGAATGGTGTAATAATGATGTGCTGGCAAAGCTGGCAAATGTTTGTGGTTTATAGAGCCTCCTGTTCAGTGTAATGATAACTGTATGCCCCTGGAAAAAAGCACAGAGCATAAAAAACACTCTTTTCGATGCAGACTGATATGAGGAAAAATAATTGAGAAAAAAACTAGTTTACTTCTGTCAATGCCATGTGTAACATTTGTGGGTTTGCATCTCTGTGATATATCAGTTATAAAGAATAGTAATTAGCCAGACAATTATGGACACAAATCTTAAAGTGGTAGTGACAATGTAAAGCCAGTTATTTTCATTTAATAATATAATCATCACTCTTCTATCATTAGGGTCACTGACAGAAAGTAAACAAAAGAGAAAAACCCCAATGTTTAAAATTACTGGGGGAAAAGGTATGATCTTCTCTTTTATGAAAGAATTTATCTTAGGATTTCTAACTGCCCTCTTTTTTTTTCCCCTGAAAAAAAATCAAGAAACTAAATATGAAATCCTCATAATTCCAAACATGTCTATTATTCCAAAAGGGACTATTATTTATGTAGCCTGAAAATTTTTGACCATTTGAAGAAATGGGATTTTAAAAGTCGCAGAGTATAAACCTTCATTTCAAAGAGAAACTAGGTGGAGACTTTTTAAAACACAGGTTTATTGACAGAAGCAGAATGTTTTTGTTTGGGAAAGAATTATACAGAAAATACAGTCACTTTGTTCCTCCATAGGTCTTCTATAGGAATTTATGTCAACATAGTTGAAGTTTTTTTATAATACTGCTGTAATTCTCCCGGTCTACTGGCATATGTAGGCAAGTGATAAGGAAGTGTTACACTCCTAAACTGCCTTAAAATCAATGCAAAGGTGAGCGACTCTCCATTAATATTTCATGCTTCTGAACTATAGCACATAGTACCTTAAATTAGCAAAATCTGGGCCTGAAATTGGATGAATTGGATGAAATTTCAAAATATCCTGCTACTGGATCCTAACATGTCTGTTTATTTATTATCTTATTTATTATCTGTTGGGATGTGTGGGTTTCTTTCAAATACTGTCTCTTTGAAACAGCTGTCAAAGAATTTGTTGCACATTATATCAAATTCTTTTGCCATCATCAGCTCTTCAAATCTGAAGCATGTCTAGTAAGATGGTGTTTAAATAGCTCATAGTTTATTTATAACTTGAATTTACCAGGAAAGTGAGAGCTTGCAATTCAATTAAAAAAATAAAAATTTTTGAAAATAGGAAGAAAACCCTAAATCACAAAACCTGGCAGTGCTGGACAATGAGCATCTCTTCCTGCCCTGAGAACAGACACATCACAGTTGACATCCTTGCCCTCAGTGACCCCCTTCTTCTCATATGTGGGGTAGGATATGTCCAGTCAGACTGTGTGGTGGGCACAAGAGGGGTTTGCCACCAAGCCACACAACCCTGTTTATGTAGGCACGGGACACAAGACTTGGTACCACATTGGTGCAACTGCTCCTCCTTCGCTGTCTCAGACCCAGGCAGGTCACAGGCTGTCCTGGGAAGGAAAGGCAGGCTCAATCCTCATCTAGTACTTGGCTGTCTGTGGGTGACATGGTTAAGAGAAGCAGTGATCCTAGTAAATCTCTCTGATGAAATCTTTTTTCTCCTCCAGGACTGTATCAGGGAAAGGCAAGATTGGTCTCCTCAGCCTTTGGTGACCTGCTCTGTGGAGAATGGTGGTAAACTGGCTGTGGGGGAAGACTGGAAATATGCCAGGAATCAGAACAGCTGAATAGGAACTTCCTGAAGCGAAATTCTTCTCTGCAGCTCCAGCAGCTCTGCACCCAGGACACAGTGGGACAAGACATCGGAAGATGGCTGTGCCATCTTGGATGCCATCATGGATCCCAAGCCAGCAGCTCCAATCTGTGCTGAGCCTTGGAGCTCTCTCCTGTCTGTTTCAGGGCTAAGCTCATGATGAAAGCAAGGTATGACGTCTCAGATAAAGCACTCTTTGTATTTCTTCTCTACAAATAGAGACCAGTATATGTTGTGCATGTTATTAAGCAACCATAATATTTATATCATGGTGGTGACAGGAAGTCATTCCCAGTGGCCTCAAGAAGAGCAAAAAGAACATGTTTCATAACTGTCGAGTATCAAGCAATTTTTTTCTATAAATGCAAATTTTTTCACTTTTCTGTCAGTTTCAGATAAAGTATCAGATTATTTGCATAAGAAGTTCAAAATGTTAGTCTTCAAGGGTTTGAATAGCTCTAATGAGGAGAAAAATAATTCCAGTACTTCTGAGCAGAGTGAAATGAAAGGATATTGAAAACAAACGTATTTCTCAAACTAGCTTTGCATACTTATAAATGTGACTAATACAAGATACTGTAAGTGGAATTAATATTGAGAAATAAATTGAAAAGGGTATACAAAGCTCTGCAGCTTTCAAACACTGCAGCTGAAATAAAGATCAACATGCAAAAGATCGCATAAATGATTTTTAAAGTAAATTCTACGGCTGAGTGCTTTCAATATGTCAGTGCTATGGAGCTAATTTGCACATAAAACATGTTGGATATTCCAGTACTGCATATAAGTTCATAAATAATTACAGTAATTGCAGCTATAGGAACAGGGTACTCTTTTTTTCCTTTGGAGGGTCAGATGAATCATAGGAGTAATATCTTCATTGTTTGTGGTTTGAACTTTAAGAGTCAAATCCTCTACCACTGAGATCAGAAGAAGCTTTGTCTATGTCTATGGGAGAACTAAATGTCAAAAAGATTTAAAAAAAAAAAGTGCAATCCTTATTTTCTGTCTGGTGTTTTATAGATTTTGTTTGATTGAGGTTAGATGCTGTTAAAAAAAAAACAAACCAAAGAACACAACAAAAACAACAACAACAACAACAAACCCAGCCAGCTTATAGAAATATATTTCTATTATTCTTAGGCATCTTTCCTGCGGATTGCGAAAATTTGGTTTTGTTTTCTCTACGTGCCTCGGCACTTCTGGTTCCATCTGGAAGTGGAGATCAAAGCACTGCAGTCCCACAAGCCAGCAAGCAAGCATTTGTCTCTTGAACTGCACAAAGAAGCACTGGAAGGCTGACAAAGAATCATGCTTCTGCAGGGCTGGGGCCAGAGCTCCGCAGAGATGCATGGCTCCAAATTGCTTCAAGGGACACCAGATTACATTTTGGAAGGCAGATGAGCTGCAAAAACCTACCTGGACAGCTTATGGACTGGTTTTATGCTTCATCATAATACATATGTTTTAGAAGGAGGGGCCCCTTTTCAAGTAATCTATTATAGTAATCAGACAGAAAGCAGAGGAGAAGCTCATTCAAGTTAACTGGCAACATGCTGTGCGCATTATGAGACCTCACTTTCAGTAGACTCATAAATTCCAAAGTATTTTGAATGGGACTGTGTTGAAGAACAAAGCAAAATGAGCTGCATTTAAGCATGATTCTATTCCTGTTCTTCTTTCCTCTTCTCAGAAGGCTGGTAACTTCTGAATTAGAGTAATTACTCTAGCTTCTGGTTTGCTGGAGTTAGTCTCTGTCCTGCTTTCACATACAGTGTTGAAAAGGTCAGGTCAGAAAGATCCACATGTCTAACTGCCCCCATCACCCTGAGTGTCTTTGTACATGTACATCTAGGTATAGATGTGAATTTGTCTTCACAGAAGGGATCAAATATGAATATCTCTTCGATTTTTCAGGAACTCTTCAGAAAATGTTTTAAATATGTACTTAGCTGAATTTGCACATTGGTTTGTGCTTAGGAATACAAATTACATACAGCTAGCACTACTGTTGTTGATCCCTTTTTAGAGGTGTAGAGACACATGAAATATAAGACATGGGTACCTTGCTAGAGATGCAAAGATAAAACACAAAGTTTCACCTGATAGGGAAAGAGAGAGCTGCATGAAAACCAGCCTTTTCAGTTCACTTAGAGTTTGTATTAAAGTAACCACTGTGAGTCGGACTAACAGCTTGCAGCTGCCAAAAGGGGGAGGTCTTGCTCTCTGCACTTCCCTGCCTGAGCCTTCCTTTCCTTAGCCACCAGTCAGCCAACCCTGCAGACAGTGCTGGCATCCCTCTGACCAGGAGAGAAGCTAGTGAGCTTCCTCAGCAGGCAGAGAAGTGCTAAAGCTGGTGGCTGGGTAGAGGGGAGCTGAGAAGATGGGGATGAACACAATAGATGGATATCAGGAAAGCGGGTTTCCTCCCCTTCTGTGGTGCAGCATCATGAATTCCACTTTGGCTGTTTAGAGAAATCATAGCCTTACAGCACAAAGCGAGCAGAACGAGCAGTTTCATTTTGGCTCATCCAAACTCCAGTTTTTGCTTATATACGGCTTTTGCACTGACAAATTATTAAAGTCAGATCTCTCAAAATATTTCTTTTACATGAGAAGGACGTATTTTTTCTGAAATTATTTTTAAGTTGTTATTTTTGAATGAAATTAATACAGAGTTTCAGATGAAATATCATCTAGAAACTCAGCATTTGAGTTTAAATGCATCATCTGATACGTGCACATATGAGATTGCAAAGAAATTGCAGGGTGATGCAGGGGCTTTTGAGATCTTTGTAACATTTACTTTCCTCTCCTCTGCTGTTCTCTCTCCTCTGATTCATTTGAATATGATGCTGGGTGCTGGATGAAGGCTGGCTTATGAAGTCCAGCTAAGGGCTAGTCTCTTTCCAGATAAAACAGAGTTTAAGTATCTGCTGATCTTGACTGACTGTTTAAAACCAAAATGACTCCAATGAAATTGGTCAGCTGAAAGATCTGGCTTTCCTTATTCTTCTCTGTAGTATGGTAACTTGGACAAACCCCTCAGGACCAATCCCTCTCTGTACTGGATGCGATACAAGTATGTAATGATGGGTATGAAAACTCATGACTGCATTTCTGTGAATTTTGGCTGCTTGCAGTGAATGTCTACACTAAAAAAGTTGGATTAAAAAAAAAAAGTTAATCCAATCTCCAGACTTACCTATAGTCTAATACAAAAAGGACGAAACAGATCTGCCTGAAGAGATTCTCAGCGGGGCATGTTGTATTAAATTCAAATTGGTGTTGGCTGAGACCTTCTGGCCCTGAGCTCTGGCACAGAGAAACTGTACCTTGCCACCAGACAGGGGCTCTGTAAAGGGGTGGGGGAAGGAAGCAAGTGAAGACGTGGGACTAAAAACATTTTTACATTGTTTTGAAACTGAAGTGAGGTGATTATTAAGTTTTCCATGAGTCATTTGGCATTACTAACACAAAATTTTATATAGCTCTTTACTCTTTAGTTTACCCTTTCTTACTTCTCTGTACCAAATTTTCTGTTCTCAAGCAAGATGGGTCATTTTACTCAAAAGCAGATACCACCAGTAGATTGGCATCCTAAGCCTGGCAGCTTTTCCTCTTGGAAGGTTGGCTGAGATTGCATGCCACGAGAACAAGGATTATAGCTTCCCCCCAGAGCCATGGCATAACTCAGGGTTCACAAAGTCAGGGAAGGCAGGTTGCCTGTTACAGAGCAAACCTCCACCACTGCTGGTGATGGTGGCTCCTGCCAGCACTGCTGTGCCACTGACAGCACCCAGCAGAAGCAGCAGAGGTTCCACCTCTTACTCTCCACTGTTGCTGTTGAAGAGCCTTTTGTGGTTCAGTATGGACGTACTATTTTCCCTAGCTTAGACACCTGCAGGATCTCTTCCTTTTTCTCTTTTCCAGAACATCTCTCTGTCTCTCTCTCTCTCTCTAGGTTGGCTGTTTGGATGCTGAAGCACTTCTGGTATCTGTCTTCCAAATATGCAATCTTCCTTGTCAGGACAGGGTTTTAGCAAGGCTCCCATGAGTGATGCCATATCCTTTTCTTGCTCCCAGGCTGTGAACCACTCTTTCAGAACCAATCTCTGACTAGATCTTTACAGCTGATGAGCTGGTCATGGGCAGCCCCAGCCTCTGCTCTCCCTGATGGAGAGCCTCACCGGACAGAAGCCTCCAGTTCTTGCTCCACAAGAGGTTTCTGGCTTTTTCCTAATCCTAGCCTTCTAAGGATAATGCCTAATGTCCCTGGTTGTCATCTGCTTTATCTTCTTAGATCTCACAGCTAGGAAAGAGACGGGAGAATATTGTGAACATAAGACAAGGAATTTCATTCAGTCCAAATACACCCAGATGAGGCTGTGCAGAGCTTGCATGGCAGCAGGGCCTATTGTGCAGTCTGTCAGTTCATGGATGACAGGTAAAGGAACAGTGATTCTTAAGTTCTTCTAATGGCCTTAGTATATGTGGGAGGGTTTAAGATGTGCAGAAAGGGTCCTACTGTGTTTTAGAGCAACAGATATAATTTGAAAGGACAAGTTTTTCTGGATCATCTTTGGATGGTGTAAGTCCTCTTGAATGAAGGACATTGTGCATTACTTTGGGTAACCAAACCACTTTCACAATATGAGCTGGTATACTGGGCTGAGCTGAGAGAGTTCATTTTCTTCATAGCAGTCTGTGTGGTTCTATGGTTTTGGTTTGTGACTCAAAGAACATTTTTAACACACACATTTTCTGTTGTTACTGAACAGTGCTTGCACAGTGCCAAGGTCTTCTCTGTTTCTCCTGCCAGTAAGTAGGCTAGAGGTGGGAAGAGATTGGGAAGAGACACAGTCAGACAGCAGACTCCAAGGGAATACTCTCTACTGTGTAACACTGTGCTCAGGAACTAAACTGGGAGAGAGTTTATTAAAGACTACCAGTGAGTGAGGTGATGAGCAATTACTTTTGCATCCCTTGGTTTTCTTTTTATTTTTTTTTTTTAACACATTAAAATATCTTTATCTCAATCCATGTATTTTCTCACTTTTACCTTTCTGATTCTATCTCCCTTAGCTGGTTGCCAAGGTTCACACACAACAGCTGGGTAATGAGTTCTTACCTTGAATACAACTCCCTACAAATGTCTGTGACTTTGTTACTCAGAGACTAGACTGTGACCTGGCCCCGACAAAGGCAGGGATGTGCTGGTGGGAGAATACCTGATGCATGTGGAAAATGCTCAGAAGGGCTTAAGTCATCCAAAACTGTTTTAATACATTCACTCTTTTCACTGCATAAACAGAACTGGAGCCATCAGGATAAAAAGGAAGTTTTGACTGGGGGAAAGGCAACAGAGGAAAGGCAGGCAAATGAGAGAAAGGCAAAGAAAAAGTAATGCAGAGCTTCTCTGGGGAGCTATAGGTTGGCCCATAAATTTCTGAATGACAATTTCAGAGTTAAAAGTAATGAGGGACTCTCTAGTGGTTCATTGCCTGGAGAAAGAACTTCTAATGCCTCTTTCATTGTACAACAGAGATCAAATAAATCTGTAAGTATTTCTTATGCAGGACAACAGGCCACCAAGAAAAAGCAAGCATCAAAGTATTTCCTTGCAAAGACACTGGCTGTGACATGGAGCTGTGGTAGGTTGTCTTTCCTGCTCAACAAAGCCATTTGCTAAGAACTGGATGCTGCGAGGTGATTGCAGGGTCTTCATGCTTTAGATGTATCCAGACTCACCAATTAACTTCCCCACCAGTTTTCTGCCACAACTGAGCTTGGAAAAGGAAGCTATTGCTCATTTAAGCAATGCTTAGGGAGTACTCTCTGCTGATGATTCCACCTGCCAGGGAGTGACATCCATATGTTGGCAGAAGAATAGAATTCACAGAAATTTTGCAGCTTCTGTCAAAGCTGTTTTTCTCTTTTCTGACAAGCTGCTTTTCCTCCCATCCACATTCTTTTCACAACATGCACAGTTGCTTCTCAGAACCAGGCCCCCAACAAGGTATTGTTTGAAAAGGATAAACATAGCAGGGCTGGATTGTTAAACATTTGTCAAGTGTTTGTGATATTTCACAGCTGGCATATAAAATACCCTGTGGAAGGAGCAGGCTTAAACCTTGTTAGAGGTTCTCTGTGGAGTGAAAAAACCCTTTTTGTTCTGAATTTGGCTTCCTCTTTTTGGTCACAGGAAGATAAAATCACAGACACTCAGGGAAGGTAATTTGTCATTCTTCTCCTCCTTCATCCACACTCTTTTTTAACACTTGACCTCTTCCCACAATGCACAACTCATTCTTCAGCATCTCTCCCATCCACTCCTGCTCTCACTCTGCTCTAGGAGAGGGCTCAGATCACACTAAGGCACTCTGAAGGACAAACCCAAGTGTGGTCAAGAGAAATGAAGGTCTCCAGCTGCTCTCAGCTGTTCTCCTCAGTTTTGGCACTGCACCAGTTTCCTTTTGATCTCTCTCTATTTCTTCAATGTCAGCACTGGCAGATGCATTCTGTGCTTAGTCTCCTCTTCCTGTCACCATATTCACTCGTATGGATTGTACCTAACAGTTCATAGCACATCACTTCAGCAGAGGACAGATGCTACCACTGGATTTGTCCCTCTCCTACGCCTTTTTCTGCATGGGGAGTAATAAAATTCCTGATAAGTTGAGCAGCCCATCTCCTTCTGTCTTCAATGGTTGTAGTGCCAGCTCCAAGTGCACATTGAAGGTGGCAGGTATTCCAAGAGTTTTTACTCCTTTGCAAGGACTGTGTTTACTGATCAGACAAAATCCCTGCTTTTATTCTGTTTTTTGTGGGCCAAGAACAGTCTGCCCCTAAGTCTTCTCCTGTGTTTACAATTTGATAAGATGGAATATTAGATGGTCAAAAAAGGCAGTTTCCAATGTGCTCGTGTTTCCAAATAGCTGGCATATGGTGAGTCCTCTGCCAAAGTGTGCCTACCAGCCTGTTAACAATATGAATCATGAATATGAGTGACTTGAGAATCAAATATTTATGGTGGATCTGAGACAAGAATGTCCAGGCCTGTTGCCATGCAGAAGGAAACTGTAAAGCCATTTTGTTTTGTTTTGTTTTCTTTTGTTTTGTTTTGTTTTGTTTTGATTTGATTTGTTTTGTTTTGTTTGGTTTTTAAGTTTTCATGACTGGAAGCCCAACAACATACAGTAGTTTAATGTTCGAGATTTGGCATGAGATCATGAACACCATGAAGATTTCTTCATATAGCAGCAGTAGCAGCAGGAATGCTGCAGAGTGAGTGGTTTCCTTCTTCTCAGCATGCCTGCTATTAATGCCCATAAAAATCTCTGAAAAAACTTCGAGATAAACCTAAGACACAATTTTTCCTCCTCCTACCCTTCTATTTTACAGGCTGGGCAGGAATCTTGTGGTATTTTCAGTGGAAATACTGAGAGACAAGTGCTTTCAGAGGGATTTCCATCAGCCTCACAAGGACAGGAACATTGCTCTGGCTATTTATCAACAGAGAAAATAAACCCTAATATCTATGCCAGTCAAAGTACTTGGCTACATTAATCCAAGAATCTGTGTTTGAGGGGGATGGAACTGACACCAGATGGATTTGCTCACTACTAACACTTGTTTGCTGTTCTTGACAACACAGAGAAGGCAGGGGTTACGTACATAAAAAGTCTGAATTGCTGTTCATTTGAACTACTCGATCTTCCATCTTTCATTCAGCAAAACCAGCTTTCTCTTGCTGCTTCTCTGCTCGCTGGCAGAGAGTCAGGGTGGCTGATAGGCATTGGCCATGTACAAAGGCACAGCCCCTGCAAGAGGCTGTGTGGGTTTTGCCTTTCCTCCCACCTCAAGCAGGCTGGGAATCCTGCAGCATCACAGACTTTCCCATTACAGCAGAAAAGAGAAGACTCAATCTTCTGCCCACTCTGTGTCTCACGCAGGAGACTAATGGCAGTAGAAACATACCTTTGGGCATAAAGCTGTTAGCTGGAAACACAAAAGCGGGACAACTGGAAAATGTTCAACCACAAAGAAGAAATTTGGGAATTGTTTACTGTTGTCTTTTGCTGGATTATCCTGTGGTCGCTTGGAAATACATGAAACAAACAGAAACTTGTCTTCTTGCCTCTTTTGGAAGGTTGCTTAAAATGTATTCTCATTCTGCCTGTGGCCCCTCAGGGCTAGGGAAAGCATTTGCAAATGGCTTGTATCATTTTAACAGGTTACTTACTCTCCATGAAATTTACTTAGAGGAAAGCCTTAAGAAATACAGCATTTGAATAGGATAATACTAGAGGAAAATCTACTTCCTACAAAGAATTTATAGCTTTCCAAATGGCCTCAATTTAAAAGAAATGAAAAGAGAACATGATCTATTGGCTATAGCATTAAATTAATGCCACAGAAATATTTTCAATAAGGGTCTATATGTCTTTCAGTTAGTTTAAGCTTAGCTTTCTGTTGATACTGTCTATTGGCCAGCATGCTGTGAAGATTGCAAGATATATAACACTGAAAACTTTTAGGAAATTTTGGAGTCAGAGTACATGCTTGTCACCTTTGCCTGTCAATGCATCTAGTCTGAGAGTCTGTGTGTTTTAGTTTGCAATAGGTTTTCTGGTGTCTAGTAAAGTAACAGCTTTAAGCAAAACCTTTCTATTTTGAAGTCAGAGCTGTTGAAGTGCTCTGACTGTCTACTACCATCTGAGGATTTTCTGGTGTTCAAAAGCAGATGAATTTTACAGTATAATTTACCTCAGTGGAAGTGCTAATAGTTTTGGGGGGGGGGTTGGCTTTTGTTTTGCTTTGGTTTAGTTTTAGGTTTAGTTTTCCTGATGGGCTTCAAGCTTTTAGGGCCCTCTCTGAAATATTTTGACCTTGAAACCTCTATTGTTCTTCCGATTGACTCTAGAGAATAAAAAATGATTGAAGAAGAATAAAGACATGATTTATAAGTACACAATCACACAATCATAAAAGCCTTATTTACTTAAGAAACAAGACTCAAATGTGCTGTATTCATACTTGGTATTCCATAGTTGGCAATACACTTTCAGCTTCCTGTTGTAATGACACTATTAATGCATTTTAAATTTTGTTGAAGACTCCTTCCATCTGTTGTCCTTTCCCAAATATTTTATATTATTTCCTTTCATCCAAAAACCACCACCACGACTAATCACTTCAATATCCACATAGATACTTTTTTCTAAGCACTGCTTAGGAATAAAAGAAATCTTTTCCTTGTCTGACTTTTCCAAGCTTCCTTTCACCAGCAAAAATACATTGTTAAGAAGAAATTATCCTAGGCATTGACCATGGCAAAAAGTAAGTGAAATATACCTTCTCATCAAGAAAATATCCAGAATATGTTCATTCCACCAGGAATAACATGGTCATATGACATTCGGATGGACTTTTCAGAGACTGGGGATCTAGAAAATATAAATCCATTTGGTTTCCATGGATGAACTCATCTGCATGACAGCAGTTCTTCTTCTCCTGGGTCAGCCCCCAAAGACAGTAGCAACATTCTATATTCTGTTTCGTAAGAACATTGTGTGAAATTAACTTTGTGAAATTAAAGATGCCTTAATCCTTCCAACCATAGATACATGAAGGTGGTAGGCACAGGTACAAAATTCCTCTGTGTGCTTTTTAGCTGTTGTTTTGGTTGCTGGCATCTATTGCTGTAAAACAGCAGCAGTAGGCTTGCAGGTCTGGAAACAGCTGCTCTCACAGCTCTCTCCTTCCCAGCAGAGGCAGCAACTTCAGTCTGTTCCTGCTGGTAAGGTCAGAAAGCAGCAGAGAAGGGATGCCACTGTACTGTGAGGGGCAAAGGTCTAGTTCAGCACTGAGGGAAGCTGTTGAAGATGAAGAGGTCAGATATTACTGCTCAGGTGGGAAATGTTCTGCCTGTCTGTGTGAGGCACAGGCATCTGATGTCAGCTGAGTTTTGGTTCTTCTCCCATTGTGTATTGTAAGTGCAGGTAGCTGGACTGTGACTCATGCCCGTAACAGGAGAAATCCTGCCTGTTGCTGGAAGTTCAATTATTACTAGTCTGCGGCACAGAAACTGTTTAGCAGAGAGAAGATGCAAAGTATACTGTAGTGAATGGAGCTACAGTGGCTTTATATGAACTGAAATTTTACTCTTTAGAAAAACCAAAGTTGTGCAAAACCATAATTCCAGCTGCTGGAAAGGGAAGAGACAGAGGCACATTGTCTGTTCTTCTTCCACAGAAGTCCCTGACGCAGACTTACAGCATTTCTTGGGAGTGAGCAAAATAACTCGGCAGTTCTGGACATATTAGTCAGTGGTTTAAAAATCCAACAGAAGAGCTCGATATTTGTTTGTTAATTCTTGAATTCAATAGATTTTCACACAGGAGTTCTGAGCAGCACACTCAAAGCACTCAGGGAATAACATGGTTCTTACCAGGACTCTAAATCTGGAGACTAAAATTTGTTTTAAATGGTATTTTGTATTAGCAAGGGAAAAAAAAGTTCCTGGTCTGAAATTTTATATGGCAACTTTCACCTCAAGGTAATGAAAACAAGCTGCGCTATAAACTTTTCAAAACTGGGGTTTATGGAATAGCTGACAAATCCGTTACTGGAGTGATGTGGCTGGGAGGACTTTAAAAGATTCCCATGAAGCTTTATTGATCATGATCACACAGTCCCGAGCACTCACACTGGAGGCTGCAGGCACAAGTCCCGCTGTTTCCAATTACTGCGCCGGCCTGGCGGCGTGTCCGGGCAATGGGGCCGTGTCAGAGCCTGGTCATCTGCTGGGTGGGGGCCCCACGAGCAGCCGTGTCCGGACACGTCATGTCCCATGTATCCCTGGCTAGGCCAGCAACCCTCAGCCCATTTCTAGCAAAGTCTCTTCACACCACACTCCAGCGGAAGGAGGTATTTTCAGGAGAATCAGAGGGAGGCGGAAAAGAGAAACACACAAGTTATGGGTTTCTTCCTCTTTTCCCTGGAATTAAACATCATGCATAGATCATGTAAAAGGAACGGGCTTTTAGTGGGAGGATATGGCTTCGCTTCTCAGCCTCTTCCCTTTGGATTTGAAAGCGAAGCCGTGTGATGACGACGGAAGCACCAGCAAAAGCTGGTGATTGGGCCTCAGGAAATTCACAGTGGTGTTTTTGTGCTTCTAAATGAGCAACACTGCTGCTTGTAAAGAACCAAAGTAAAATACTGGCCCCACTAAAGTCCTTGGCAAGCCTGCTACTGCCTTCAGTGGGGCCAAGATTTTACCCTGAGTCCTGTAAGCCATTAGGCTTTTGAGTTTTTAATGGGTCCACTCCTGCACAGCCTGCTCTTGTAAGCAAGGGTTAGCTAGATTGGCTCGGATACTAGACAATTTAAAACTTAAAGGAAAGCAATTTTGTAGTGAAATTAAGGGACTGTAAAAGGAATTTGGCTTTAGACAACTTGCTTCTGTTTGGATTTGGATTAGGCTGCAATCTCCTTGTCTGTTTTTAGAGCACATGTTCCTGCCAGCATCAATAATCTATTTTCCTTAGTGCAAGTGAAAGGCTCTGATGGCTCAGAGGTGTAGTCTGGTATCCAGTACTGCTCTGGATTTCTTCTTTGGTTAAGGAATCAGGCTACAAATAGTCAGAGACTGCAAGCTGCTCCTTAACATTTATGTGCTGCCAACAGCCGATTCATTGACACGTGGGCCAACACACTCCTTTCCCCTTGTTCTTCTTGTAGTCATTCCTATATTTTTTCCTGATCCTTTGGGTTAATTCAAAAGACTTTCTTTGTCCATGCAGTCCCTCTCAGCCCAATCTAAGCATTCATTTGTGCTTGGCCTGATTTTCTTTTCATTGGCAATATTAATTTTATCCTGTCCAGCAGCATATTAATCAAGCGCCTTCTTGAACTTTTCAGGTTGCTTCAAATACCTCTATTTCCCCCATATATTCCAAAGTAAATAAATCAGGCCTTTAGATAGTGAACATTGCATATATAATTTAGTATATAATATGAAATTATTCAGATGACTATATTATGTGCAGGTTAAGCTTATAAGGGATTAGAAGCTGAGGGTGGACACTACAGAGAAAGTTGTGGAGGAGGAGTGTGTGGGGGTAGCAATCACTCCAGAGAAGTCCATAAAAGATCCAGCAGTAACATTAGGAGAGACTGTGCATGGGGAAGCCCAGCTCTTACTGGCATATGCTGCTGCCCCGGGGGAATGTGTGCTGCAGCCTGCCAAAGCATGGCTCCACTTGTGTTCTCCAAGCACACTCTGATACTCAACTTCTTTCCTCTGAAGGCATCTTCTCCTCCATCCTGTCAAAAATGTCTCCCTTTCCCTTTTCTTTTCCCCTCTCTCAGCATGTGAGGGCCTACATTTTCCTCTTATAGAAACTCTTGTCCTTGGCTTATATTCTGAGTGGTAAAGCTGTAAAGCATTCCTGGACTTCTCTGAGCCTATGTATGTGCAAAGTCTGAGGCAGGTCCAGCAGGCACTTGTCCGATGTGGCATTAAGGATGCAGTGCTACTTGGGGGCTGCCTTGCAGAAGACACCTCACAGCAGAGCCCCCATAGCCTGTGACAATCAAAGATCCTGATGGTGTCACGTAGTGTGACAGAGTTGCTCCTCACAGAGTGCTGGCAACTGTTTTCTGCTTTATTTAAACAGTGACTTTTAATTGGAATGAGGATCTCTTGAGAGTGGTCTCTGATATGAAATTTTTGTTCAAAAGTGGGATGAAAAGAATGTTTTCTTGGTAAATTAATGGATTATAAAAGATAGAGCCTAAAGTAACGGGAAAGGACCATCAGCTACTCTATCCGTGTTAAATATACATAAATTAGTGATTTCATTTGCAATATCCCAGAAGTTGCATCTATTTCAATGTGGGTAAACCTAAATATTTAATCTAGCCTTATCTGAAAAGCCATCTGTCTTCTTTAGCATTCTCAATGTTAGCTAAAGTGACTAATGATTGTGCTTAAGTATGACAAATTTCCCCTGGGTTGGAAGAGAGGTTTGGAAGAGAGAAAGCTACAAAATGTGCTTCTGACAAGGCAGCTAGGAATGGTGGGAAAGGAAAAGCGAAGAATTTCATCCATGGAATTCTTGATGTGTTCAAAAGCTGAGATTTAATTGGCGCACTATGGATTTTGTACATGAACGTAAGCTCCTACTCTAAAACCCTAGTGGTCATACACCTTTGTAATTTTGCTGCCACAGAGCCTGACTCAGTCAAACATTAGCAGCAATTTTACAGAGCTGACTTGGTGTAAATGTTAAGTGCTTTATCTCTGCTAGGATTTTGCAACATCATAATTATTGCACGCTAATTTAAAACCTCCCACCCTTTGGTGGTGAAAGAATGTATGGGAAAAAGTATAAAACCAAATGGAGTGATTGCCCTAACATGTACTGCAAAACCCAGACTGGAATCAATCTACTGAATATGGAAGATAAACACAACCATTTAAGTGCAAAGAAGGTTTACCTTTTGTGTATGCATCTATGTTTGTCATGCAAGGAAAAATATTTGAGTCTAGCTCCAGCAGAGATCATCAGTTTCAGAGAATGTCTGGCCTTTTGTAAGGAAGCTTAAAAAAATCCAGAAAGTTTCTGGAGACCAAAAAATGCAAAATTTACCACTATGTCAGTCACAGCTGCTTCAAGGTTAGTTTCAAAATCCTTAGTACTCTGTTCTCCAAACACTAATTGTGTTCCCAAAGAACCCAGAGCACTTGACATCCAGTAAGGTCTCACCCTATGGCCATTTGGGCCTTGTCAAATCCAGAAAAAGTGCCTTGGAATTTGTAGCTTGCATTCTCAGGGAGGGTATGAAGACTGAGGAGAATTAGGGGGAGTTCACTCCAGCATTTAAAAGAGGAAGGAAAGAATGCTGCAAGAAATTTGATCCACTCTAATATGTGCAAAAATTTTAGTGGTTTAAAAAAAAAAAGAATAAAATTTGGAATGTGTTCACAACGTGCCTTATCTTAATACATTTCCTCATGATGACAATATTTTCCCTTACACTTTCAAATGCAAGCTCCATCCAGGAGCTCAGAGAATACTGCTGCCATCAGTAGACAGGGGACCAGGAAGAAACACAATTGTCACGAAGTTCCTCCTTCTCCCCATTTAGTCAAGAACTTTCCATGCCTGCTGTGACTCTCAGCCTGACCATGACAAGCAGACAGAGTGACTGATGAAATGATGCATGTCCTGCTTACTCTACAGCTGACTGCTCCGTTTCCCTTGTGTTTCCCACTTGCACCGGCTGCTGTACTGCAGCCATATAGATTATATGACAAGTCAAGTTTGGGTCGAATGGAGTGCTGCCATCTCTTGGTTATTTTGGGCAGACCAGCTCACATATTTTTTCATTTTCCTGCCACTCAAGAATGGCATGAAGTAACATAGAAAAACAAGTATTCTGGATGAAAACGTTTAGGCACTTAGGAAGCATAATTGTGGTTTTTATATATTTAAGCATGTAGAACAGAGTACATTTGCGGGTGTATTGAACCTCTCTGTAACTTCTGTTAAGGGTTTTTAACAAAACTATAAACCATGAACGGTTGGAATAGTTTATATATGATATAGCACCAAAAAGAATGGAAAGTGATGGAGTTTTACAGACAATTGTAGGCAAGAAAGACATTAAAATGAATGCATTAAAGGGTACTGGATTAGTATGAAATGCCTATCTTATACTATGTAATTTCACAGTCATGAGAGGTCTAATTATCTATGCTCAGGATTTGTCAAATAATTCACTAGAACATGCTTTTGCAATTGCAAATGCTTTTCCTTCCTTTTTCTTTCTGACTGTGACTCGAGCCAAAAGACTGACTTTAAGTATTTTTGTGGTTGGAATCCAG
The DNA here is from genome assembly GCA_013397075.1 of Rhabdornis inornatus. NCBI lineage: Eukaryota > Metazoa > Chordata > Aves > Passeriformes > Rhabdornithidae > Rhabdornis > Rhabdornis inornatus. The sequence goes on along the minus strand of VWZS01002974.1, from coordinate 414,515 downwards.
GGCCATCTTCTTCCTGGGCTTTTCCAAGGCTGGAGACAAGAAGTGCATGACCTCCTTTTCTTCAGAAGTAGCAGGAGCCAGATGTTTGTTTGTTCATGTTTCTTTTGTGTTTTTTTTTTTTAATTAAAATATGAGAGAAATGAAAGTCTAAGTGAATTCAAAATAAAAGATAAACATCCAAAATATTTTCTGCCTCAACCTCCCTAACTCAACTCCCCACAACAATGCAAAGAAAACAACACGTGACAAGGATTTTTAAATAATAATGCAATTAATTATATATGTAAACAGGGACATGTCCTCTATGAATAAATGCTAATATTAGAAGAACAGGGGGTTGAATTTATGATTACTGCTGCTATACTCTGGATAAGGATGGTGATTCATTGGGGTCACCCTATAGCTTCATCAGGGAAGAGCTACCAGTCACTGCCCACCTCCCTGCTTCTGGTGCTGAAGCTGGGGGGCTTTTCAGAAAACCAGAAGTCCCACAGTCTGGTTTTTGGTTAATGCTGGGGATGGAATTTAAAAACCATCAGCTTTCTCAGTACTCCTCAACCACCACCATTGCATCTGTACCGAGTCATCCCTCTTCACATAAGGGCACAAATCCAGTAGCAAATGCTTGACAGATTATTACCTCAGAGCTGCCATGTAGGACACAAAAACATTGACTCTTGTGCAAGCACAGAGCATTCTGTGTCCGAGACCTGGAAAAGCCTCCTGGCAAGGATGTATATTCCTGGACGAGCCAGCATCATCTGCTCTTGCTCCTGCTCCTTCCTCTGCTGCAGCCTGTCCTGGCTTCCTTGCAGTCCTTTGTAAATAGCACATGAGTTAGTTATGTCAGGGACTTGAACTACTTTTGTTCTCTTGTTTGTGCTATCTGAGAGAACCTGTCCTAGCTGCCATCAAAGAGTGCTCTCCAACAAGTCTGAGTGAAATGAAGGAAATCCCGCTTTGTTTTGTCCAGACTTTGAAATTCTCATCTGAGCAATAAAATATTAGTTAAATGTATCATATATTTTCCAGTTTACATCCTTATTGTGTCCACCTCTGTCCTTCATAGACAGGGAGAGCAGAAGGTGCTGCTGCTTGTTCCCTACTTTTCCCACTCCCTTGGGAGCACTGAGGCATCAGTTTTACTTTAGATACAAAGGGTGCAAAATCCTCTGTCTACGTAGGCATATCACTGGTTCTCTGAGGAGCCTAAGAGGACCAAGTTTTTCATTTAAGAGTGGAAGCAGGAACATAAATCTGACTGCTCAGAAGCTGCTCAGTATAGAGGTCACAGCTGTGATATTGCTACAGCTCCCTCAGGCATCTTCCACCCTTATCAGTAACATCATCTCCACAGCTGGTGCATGAAGCTGGCTTGCTTCATGGCGATTTTCCTAACTCTTCTACCTAAAACTTCATCTCTGAGTCAGCCTAACTTAATTTAACTTAAAATTCAGCTCCAAAAGCATGTATGGTTCACCTTGGCTCCTGCATGGACTCCTAATTTTAACTTCCTGGATTCCTCACTTTCTCATCAGGCTGGCAAATCTGTGTTTGAAAGTATGTTCTGTTTTTTCTGTTTTCTTCCTTATTATTATTATTATTATTATTATTATTATTATTATTATTTGAAAGCCATCACTTCGGTCTCCAGCCAACAAGATTTCTAGCTGTGTGTACAGTGCAACCAATGACTGAGTGGTTTGATACTTATCTCTTGCTAAAGGAAGATTTTCTAGAAAGGTTGTGACTGTATTGTGTTCAGTGTTTGGCTACACCATCGTATATTCTCTGGAAAAGTAAACTTTTCTTCTAGTAATCATAGAAAAAATAACAACTAATTACTGAGCTAAATGTTAGAGTCACTTCTCATCCACTTGCTTTTCAAACAACCACTTCCTAAGAAGTTTTATAGATAAATATATTGAGAAGTGAATTAAATTACAAGGAAGGGCCTCATTGTCTCACATAGTAAAACTCATTGCAGAGCGATTCCTGTAACATCAGGCAGATTTCATGGGACAGCTGCAGAAATCCTAGTCAGGCTGTTACATGGTGTTACTTCTACTTTCTCTTAAAATGATTTTGACTTCTGCAGGCTTTTTTTTTTTCACTCTGGGAAGTGCTATGTGCATATGTAAACACACATCAACTGTACACAAGCAAAGAAGGATTGTGTATAATGCCAGAAATTTTGACAAAGATGAGATGGCAGACCACAAGCTGGCTTAAGGCATCCATTTCTGACTATGGAAACAGTAGTTCAAGACATTTGCTCTGAGCAAACCTTTATCTCCTCCTTTGGTGGTGCTGACTGCAAACACTACTGTGGAAATCTCTGGGTGGCAATTTCCTGGACAGCCCTGAAAGAGTTGGGCTGCACTTGCATCAGAACTTGAGTGTGGGTGGCAGGGTGGAGGAGGGAATGGAGCTACGTGGCATAGCTGCACTTATCTCCATAGCTATTCATCGACCAAAGCAGTGACAGCGTATAAAAGTGGCAAAGTGATTTCACAGCTCTAATCTGGTTTATCATCATTTTTTCCAAGCACTGCCTTCAAGCAGGCAGGGAAAGGAAATACACATTACTGCTTTGTTCTGGTTCATGACTAACCATGTTCAAAATGTGCAGTATTTTCCAGAAGGTTTTATGACTTATTATCTCTTCCATAACAGCACAACATTATCTACGGCTGATATAAAAAGAATTTTTTGTTATTTTTTTTAATAATGAAGATGCACCAAGTCACAGGAAGAAGTGATTCAGACACACAAAAATACACACAAAAATTCTGTCTTCCTGTACTTCCTAAAGGAAGTTTACCTTTAGTTATGAAATTCACATTTTTGTCTAAAGCCATAGACAGTTAGAAAAGAAAATTCATTTAATAGGGCAGGGTTGGAATAACATATTCCTGTGTGGTTACATTTGATCTGCACTGTGTGGTCTATCACAGATAAGTGAGGAGGTATGCTAAGGTAGGTATGAGTTTTGGCTGGAAACTGGTGCTTATTTGTGATGGAATTTGTTGAGAAATCTTCAGATCTACAGCTTCAGAGACAGATAAAATTTGTTTATCCTGCAGCTTAACACCCTGATGCTCAGCTTGGCGGCTGTCTTCTTCCTGCCAAAGACAAATACATGAAAATCAGGAAGTGTGTGCTTTCATGAATCAATTGCATTAAAGAGTCGTCAAGCTGAGATTTATGGCTGGCTCAATCAAGCTGGTATAAGTACAGCTATCTGTACTCTCTTATCCAGGCTCATCTTTTGACCCTCTCAGTTTCATCAAAGATAAATTAACGATTCTAGCAATGCAAGAATGGATACAATAGATAAAAATGGGTTATCTTGAAGACAAAAAATAGAAATAAAGCTAAGCCATGCTTGGCTGTGATCTGGAATAGGACATAAATAAAACTCTTTAGAGGTAGCTGCTAGCAGAACAAACAATTCCAGTGCTATTTCAGGATCAGGACATAGACATCAAGAAGACACATTTCTAAATTAACTCTGGAGAGCTTTCAATCTTCTCTGTGTTCTTGGCATGCTGCTACCTCATGAATGTTTATTAGCTGTTTGTGTCTTAGACACTTGGAAGTGTCAGTAGCCCACTAAATATCTTAATCAGTTTATTTTTGAATAATGGCAATTGATGCTTAAAAACTTAAGTATAGGAAAGCGAGACTTCATCTGAGCAGGATGCAAAAATGCTTGTCCAGGAAACCTGCCTGTGATAGTAAAAGACTCCTTATCAAATAAACATGTACAAAAGTTCTGTGGCTAGGGGTTGAATTGAAAACAATTTAAACTACAAATAAAGCACAGTTTTTGAAAAGTGAATAAATTTAACTTTTTGAACGAGTTACTTAAAGTAAGAGTGAATCATGTAGCCCCTTGACAACTTTAAATTGAGATAGGTGTCAAAAATATATGCTGCAGTTCTGCCACAGCTTACTGGATTTTCTGTAAAATACCAAGGTAAATTATTCTATGACCTGTATTATGTGAGAGGTCAGACAAGAGCATCCACATGGTCCCCCTGGCTTTTCAGAAGTATGAGTGTGCAAAACATTTGCAAAGACTATCATCTTCCCAGAAAGCCTAAGGGAGGTGGCATGACTCTGCAAGATAGTGGATGAAAGTGCAATGCAGCTTCTGAACACTGATGTTAAATTCAGAGGTGAAGAAAAAGGATTCAGGTAATCCTTCATTTTATGTTCACTACAGTCCTGATCACAGCAATAGAGGACACCTGAAGGCACCAGCAGCAGATCACAGATTTAACCGATTTTAGAAGGTACCTATGATGTACCAGCTTTGAACAACTCAGTGTTTTGATTGAGATGTGGGCTTTTAGGATTTTGTTTCATCTTACTCTAACTTAATCAGCTACTAATATGTTTTTAAATGTCCTTTTAGTATTGCAACAAGAAATAAGTACTCACAGTGACTTGTGGCTTTTGTTTGTACCGATGAACACATTAACCAGAAGCCCCAAGTGAGTGCAGATCAATCAGACCTGTTGGACAGTGAAGCAGTGGAAATGAATGAGCAGTGACAGTGGCCTCACTGGTGAGCAGCTCCCTATTTATTTCTTCATGATGCATTTAGGTGCATTCAAGATCCAATTAATATATTATGCTAAATTTAGGAACAATGCCAAACATTTTTCTATAGCTAATCTCTCTTTTCATACCTTTTCCAAAGTGCACAGCCTTGTACGCACTTTAATTTTCATTATTCTATCTGCTAGCACTGACTTCAAACCAACTGAGTTATATTGCTAGGCTGATAAAAAGTGATAAATGAGTAACGAAGAATGAAACTTCAGAGTGTTAAGAGTTCTCTGTACACTCTGACTGAAGATCTCATCTGTCTTTCAAGAACTGCCATAGGCACAAATGTTATTAACGCAAAACAGGAGGTGGTTTCCCATACCATCAAGAAGAAATTATGAAAAACTTTGCCCAGACATGATGAGTTTTGTAAAAATGGCTGCAATTCAACTATGCACACAATTATGGATTGTTTGTATGATCTCAGATTCAGAGATAGACACTGAAGGCTTTCATAAGAGGGTATTGTGCTGGTTTTAACCTGGGATACAGAAGGTTAGGTGGAAAGAAATATGAACCTCACAGAAGTACAGAAACACATGCATCAACACTCAGATGCATTTACCATGGTGTTGCACCACCAAATGTAAGTTCAAGACTAAAAGGGAAGCTGAAGCTCATTGTCCACCTACCCTTGTCCATAATTTCATAGAGGCTGGTACACTGATGCATCTGATGATCTTTTCTCCAGTTGTCTTGTGTCCAGCGTCTGTATTCTGCATGGAATCCTGCCAAATCCAAGCACATAGAGGCTCTCACCTGATGTGTGTGACAGTCAAACTGGCAATCAAAGCAACTTTTGGGTTGCTCTACTCACTTTGGAGTGACTCCAGATATACTTCTTTGTAGTGTTTCCGTGAGTGATGAAAATGTATTTCCAGTGCCAAAGCATTACATCTAAGGAGTGTCCTGACCCCAGCATGGGTTTGGAAAGGTGAAAAAGGCTGGCAAATGCTGAATAACTACTAGTCAATAAAACTTTGACATCTCAAGCAGCAGAGAACAAGTCTAACAAAATGGTTTGAGGGGAAATGTGCAAGTAAAGCAGACAGGAAGGTCTGTCAGTTTAAGAACTGAATATAATTCAGAGAAATACCAGAGTCTAACAGACAGCAAAGGCAGCATGTGCAGGCATGAGATTAGCCTACAGTGATGGATAGGAGGGAAACTCACTTCCATTAGTGTCTCTACCCCTACAGTATCACCAGCATAAGAGGAAAGGTGTAAAAGGTAGGTGTCCATAACACTCCATCCTTAGATTTAGTATTCGGATTTATAACCATCCCTTGCACGACTTATTTGAGAGGACAAGGAAGACAACACCTTTGATCTATGTGGAGTAAGGATATGAGCAAGTTTAGGATTTTATTTAAAATAATTCACTCATTCTATTAATTTCTCCAAGAAATTTAATTGAAAAGAATTATTACATTGCAGTCTGAGTCAGCAGATAAGCCAGGATGGTATGACACCTGGTTAGTAGCCCACAAGAAATAGATGAAAAATGCTGTTTAAGATATGCATGGAAAAAATCTCTTAAATCTTTGACTTGGGAAAAAAAATTATTCTTTCATCACTTAGATTTTGGGAGCTCTGGCTTTACCACTTACAGCTACTTCATTCAACACACAGCAAATCACTGACTTTTAAAAATCTTTGCTGTGGGTCTTGGCTTTTTTAAAGTCAATTTTTTTCCCCTTTTCTTAAACAGCCACTCCAAACATCTTTTATGTGGGAACAATATTTAAGAAAAACAAACATTTTGTACCTAACAGTTCACAAAACAATTTCCCCTTACCTTTAATGATATGTAAAACATCTGAATGATTCACTGAGGAGAAAATCAAGATAATGCAGGTCATTTTGCAAACCCAAAGATAAGAAGAAGCTTTTTAACCTCTGTAACAGATAGCTTTTAAGCAGTGCTCACTCTTAGTCCCGTGAGAGTTCAGAAGTGTTTCTCATTTTCCCCTATAAAAAGCTTGTTTCCATTGTTTTATAATTTCTGCCAAAATGCTGCTCTGAACTGCTAAAAATTAGAAGGTGGTATAAAGCCAGAAACAGTCACTCAAAATTCAGTTTAAATAACCTCACTTTGGCTGACTTTAGGGCACAGGAGGTGAAACTGCTTGCAGATTTACAAACACCTTTGGTTTGTTTAACTTCAAAGTAGCTTTTGAGTATGCATTTCCCACATTCAGCAAGCACAAACTGGGAAGGCAAGGCATCAGTGCAATCACAGAAATGTTTTAAAAAATACTTCCCATTTTCCAAAATTATTGTTTTCCAGGGTTTTTCCTTTCTTTTCTGAAAATTTCCCCTTATTTCCCTGTGTGCTGCTTGGGAAATACAATGGGATTTAAAAAAAAAATTTAATAAATGTGCAAGCCTTTAGCATGTCAGTATACAACTGGTGGCAGCAGACACCTCTTCTTGGCAACAGCCTGTGTGTTTACAGCTGCATCCAGTGCTCACTAAAGATACTGAAGGGATTTCTACCGACTTCAATGGACTTTTGCTCAGCCTTGATGTCTCTTTGACATTTAGCATAGAGGACAAGGCACTGATTAAACAGCCCAGACCAAATATTTAGACACTTCAGGGAGGGTGCAGTTAAGAGGAGAGAGCAGTGTAGTATTTTTATATTTGTTCCTATGGGAGTGTTTGTCCTTTTCTTAAAAGCAACTTGTTGCTAACATTTAAAAAAGCAAAATATAACTGGGCAAATACAAATTCCTGCAAGGAATTTGTAAGGCTGTCTCAGCCATAAGTGTAACATTTGTTTGCAGAGATTGGATTCCTCCTCATGCCAGTGCAAAGCATCTGTGTTTCACCAGTTCCTAAAGGTTCATGTGGAAAGTCAGCCTGCACAAGCCTTTCAAACTTGCTCTGATGGATCATAATTTCTGTGGAGGAGCTTTTGATCTGCATACTTGTCTCTTACACGGCCTTTTGATTTTTTTAATGTGTTTTACTTGTTGCATACATGATCGTTTTAGACAATATTACCATGTTAAACACTCTGCCCAGTGCAGAAGCTGAAAAAATACAGAAGCTTCCACAACATTAAGAACTCTCCTCAAGAAAGCTTGAACCAACAAGTTGCTTCTAACAGATGAAGAAAGAAATTACATTCCTACAGATGAAGGAATGCTAGCATAAGTGGCATTATATGGATGGTAACACTGGCTATTTTGTTGCCCAAAGATCCAAACTTCCCATTTAATTTATTTTTTTTTCATCATGTGAGATAGCTGCTGAAATATCCACTTATTCATGCTGTGATCTCACTTCTAGGCAGGAAGGGCAGTGACTCCTTACCAGCATAGAAGCTACTACATCAAAGATGAGTGCAAATTTATATCATCTTTGAGCTTCTCTAGAAGCTCTTCTATTATTTGAGACAATCAGATCATTATTCAGCAAACAAAAAGGAAATGCTGGCCAGCTGGAAGTACAAAATAAGCCTTCATACATTTTGAGAAAAGAATAAGGGCTTTCAGATAAATTGCTTTTCCTTGCTGGGCCTTCTTTTGCTGTAGTTAATTATGAGTGGCATATACAAGAAAATGCAAGCCAATAAGAAAAGCTTACAGGCAACGCTAAGAAAGCTTCCTAATTCCTCCGGGCATTTTAGCATATTGTTGTACACCACTAACCCCTGGCTTTCCAAGTGATCTCAGCAGGGTACCAACAATGTAGATGTCTTCAATGGATGCTTGTTCAGGCCTAACAATTACAGTTTAAAGAGCAGTTGCCTATGCATTGTATCGGTTAAAATTAAGACATGCATTTTGTTCCCACAGGGTATTTGACTGTGGTTTTTTTTTCTACTGAGGAATGTATAACATAGAGTCTTGATGAACAATAGGAACCTGTGATCAAGACATAAGCCTTCAGATTGCTAGAGTGGCCAAAAGACAAAAGAGTGTCTTTTGATCTCATAAAGGTCATGAAGCGGCAAAAAACAACGTGCACACACAAAAAATGACCAAAATATGTAAGCCTGCTGAAAATAACAATTAGTTTCTATCAAAGTAATTTATTTCTTTTTCTCAGGGAAATTAGAATAAATTAATTGTATATGCAATTCTTTACAATATAGACATGTCTTTGCTTTAGGGGACAAGCACAGAAATAGTGCAGCAAAACTTTTCCTTGAACTGCTGCTTTCTACAAAATAAAGTGGAGTGCAAAAGAGGTGTGCACTCAGTGGAAAACTCTGTTTGATCAGAAGTATCTTTGGTAAATGAATAAACTCTATTTCCATCAGTCATCTTGGTGAAGGCAAGGATAGAGTTAGGATGTATTATAATGCACAGTGATGACCCTCTCTGTGTGTTAGGTGCTTACTCTTGGCTGAGCACATTCTGTAGTCCAAGGAGAGGCAAAGAGAAAAGCCAGCATCTTCAGAGCATGACTCATTCATGCATTTCACATCCACTCTTCACACCCTGACACTGACAGCTGTCCTGGTTCTAAGATTACTAATTTGACATTCACAGGAAAACAGGGACACCTCCTCTGAAGTTGCCCGGGTTTTGCTTCTTGTTTCAGTAATTCCAAGGTCTAACCCAGCACTGTTGTGAGGGTGCACGAAAGGACCCAAACAACATATCATTCACATTTTTTTTCCAAACGTCCCAGTACAAATGTTTCTTGGCTATTTAAAGCAGAGCTGTGTTGGGATATCATAGAGGACATTCTCTTTTTTTTTTTTTTTTTAATGCAACGCCTAAATGCCCCCAGCACCAACAGGTGCAATATAGATGCAAGTTTACTGATTGTTAACTTTTTTCCACTGCTAATTATCTGTCATAAATTATATGAATATATTGAATTTGCTGGAAGAACAAAGGAAAATGAAAGAGAGAGACAGAAGAAAATCCAAATATATATAACTGAGATGTGATATGACTTAAAATGCTATGAAATATTATTGGATTTTATACTTGATGCCACAAGTTCCTGGGTATGTTACTGATAAGCTATCTATTGCTTAGAGTTACTAAGACCATGAGCTTGGACTTCTTTTTAATATGACAATATGGAATGGTTAAAAATTCTGATTTTTTTTTCCAGGATAGCAGATGGACAAAAATTGAAGACTGATTACTGGGAATTTTACTGAAAACCCCCATCTGGCAGAGAGAAAGACACCGTCTGAATTGTTTACATCTTGACTCTGTCACATTAGGAAACTTTTAAATTGAAAAGAACTCCTTGAGAGGCAGAAATATAGCTAATTGAGCAAGCATTTCCCTGATTATTTTCTGTACAGGCCTATTGTAGGTCAGGCTGTCATCATCTACATTAGCTACTCTGCTAGTGGTTTGCAAAGGCAGAATCCAAACAAATGTGATGGATCCTTCAGAAACCATCAAATTCTACTGGCATCTTGATCCATTGGAAATTATTGGTTTTGTATAAACAGAACATTAAAAAAAAATCAGAAAGCTCTGAACCTTAATAAATTTTATTTTCACTGGGCTAAAGTTGGCAACAACATTATTGTTCTAACCTGAGACGTATCACACATATTTTTACCTTGGATATTCTTTTTTGTAATCTCCTTGCATATTTCTCTCTTATCCTACTATCACTGATACTGATTTAAGAACTCAAGGACCTGAACTCTTTCTGACCTCCAATTCCTTTCTGAAGATTTTTGCAACAAAGATCAGTGCTACAGTCTTTTAAAGCTGTCAAAATCTCTGCATGACCTCAAGAATAGGTGAGAACATCTCCCAGGCAACAGGTACCAGTCTGGAAATGCTAATGATGCATATTAGCAACTTCCTATCTCTGCATCTGTCTACCACAGTATATTTCTTAGATCATAGATGAGTAATTTAGTACAATCTGGATCTGCTGGCTACAAGTCATTTTGTTTGTAGCTCACCATCTGTGTTCCCTGGGCTATGCTCTCAAAATGCAGTGTCGGATTCTGAATCCTGTGCATGCCAAGGTATTGCCTTTTCAAGAGGTGTTTCTCCCAGCTGAGTGTCTGTAGGTGCTGACTATTTTTTACTGCAAACTCAAACAGATTAATATATTATATACAGTTAACCCTTAAGAATAAAAATCAGGTTTCATATGTAGTTGATTAAGTAGAAATTTTGTCAGGCTATATAATATTTGGGCAGCTAGGAGTTTTATTCAAGTCGTTTTTATTTCAAATAGAAGCTGTTAATTGTCTTAAGGCCAGTTTCCTATTCCTTACAGGACTTTTCTTTCTAATACTCTTGTTTGTCAAGAATCTAAGCCCACAAGAGTAGCTGCCCTTATACAGGAGGATGTGTGAGTGGAGAAGTTGTATCCTCTGTAGAATACATGAGTGAGATATGAAGCTTGGGAAGAAGTGCTGCTGCAGTGGTTGTGGGTGTGAAATGGAGGAGTACAACTGGCAAGAGGTGTCTGGGTCAGAGAAAAAGCACAAAGTTATAACTAGATGACTCCAGCTGTGGAGCAAATAAGAAGTACCCCAGGTGTGAGGAAATTGCTGCTCAGATATGCTGTTGTGATCAAGCCCTGATGCACTGAGTTCTTAAAAGGCACCCAGTAAACAAAATTTTTCTCTGCTCTTAACTTTGTGTTGTCTGGAGAATATTTTTCTCTCTGCTGCAACTCTGGGATCGCTAATTCTACCTTCACATGCTCAGCCCTGCCTCCTCTGACTCTCAGTGGCTTCTAATCTCCTAACGTGCCTTACTGAACCGGGCCATGAGAAACCAACCTCTGATCCTTAATTCTGAAAGGGGGGATGTGTGTGTGTGTGTGTGAGGGAGCACAAGGCAGCAATATTTAAGCACTTCTGGGCTCCAGAAATCTCATTCTGCCTAAAGTAGCTCACAAAAGTAAGTGTGAACAGAAAAGGGTGGAGTCTAAGATTGACAAAACAAGTTTCTTGATTCTCAGGATGATGTTTTTGTTGGACAATTCTTGTCAAAGGTTGAGGCAATGTCCTGGAATCCATTATTTTCTAAGGACATTTCACCAGAACCCTCAATAGGAGCAGGAATGTTTTGGGGAGGAGATCAGAAAATGCCAAGAAACATATTTCTTTGAATGTCTGTCCAGAGTTTCTTGAATGATTATATACATATGGCATCATTTCACTTGATACTTTGGAACATTAGCAACAAGGGAGAATCAAAACCAAAAGTGAAAATTCTTTCATATGCAAACAGTCTAAAGAGAAGAGTACATTTTCACTGGAAGGATAGATGGTACAATACATGACCTGGAGAAACTGGACAGAGTGTATATGATTGTGTTAAGTGCTGTTCACTAACATTTTTTTACTGACTGCTTTCTTGAAATAAAGAATGAGGTGTTACTGGCCTTTTGAGTTGAGGGATCACTTTCAGCTTGGTACAAAATTGTGAATAGGCTAATTATAATTTTCTTTGGTGGAAAGACTATGTAATAATCTGCATTTAGAATCTCATCTGTAAGAAAGAACATAGAGGATTCAAACCCCTAAATTTGGTGATTTGACATTTTGGTCAGTGCTTGGAAGTAAATTTTTTATGCAAACTATTTGTGTGAGAAATGACTCTTGAATTTTATTCAATAAGATCAAAGAAAGAAGCTAGAATTACAACAAACACTTGTCTATTTCTTTCTGCAGTTGTAAGAATCTGGTAGACTTTTATTCCTCTGAGCATCAAATAAGGTTATGTACTCTTTTTCTCTGAAATAGCTATTGCAGAAGTTGAATCTGAAACTGAGATTTAACAAAGTAAAAGCTATTATCTCCACAAATAAGACTATCCATGTATGCTGACCAAAATCCATCCAGGGAAAAAGAAGGTGCCAAAGCCACAGCTAATATTCAAGCCAACAGTCCAACATTTTGCTGCATTTGTAAGAGGTAGTTAAACAAGAAACAATTATCAGTTGTCACCATCAAAAAAAAAAGAAACTGTTAAGTAAGGCTGTCTACTGAATATGCCTAGCAATGGAATGAGAGCACTGAAGAAAGATTGGCTGCCTATGAAGGCAGACCTAATGGCACACTGGGTTGCAACCAATTTATTGAAACAACACACTCCATTAGCAGAGTTGATTAAAAAAACAGTACTTAGGACTAAATGCCTCTTGTTGTACAATGCGTTTGAGTACTTTTAATAGCTTTTTCTCTCATATTAGGCTAATTAAATAAGCACACTTCATCTGTCAGGGGCTAATTTCCTTCCAGTTTTCTGACTCTGCAAATGGTTCAGGAAGATCTAACTGAGATATTTTAAGTCTTCCAGGTATTTGAACAGTTATTTAATAAATAAATTTTATAAAGGCATCACTTTTTTTGTGTGTCCCAATTGCAGCTGAATTAATTTGTCTGCTGGGTCATTCATGCATGCTACTCACTCACAGAAGAGGATAGCTGGAGTTACAGCTTGCAGGTTACCAGCACTGAAATAATTTAGAACCTTTGTTTCATTATGAACAAATCCAGGCTTGCCAAAGCCTGTTCCTGCTGCTTTTCTCACTTCATTTTGCAGCACAGCTGTTTTAAACTTCCTAAAAGGATTCAAGGCTGATCAGCTGGTATTTATTGGCTTCAGAGAATACGCTAGCAGTACATACTTTTGATGCTTAAGAAAAAAGCCATGTTTGTTATTAAACAGTTTTGGAAAATGTTTTAACTAGATTTGAGAGGGTGACAAATAGCTTCTTTAAGAGAATGAACTTTAAAGGAAGTTTTTTCTATTTCTTAAAGGAATGCCTCTTTTGAAAAGATCAGATTTATAAACCTCTCAAAGAGCCAGTACACCAAAAATGCTTTTGTTACTTCATTGGCTACTTGAGATTTCTCTTTTAAGTTGTTCCCAAAAAGAAGACAAGAGGGGAATATGTTTTCTCAAGTGGAACTTTTTCATTTGTGAAAGGTGAGGGGAGGGGGGGGAGGGTGAAGCACAAAATATACTGCATTCTGCAATCCTGATGTTCCAAAAAGATTTTCAGGAGTCCTAGCTAAGGAAATATCCTGGAGCACCAGTGCTATGGAGAAGGTGATCAAAGCAAAATCTGGGTAGTTAGGATGAGGCTTGCTGCCTCTTTTTCCCAAACTGTTTCCCATGTCTTTCTCAAGAAGACAACAGTGTCTTTGGAGAATCAGTAGAAGTTCCCTTTACCTCTGCTGTCTGTTAGATTCTGTTTTTACTAGCTGGTACCACCAATTTTCAGCTATTCATCTGCTGAATTTCAAAAAGCCCCTAAACAACAGGAAGAAAAAGATTCAACTATTACTCTTGTTACCCTACATACTCAGTTCAAATGTTAAAAAATAAACAGAAATTGTGACATATATGTCCAAATTACAAATCAGTGGGAACTGATTGTCCATCCTAATTAAATCCTTTCACCTGAGTGCGTTCAGTGTTTTTATAGTGTTAAGATTATGTGCTTTTAATGACCTATGCCTTCTATTCATGTGAAGAGAAAACATTTTCCTTTTATCTTCTTCAGATTTTTTTTCATGCTCAGCATTTTATCAAGTTAATCTTTTCGCATACATGAGTGAAAGGTCTTAATTACACCAGTTTTCATAAGACTAGTGTCACATAGAAACTATGAAAATCCATGGGGTCTAATACATGCTTAGTTAACATGAATAACACAGACAATAAGCCACTCTAGGGTGAATGGGTAAACGATTTTCACACAACACTGGGAATAGATGAAAACCATAGAACCATTTAGGCTGGAAAAAACCTCTAACATCATTGAGTCCAACTGTCCATCACTGCCAATACCATCATTAAACCATGTACCTAAGCACAACATCTGCACCACCTTCAGCAATGGTGATTCAACCACTTCCCTGGGCAGACTGTTCCAATCCTTGCAACCTTTACATGAAGATTTTTTTTTCTAATATCCAATCTAAACCTCCCATGGTACAACTTGAGGCCATTCCCCCCTGTCATACTGTTTGTTAGTTGGAAGAAGAGAATGACCCTCACCTCATTACAACCCCTTTTCAGGAAGTTGTAGAGAGCGATAAGGTCCATCCTGAGCCTTCTTTTCTCCAGGCTAAGCAACCCCAGCTCCGTCAGCCACTCCTCACAATACTTATGCTCCAGACCCTTCACCAGTTCCTCTGAACACACTCCAGCCTCTCAATGTCTTCCTTGTAGTGAGGGACACAAAACTGCATATAGGACTTGGGGGTGCAGCCTCACCAGTGCCAGTAACAGGGGAATGACCACTGCCCTGCTGCTGCTGGCTCCACTATGTCTGATACAGGCCAGGATGTCATTGGGCCACCTGGGCACATGCTGGCTCATGTTCACCTGCTCTTGACCAGCACACTCTGGTCCTTTTCTGCTGGGCAGCTTTCCAGCCACTCTGCACCCAGCCTGTAGTGCTGCAGGGGGTTGTTTGTTGGGTTTGTATGGCCGAGCTTTGGTAGCAGGAGGGGCTATAGGGGTGGATTCCGTGAGAACTTTCTAGAAGCTTCCTCCAGGTCCAGCAGAACTGGTCTCTGGCAGCTCCCAGGACAGACATGCCCATGGTGAAGGCTAGGCCAATTAGAAATGGTGATAACCTATTTAAGAAGAAGGGAAAAAAAAAACAACAAAAAAACCTGCACAATATAATTGTGGCCAGAGAAGAAGAGGGTGAGAACATGTGAGAGGAACAGCCCTGGAAATACCAAGATCAGTGGAGGAGGAGGAGGTGCTCCAGGCACCAGAGCTGAAATTCCCCTACAGCCCATAATACAAACGATGAAGCACCTGCAGCCCATGAAGGACCATGGGGATGCAATGATCCATCTGGGGAGGAAACTCTCATGGAGCAGGTGGGTGCTTGAGAGAAGTCTATGATCCCGTGGTCTCCATCACATATCACCCACCAGTCCTTCTCTGTTCACAAACACCAGGTGCTGTGGGAACTTCCCCTAGCCAGCTCACTCACCAGCTGTGCCAAGAACTTGTCTTTCACGCACTCCAGAAACCTCCTAGGCTGTTAATTAATCAAGCCTTATAGCAGTCTCTGAAATATAAACCATGGCTCTTTCTAAGGAGTGCTGCAGTCAAACAAATGACACACTTGAAGGCACTGTGTACTCTCAAATGTGGATGGAGTATGGGCAAAGAACAATCCAGACCTGGTACAATGCTGCTGGGTGTACAGACATTGCACCCCACTCTTTAGGGCTTTTCATCTTATCCTGGGAAAATCCTGAGTAGTCCCTGTGGGATGTCTGTCTTGGTAGGGAGAAAGAGCAGTGTAATTCCTGAATTTTCACTAGTAAGATACTGTAATATTTTATCTTTTCCATCCTAAAGAGAGCTAAGAGAAGCACAGGATTTAATTAAACATGAAGAAAAGGGGTAGAAGAAGAAATCTGATATTGAGTCCTCTGCTTTAAACCATGTGGAGAAGGTCTAGGTTCACTTGGGTTTATTTTAGAGAAAAAGATTGTGCTGAAGTGCTGGGGTCTCCTAGTTATGAGAGAGAGAATGGGGGAATGGATACAAATAAATATATTCTTCTCCTGATTTCTTGTTTTTAAAACATCTTGCTAGCATACTTATGGCTCATTAACATATTTCTGGCTATAAGGTTTCCATTGGAACCTGTGGAAGGTCTCTGGTTACTTCAAATCCAAAATGGTTAATGTCACAGTTACTGGTTCTTAGCAAGTTCTTTACATAGTGATAGTCAATTACATAGTGAACATAGTAAGTTCATTTCTCCCTTTTAATTTTTTGTTTTCTTCCCTTAAAAGATGAGTTATATATGTTTATGCAGCTCCAGGCAAACACAAGAACTTAAATGAAAAACTCAGTCCCAAACCCTCTTCTCTCCTGGTTAAAACTGCTCAGTCTCAGTAAACCAAATGGTAGAGTCGAGTTCTTACCACCCTTTCAGGGAGGAAATTTGTGAAAGAATATAATTTTATTCTAACCATATGAAACAACGTACCCAGTGTGAAATTAAATGCAATTATGTGCTGCCTATGAAACACTTAGCATGAAACAATTACTTTTGTATGGAATAATTTAACTTCAAATGCGAAAGGGATCAAAATATACTTTCCTGATTGAATTCCCCACTTTTTTCCCACAATATTCAGTATAATGAATCAATCTCCCTCAATACAAGAATGTAAATCTTAAATTTAAATAAAATGTATGAAAGTTTTTCTCCCTTGAGCTACTTACATTTTTTACCCTTACTTGTACATTTCTTTGGGCTTTTAGAGAGAAAGCAAGAAACAGGCTTCCAATTTTCAGCTTTAATTTATTAATGGTCAGTTTTCTCCTATTTATTCCTGTGCCAACATTGTTTTTCCCTCTCTACTACTGAGCTGTAAATATTTTATGAGGGAGAGTCATGTCCCCTTTTAACCTTTGTTTTATTATATTAAATAAACCAATGTCTTTTTCATATCATAGGTTTACTCTTTGCTTACTTATGCTAAATCACAAATTCTTTTATTATGTTTATAGTAAAAATATTTTCTGAGAAAACATAGGACTTACAGTTTTTTTCAAACTTACAGTGCACTTCGAAAGGAGCAATTGTTTTTCTCCTAGATATTCCTACCTGCTAATATCTTATCTACTGTTGTGCAAGAGTTTGGGAAACTGTGAAACAGTGATTCATCCAGATGCTCCCAGATATTCCTAATCTGATCAAACATCACATCTCTTACCACTCTTTGTTGTCCTTCCTTTACCTGAAATGCCTTTTACCCTAGTAGCTGTAGAAACGTTATTATATGAGCTCAAATTCACTGCCTAAGCTAGTAAAAAAATTCAGCAGAGAAATTCATTCTCTCCACATTCTTCAGAGAGCTCTTAATCAAATTCTTTGACCACAGTTAAACTATAAATTCATTCTCTTAATTGTTGCCTTGAAAGAATCATGAAGGTTACAGTACCCTGATTATGACATATTGCTCAAAATTAGATCTGCCAACATAACCACACGTGGTGGAGCAACTGCACTGTATGGCTTACTAACAATTCAAAAGATTTCAAAATTTTCAAAAAGCTATCAAATAGATCACTTACTTCATGATGATTTCTGTTACGATGAGCTACATTTTTTTTCTTTTTTATTTTATTTTAAATTGCCTGGTATTCACCTCAATCTAATTCTTGGCTTTAGAGAAGTACTCAGAACTTAAAAGAATCTATAACAGCTATTTACGCAAAGGTATACACATATTTTGTGTGTGATCATTTAAAATAGTTACTTCAGAAATTTCAAAAAACTAGTCCAAACCCTTCTGTAAATAAGCCAAAATTTTGTATATGTACTTTAAATGACTGACGTACATTTCTCTCTCTAATGTCTGAGATCCCATGTGATCTTTTGTCTGATGTTAAATGTATGACTTATTGCTTATACCGATAATTCTTGAAATAATGGTTTTACAAATCCAAAAATATGTTTTGGAGAGACCTAATTTAAAGATTATTTATTTATTTATTTAGCTATCTATTTCTCCAAGAGGCATAAAAGTATTTCTTCTTGAACAGGGGAATTAAATGACTATATTAAATACTTTTATGATTGTTACTACAGGTGAATGAGCATAATTATCCTCATACTATATTTGAGCATTTAGTCTAAGTATTTATACGTGAACTAATGTGGACATTTTAGCTTTTAAGTAAAGACGAGAGGAAATAAAGTTACATTCTCCAAAATGTGAAAAAGCAATCTCCAAGAGCACTATGATGGTGGATAACATTATGGCAAGTTAACATTATCTAGCAGAATAAGACAAAAATGTATATTGTGAGGCATTGAAGTCAGGGATGTAGCTTACAAGTTGGAGCTGTAGTTTTACAGATAAAAATGAGATCTTTTAGGAAAATAAGTAGTTTTTTCGGTAAGAGATCTATGACATCTGTCTTTTGTCTTGCAACCGTGCTACAGAGAAAGCATGTAATCATGCAATAAAGCCTACAGAAGCTGCTGAAGTCTTTCTATCAGAAAATTTATTTGACAATCAGTAATAAGGAGAGTTAAGTTTATATTTTGTTATATTTTACTATGCAAACATATGCTATATGTAATAAATATATTACATTTCATAATTTTAATGTGCTGGTTTAAAACGAGAAATCAAATTGCAAGTGTTTAATAGGCCTGGTTTTATTAGCACATTTTATCTAATAGTTTACAATAATTTATATGACATTATGTGTCAGTAATTGGCATAGTACTTTAAAGAAAAACTTTACATCTGGAATAGACTGTACTGAGTACCGGAGTTTAATGTCAAAAAAGATGCAATAAAACAGAGAAAACTAAAAAGAGTCTTTCCCCTTCTAATAAATCCAGAGAGAGTCTTGTTTCTATTCCAGTGACATCAGAGCACTGGACCGATACCAAGTCATTCTAAAAAACGCTTTTAAGAAACATCTCTCTACTTTTTGCAGACGCAAGATGTAAGAATACATGGTATAAGAATACATTTTAGAGCAACAAATCAAATAAATAAGCAATTAAACATTTTCCCACAAGCTAGAATCAGAACTGCTTACGTTGTTTCTCGATTTATGGGCATGAATTGAAATTTCCTACAAAACAAGCCATTGTGTCTACTTTTACAAGCTAATGAGCAGCGTGTGACTGTTTCTTCTATTTCTTAAGGCTATAAAAAGTTTCATTTAAAGTACTTTGTTTATGGCACGTCACATTTCATTCCATATGTGCTTATGCTGGGCTGTATCATATCAAGATGACTTCTAACTGCAGCACAAAACAGAGCAAGCCGATCGGCTAATATCTACCAACTTCTCCCTGTATGTGCTTTCCCGCAAGATTTAAGTACATTTGAATTTCATTTCTATCTGGAGGACACCTTTGAGTGCATTTGGGAAGAGGCTTAGGCTATACCCGCGTTCTGCTGGCTTCAACAAAAGGGCTGAGAGATTTACCAACCCTAATGCTTATGGGCCCTCTCTGCAGGAACTTGTCAACTTTTCATTTGCAGTGACTTCCTAATCCATTTTAGCCAAATGAGCTAGGTTAGCAAAGACCTGTTGCTTAAACTAATACATTTGATTTTCCTGAAACATTTTATAGGGCTTTCAAAAATGCAGTGCAGGTGAAAATGGTGATTTTCCAGAAGGAAACAGATGCAGCAGCCTCAGGGAGGTAGTGTGCTAATACAACTGCTGACTATGGAGAGAGAAGGTATCGGAGAGATTGTGAATACCCATTAGGTATAAAACAATTTCAGAAATCCCATCACATTCATATTTACATAAATTATTGCAATTAAAATTTTGTGTTCAGATGCAAATAATTCCTTCAATGGGACTATGCTAGAATGTTTAAATAATTTTGTGAAGAACCATGAAGGTTCCTTGGCAGACAAAATAAATTTAGGAAAAAAATAATAAAGAACAATTATTCAAAAGTCAATACTGTTCTCCTCAGTCCAGAAATCTAGGGTGATAGCATAGCGCAAACATTTTTTTTCAAAAATGTGTATTTAAATATTTATTTTTTATAAGGGAAAATAAAACCATGGAATACTAGGAGACTAGCCAATAGGTGCAACATTTTTCTTAACCATATTGTTTTTCTATTTTTGTTATTATTCTGGCTGTTGTAACAGGCGACAGGGAGTTGCAGCAGGGGAAACCTTGTCTGGGTTTTTTTTTAAGGAAGTATATGTAGATGTAAATATTTTTATTACCACAGACCCTGTTCCTCATTTCAGAGTAAGATATTCCATGTACATAACTCCCTGGTCGTGCCTTTGAAATTGCAATGGTTTGACAGCAAAATCTAGCATGACTCAACCGCATTTTAAATCCACCTCTGCTGAATATGGAAGTTATCACCACTATAAGGGAATTAATATCCCTTGCAGTATACATTCACTGTTTCACACTCGTAGATGACTTGCCTCACTTTTCTTTTTTTTTTCCTCCCCATAAAATGTCTGTGTCAATTTGCAGTTCAAAAGAAACCACACTATTAGGATTCTTTTCAGCTTGTCTTTATTTTTAGTTTTAGACTAACTAGTGCCTCGTAACTCAGAAAAACGAATTCCAGACATGAATTTTGTACACACATTTTTCTTATTTTCCATTCATGTTTGCTCTTTCTAGTAATAACCAGTTTTTCTCTTTAGATGTTCACAGGAGATTTTAAGCTCTTAAAGATGGGACTGTTCTGTGAAGGTTTATGCATAAATATGTCTTCTTCCCTACAGGATCATACTTATCTTGTTGGAGGCCAAATAGCTGTCACTGTTATAGGAAGAGTATTGACAGCAATGACAGCCATATTTCTGGTGGTGCATCATTGCAGTTTTGAAGGATAGTCATCCTCTAATAAATGTGTCTCATCAGTAAAGCTGCCATGAACACCAAAAACAATCTTACATGATCCTTCATGATATTTCAAAATGTAGGGTCTGGCTTCTGTTTTGTTCCTCCTTTCAAAACAAAATAAACTTGGAAAAAGAATTTTTGAAACTCTCTATCTCTGGCATACCAGTAATATTCTCTTTTGTATCAAAGTTCAAGCAATCAGAATTCAATTAGCATTTTAAAAAAAATCTCAATACCTCAAGCCAACCCCAGAATGCCTTTTATTTTTCCTAGCCTAAAAAGTTCCCTGAGTTCTTCCCATTCCAACTTCTTCCAAACAAAAACGAAATTGACCAAAAATGTCCAAAGAACTGAGAATCTCAAGCTGTGAGTAGCTGAATAAAGAATTCTTCAAACAAGACGAGTGAACTTAAATGTCATTGAAACATATGGTGAAATAGTTTTCATGATGTGCCTGATTCCAGACCCATTAAAGGGAGCTGTTCCACTGACTTCATTGGGTTTGAATCAGGCACTATTAAAGGTGCTTAAAAATGGTTTTAAAATCAATGCCAACTAGTGGAGCTTCTTTCCAAATGAATGTGATTTGGTTTATCCAAGAAAGTTAATTTATTCTCGATTGGACGCCCAGTTTCACACATTCATGAACATTCTGGATTAGACCTTCAGCTGGCATGTATCAGAACAATTCCATTAAGGTCTATATGTCTGTGACAATTTACATCTGGACCATGTTTTTGGAACCCATGTTCTAAATCTTTGGAGATTTTCTCATCATGTCTCACTGTATTTTTATGTTTGGTTTTTAAAGTATCATTTGAAGCGAAACACCATGTCCAGGAAAACAGCCTGAACTGAACTCCTTTCTATCTGTGAAGAAAGACAATGGAAATTAATTGAGAGTCAATGCACATGGAAAAAAATTTCAGAAGTCTGGATATGAAATTTTCTCCAGCAAAATTATTTCATGCAAGAGAGATTGTTAAACTTCAGACAGAAACCTTTTTTGTGTATATAGTGACAAAAATATTGACCATTCCCTTCTGGTTTGTTTCACCAGGACAGATCTCTGACGGGATCAGTCAGCAGAGTGTGAACCTCACATAAATATCAGATTGCTGAAATGAGAGATAAAAGCTTGTGTTGCAGAATGCAACTTTGCTTGCCTCAAGTAGGTGGGTTTCTGTTTTGTTTGTTTTTTAATACTACATTAATCAAAACATTGTCATTCTATAAAAACAATTAATATTCTTTTTCTCTTTTCCAATTTGAAAATATGTCTAGACAAGAAATAAGAACTGCTCATAACTTTTGGAAGCCAGTCCTTAATTTATTCTAAGAAGTTGTCTCGTAAATACACATGTGTTTCATTCTTTACAAGTTAGGAAGCAAAGGAGTAATAAAGAGATCATCAGTTTGAAACCAAACAAAAATTCCTGCAATTTTAGTTACTTAAAGTTCAAGTGTTAAAACTGGCTCAAACAAAAAGAATGCTGCCGTTTCTTGTTACAGATTCCTATAAAAATAGAGAAGAGGGAAGGAGACTGTATAGTTATGGGATTTATCATGTCTGCTGGTGTCACCAAATTGGATGAGGTTTGGCAGAAAGCCCTTTGAGTTCAGTAAGTGCCAGATTTAGAGTTAATTCAACAAGAAAATGCAAGCCTTGCAAAATCAACATTCTTCAGATATGCATGATATATGACATTCAACATTAGAAGTTAAAAATGTATTTGCTAAAAATTCACTTAGATACAGGTTTAGAAAACCTGTGACCACATTGTAGGTTTGACTATCACTCATTCAAAAAAGTGCTTGACTTTTTTTGATAAATGTATACAAATATATTTTCTCTCCTACTGATTTAATATGTATGGTAACTAGATAACTTTTGAGTTAATTATTTACAGACCTTAAGTTTTATGCCTGCAACAAATTATTCCAGCAATCTAATTTATGTGAATTTTAAGTGGAAAAAAATGTAATCATGACACTGATAAGAGTTTTCATTAAAGTAATTTGCTTAAACAATATGGAGAAGTTGCAAGACTTCGGGTGTGTTTGCACTGGAGTGAATTATTTGCATGTGAGAAATAACACAGAGTATAACTTTAAACTGTAAGATTACAAAATATTTTTAGATTTAAAATACCTTAATGAAAACCAAAACACACTAGCTGGGAGTCCCAGTATATCTAGCTGTTCCCTGCCACTGTGCAATGACCCTTCCCATTTCCTCAGAGAGCTGTTTACTCATAAGCCCACTGCTCCTAGAAAGATGTCTGTTTTCCAGCCCCTAGGTTAAGAAATGCTGTATGCTGAGCTTGCCTACCTTGATGTCATACTTTATAGCATGCTGGCCCTTCAACAAGGAAGATGGGAATTAGTGCAGAAAGTGCAGAGTGCTCACACATAAAGACAAAAAAAAAAAAGGGAGCAAGTGGGAAAATGAAGAAAAGGAAGTTTTCTGAATACAATAGATCTAAGGAATCCTTAACTATCCCATCAACACTGTGCAAGGAGACATTTCCTCCCAAAGAAAGGGATGAGATGGCAGTGACCCCAGTCAGAAGAGGCCAACAAGAAGCTGTCAGTGCAAATGAGATAAGGCAGCAGTGCATACTGACAGTGTTGTGGTATATGTTGTTTTACAAGTAGTCTTCTAATATGTTAGACATTTTCAGAAGCCTGACTAGGCTTAAGACAAGCGGTATAATTGTGTCTTATTGTGTTTTCCATTTAGTAACTTTTTTCCCAGATTGCTTTCCAAACACAGAAACTTTTATTAGAGCTATCGTTGCCTGTTTCTGCAAGAATGTGACCTACACCTCCAAATCTCACCATTGACAGGCAGGGTAAATTTCTGCAATAGTCTCTTTTTCCTCAATCAAGAAATTATGGTATTTCAACTTATTATTCACTTAATCTGAAACTAATTTAGTCCTTTTGGTAACATTCTTCAGACAGTGCATACTGAGTCTGACAATACATGTCAACATGTCCCAGCTTATACACTTATCAACACTTCTATTTCAGAGGTGTCTCTGTTGAAGTCACAGCTTACTGCTAACTCAATCCTCATAACCAAACAGAGTTTTGAAAGAAAGCTCTGCCCAGTAGTAATCTTATCTTATCTTATCTTATCTGCAGGTGGCTTTTTCCTTTAGAAAAAACTACCCTTTTTACAATTGCTCTCTGTCTGTTAAAAATGGCTCCAAGCAGCTAAATAAGAGAGAAAACCCACAAAACACTGAAGAGAGAGGAAAAGGTAGAAAAAGATAAACTATGGAATTTTTGGAAGGAAGTCTGGGAACTTATGAAATTGTGTGAAATGGGTAAACAGCTGAAGAAAAACATGTCAGGGAGGTGGGTTCTTTTTTCTTAGTTTGTCGGGGGGATTGGTGGTATTTGTTTTCTTTGTTTGTTTGCTTTTTCCTACACGTGCTTTACACCATGAATCTTGTTCATGCAGAGGGCACACTGTAGGGAGACAGAAAACTGTTCCTGCTCAGTGCCTAGCCTTCCAGAGACCTAGACTGTGACTTCCCAGAGCTCAAATTTGACATGGGTGAGGTAATTTTAGGTGTAGATACACAATAAATCAGTGTGTGTTTAAGAGTTCTGCTGTGAATTGAGATGTCCATGCCAGTGCAGCCATTGTCAGTCAGCTTTCCAGACCAGATATTCAACCTGCCAGTTCCTTTATGTACTTGTGAGGTTGCACTAACAATTATACCTTCCCACATCCAGCACTGCAAACACTTGCATCCACACTTGACTTGCTCTTCAACGCTACCAGGACACAAGTGGGAGAACTGGCACTCAAACATTCACTGGATAATCCCCACACATAATATCACATGTTTGAACAGGTGTGAAGTCAGTCAGCTCTGTAGCCATACACACCTGAAGGAACAGCTTTGTACACAAACAGCTTCAAAGGCCAAGAAAAGGCTTGGATTCAAATACAGTCCTTACTACTTCACCACCAACATGATTTCATTTACTTACGTAAACTTAGTCGATGGCATAGCCTGGGAATGGAAAGACATAAAACAATTGCAAAGCATTTTAAAAGGTCTTATAATGCATGCTGGCTAGAAACAGTAATGTGCATTTTGTATTACAAAGCTTTCTGAAATTTTTCATCTCTCTATACACCTTGGGACTAAATAAACTCATGAGTCCATTATAGTACTTATAACAGCCCACTTAAAACAGTGAAAAAAATCACTCTGAAGCTGAGACAAGTCAAGACACTGCTCACCTCTTACATATTTATCTGGTATTGACTTTATGAACTCTGGCTACTGTGTAAGTTTTCTTCACTCTACCTGGTAACAAGCAATACTGTTTAGAATAATAATATTTTTGGTCTACAGATAAGCCTTCTTGAAAGAAAATTATGTGTTTTTAGGGCTGTATATGAGCTCCAAGTAATAGTTAGTTTTCAAAAAGGATTGCGGTTCCAGTCACACATCTGCCTTGTTGTAAAACCCAGACCTACCAAACCCAAACTCTACATTTAAAAGCCTGGCATTTCTGTAGCAAATAGAGATGAGGGTCCAGATGACAATGGAATGCAGACTTTGATATCATAGCATCATATTTTTATTTTATCTCTACTTCAAAAAAGTTTCCTTGCATTTTTGTAACCAGTCAGCAGGTTCTAGCCTATGTGGAAGATGTACTTCTGCCAAAAAAAACCCCCAAAACAATAAAACAAAACAGAACAAAACAAAAAAAGATAACCAAAAACCAAGCAACCAACCAACCAAAAAACCCCACAAAAAATATTTCAGCTGTATTCTCCTGTTGCTTGTTCAGCTTCAAAAATAGCCCCAGTAATTTTGAGGAGAAACCACTGCTAGAGGGGAAAAATTCCACTGTAAGTGATCACTTGACACACTTCAGTGGAAAGATGCATGTGTGTGTGTTCATCTCGCATTCACATGCATGTGATTCTGTAAGAAGCTTCTAGAAACTTCCCTTATGTCTGATAAAGCCAGTACCAGCTGGATCCAAGACAAATCCATTGCAGCCATAGGTGCACAGAGAAAGGCAAAAATTGTAACAACTGGAAGGTACAGTTAGAAGCATCAAAGAAATGCAACTATTGGAGGGCATTTGGCCTACAGTAAAGCAAAGTGTAGGAACTTTAAAAAATTGTCTAAATTTAAATTATGTACTTGTGATCAGTATCTTGTGGAAGCCTTTGCAGAGGAAAAACACTCTTTCCTCCTTAGTAAAGTTTTCTACCATGATTGCTTGCCTCCAGTTGCCTCTGTCTAGTCCCATTTGTTGAATTCCAAAAAGTATTTGACTGAATGAGATAGGAGAGCCATATTATGTGTCTGAGCAACTTGGCAAAGAGTTTGCAGCTAATTGAGATATTTTACTAGCTAAGATGCTCTGGCCACGTTCCCAGTCATCAGACCCCATGGCATAAGCAGTAATATCGTTAGTGTTCAGGTTTAACACCAGCTGACCTTTGGACCCCTCTTTTTCTGAGCGTAAAAAGAATTGCCTGGTCTGTGTAGTGTGGGAGAGTGACACTTTAATTCTGTTATTTTTCATTTCATCATCTCTTGCCATGCACTGATTCTCTTTTTTTTTTTTCCCTGAGATGACTGACCTGTAAATGGTGATTATATAATTTCTTTAACAACTTCAGTGGATTTCTAGGTTTAATCATTACCTTCATGTAGGTACATCAGGTGTTCCAGACATAAACCCCCCAAGATCTATTATCCCTTTTTTTCTTTTCTGGGTCATGAGTTTGGGATATAAAACTCAACCTAATATGCATATATAAGTTGTATGTGTGGATCTACTTTCCACTGTCTATGGCCATTGCTTCTCTAATCTTTTTTTTTCTTCCCATATGGCTGCTGATAACAACTTTCAGCAGTTAGTTTTTCCCTCCTGTTATGCTAACTGTAATTTTAATGTAGTGTTCCGAAATTCTGGTTGCCAGGCTATTAAAAAAAACTAAGAAAATCACCAGGTTCAATATAAAAAAAATGAGCTGGTTATTTTGGATATTGTCTTCCTTGTTCTTCTGGTTCCATAGCCAGAGGTTCTTATTTGATAACTCTTTCTTCTGACTTAGAAACCCACATTCTTCCATCACATTTAGAATTGAGCAGTGTAAGGAATCGTTTTCCTCTATCATAGAGAATCTTGCACTAGAGACTCAAACGGATCCTCTACAGTCTGAAGCAGCAGCTTCATGAGCAGAGCTTCATGTTTCTTTAGCTACAGCCAGAATTCATGCTGTACCTGTCCTGCACAACACTTAAAAACCTTCCTGGTCAGCCTGGGTTTAGAAACTTCCGTTGTCTTCAGAGTGACTTTCACAATCTCATTTGCTTTGGCAAACAGGAAATCACTGGTTTTTGTTTTGTTTTGCTTTGTGTCCAACTCACTGACTTTTGAATACTTGGTTCTGAATGATAGGTTAGATTGAACACTGAGCTTGAGATGGACTTGATGCCTTAGGGGTAATGTGGATGCAGACTGCCAGACCATCTCTCAGACATGACTGGCCTGTCCATTCAGTTTCTGTGTAAGAAAGACTGGTAACATTGCTGTCATCTTCTGGCATGCTCATATAAATAGGAGCAATGGTATCTTTATCAAGTCTCCTCTGGAAGACTACGTTGGATCAAGTCCTACAAGGGATGTCGCAGAGGAGCACGTAGTGTGTAGATACTGATCAAGCTTTGGTGCTGAGCCTGCAATCCCAGACTGTCAGCACTGGAACATTGTCAACATGTGCAGGGGCAAATCTCTAATGCTAATCTCTCGAGGAATATTAAACAGGGAAGTGACAAAGGTGATTAAGAGCTGCTCACCTATACTTTATGACACATTTACTGTTATGACCCAGCTGTGTTGCCTGTGGCCCTTGGTAGCTAAACACAACATAAAACTAGACTCCCAAGAGAGGGAGTGGTTGCTTGCAGTATTTGCAGATTGCTTGATATGTACCCTCAGAACAATCACAAGTTATGTCAAATGGGGGAAATAGTCAGTGCATAGGAGGACAGGTCTGCATTCAGAGGAATCTCAAACATGCTGGGGAAATGGACCAGTAGGAATACAATGAAATTCAGCAGTGGGAAATGCAAATAACCTGATATGACAGTGGTCTGGGGACAGGCAGATTGGAAAGCAGCTTTGCAGGAAAGGCCCTCAGGGTCCTAGGGGACAACAAGTTGACTGTGAGCTAATACTGCATCCTTGTTGCAAAGGCAGCCAACAGCACATTGGGCTGCATTAAGATCTTCACCAGCAAATGAAGGGATCCTTCCCCTTTACTGTGCACTGGTAAAATGTGTCTAGAATCCTGGGTCCAGTTTTGGCTCTCCAGTACAAAAGTGACATGGACACACTGTATGGAGCACCTGATAGATGAAGAGACATTGGGAGTTTAGACTGGGGAAGGGACGGAGGGATCTGATCTATGTGTATGAGCACTCAGTGGGGAGTGGTAAAGAAGATGGAGAAATATTCTTTCCAGTAGTACCAATGAAAGGTAAAGAGGCAGTTGGCACAAATTAAAATACAAGAAATTCTATTTAAACCTTTTTAAGAAGAAGAAAAAAAACCTTTTTTACTATGCACATGATCAACCACTAGGACAGATTGACAAGAAAGGCTGTGGTGTCTCCATCCTCAGAGTTATTTAAAACCCGACTGGACATTGCCCAAGGAACCTGGTCTAGATGATCTTACTCTGAGCAAAGCGTTTGAATAGACTATTTCTAGAGGGGACTTACAAACTCAGCTATTCTCTGATTATGTAGCTCTATTTAGACCTTCTCAGTAAAAAAAAAAAAAAGAAAAAAAAGTCCTGCAGAATTATTTTCTATCTGGTTTCTTGACTTTTTTCAGTAGAAAATATTAATATTGTATACTAAAAGAATTCAAGTTGACTTGTTTAAACATGAAAAGGCTCAAGATCCATGTAAAAGAGCTTATTTGTTCTATCTTCAGTCAAGGAAAGAAATATCCATAATTTCAAGCATATCCAACACTGTGTCATTTTCATAACTGGAATGTAAAATTTTTGTGATCCAAAGGGCTACTAAAACACCACAGATTTTACCCCCACTGTATGCACTTTAAAGGTAAAGGTGCTCCCAAAATTCTGTGAATAAGCCACAGATAACTTAAAATGTGTGTATTTAAAGCACTCGCACCGCTGTTGCCAGTAAATACAGCTACATGTGTTCTAATAAAGACAACAAGAGCTGCAGAGCAGTGAGACCAGCAGACATGGAATCACCAGGATTTCTGCTAGTGGAGGCTATATAAGCTTCCAAAAGAGGCTGATGTTGCACACATTTCCTATTGGGAATAGCCTGTGGTATATGCTGACTTCAAACAAAGGGAGCTGTACAGGGAAAGGGCTAACAGGAAGAGGACAGATTTGTGTCAATGAAGAATTTAGTGTTGAATACATGAGTGATATGATTTTAATGCAGGGAAGATTTTCTAGGAACACTAAAATTTATTAGTGTAGATTGTTCCTATCTTCTTGAGTACACTAGCACCAGCATCAACCTGCTGTCCACCCATATTCTAGCAGACTTTAAAAAATAAAGAATTTCAGTACCTTCTGCTCAGTTTTCCTCTGAAATAAAGAATCCAGGTAGGCTCAGTGTCTACCTCACATTGCCTGTACCTAGTGAAAAGCATCAAAAACTTGGATATATAAAGGATTATTTATTACCTTCATTTTTAGGATTACAAGAGTTGACCTAATTTCTGCTGAGATTAAATCAGGATTTTTGGAGCTAAAAAATATTACGATAGTATGGAAAGTGCAGAGTAGCCCTGTGGGGCAGACAGGAACTTTTCTATTTCAGTGCCTGAACCAGGTACTAAGAGCTTTCACAGCACAGCTCTTTTGTAGAGACAGCAACTAGGTGAGAGGACAATGCATAGCCAGTTGCTATGCATATCCCCATAACCTCATAGCCAGTTGCAACCATAACCCCACTGCTCCCAGTTCCAGGAGATCTTCATTGTTCTGGAGTGATGCTGCAGACCTTCAGAATGAAATAAAAATTAAAACTGATAATACACAAATATGCTAAAAAAAGTGAAAAGGATGTCATTTACTTCTCCTGTTTCAAAGAGACATTGAGCTGTTCTCTGCCTCTCTGACATCTATGCAAAATGACAAGCACTTGTGTGTACCATGGTGTAACTTTTGCACTCCTTTCTGATGAAGCTATTTTACTGTATAAAAATCACCTGCATCTGAAGGGGACAGGCTACAAACTGACCTGGTCACAGGGTAGGAAGGTCTGAGGACAAACAAGTTAGATTAGACTTCATGTCTAAATCTAGAGATGAGTGTCCCTAATATAAACAAACTTCAGGCCCCTAAATCTGGTACTTCCTGCAAAGAAATATTCTGTCAGAGCTGCCATATTCGCTAATTGCACTTCCACTGAAATGCACTGAAACTGTGTCCAACAGAAACTGGAAGTAATTAATTTGTTAGGAAATAGAACAAGTTTTCTGTGACACTTGGTCTTGTCACTTCTGAGCCATGAAGAATCTCTAAAATCTTATTATTTTCTAAACACCATGGTACCGACATTTGAAAAAATATTGGTCTTTGTCATGTGAATGTTATAGGCAAAGATGATTAATTTAACAAAATTTGCTTCTACTGGTTAACAAGGAATGTGTACCTTCAGGCACCAGCTATCTAGGATGGGATAGATCTCAACTACTCTCTAATGCCAAGGCATAACTTTAAGATTTGCCTGAGACAATAAAATCACTGTTCTAAAGGTCAGGAGGTAAAATCTTTATGGGTCTGCATCAGCTCCATCGCCTTCCACAACACAAAACTGACATTTGATAAAGTGATTTCTTAACCCTGAGAGGTTAATGGTTGTGAAAAGAAACACTATTAAAAGTATGTTAGAAGATCACTGCGTTAATCAGTACCAAAAAATGTCGATTAAAACCATGCTCTACAACCCAATATGCCCTCCAGTATTTGAACTATTTGTTTACATTTTGTGTCTGTCGGAACAATAAAACCACTTTTCTCCCAGTTCTATTTAATGTTGATTTTTATCTTCCTGTCTCTCACCGGGAACTCAGCATAGTTATCTTTGGTTTCACTGCTCTGCATGAGATGTTTAAACGGAAAGCCACAATATTTTTATTGAAACTTTTCATAAAACCAGTAATGAAATGTCTTCTGCTTTAAGCAGTTTTTTAGGCCACCATGCTACAACATTTCCAGGTAAAACCCTCAGATGGCACCAACTGTTGGAATGATTTTTATAGATGTAATATTTATAGAGTCTCTCTATAATTTACTTTTTATGTATGACTACAAAATGTACTGGCCAGTGCACTGATCAGCTGGAGCTTGGGCCTTAAATAAGTCAGTCAAATTCTTCCACTGTTAGAAGTTGCTATTTCTTGTATATTAAAGTAATGTATAAATACATTAAGTGAAGTTGATAGCCATGTCCAAATCATATGGCAGTCATAACAATAACTATTGAATGTTATCACACTAAGAGGCAGATTTATCACAATTCCAAAAAATTGTTACTTTTCAGCTTTCAATCCCATAGACAAATAAATACAAAGTAAGGGACTGAGAGTAGAGTGTATTTATCTGTTTTGCATAACTTACCTGTAAATTGCTTGGTCCCATATGAGAAATATGATTTTGTATCACTGACTTATCAGGGTGAATTGAGGAAAACAGTCACACAACAAATAATACAAGTTTCTCTTGTCAAGTCAGAGAGCAAACCACTCAACCATTGAACTGCCTGATCTGATTTGAAAGATTAGAATGAAAATATTCCATACTGCCCCAACTGCATGTTTGTGTGTTGCAAGATGAATAGATATATTTTTGGCATCTAAAATTTTTCCACTGGTGGCCAAAAGTTTCCCAATGGCATCTTAGCTATCTAAATTTTAAAGTCTTTGTTTGTACTGAACTTTATTCATGCTCAGTCTAACAAATCAGGCAAGTACTCCATCAGGATACAAAATTTTGTCTGATCTTTTATAATGTGCATGCAGGAAATGCCCTGTTAGCAAAGATATTTTGTCTGAAGATAGAACAATAGGGTAGCTCTGGGAAATAATTAGGAAAGTTCTATTGGAGTTGTAGGAGAGTATTATATGAATATATGGAGAATAATTAATTGGGAATTTATACTTGTTATGATATTCTTCTGAAAGTCAGATACTCCCAAAGGAGCAAAGATCTGCATACATCAGTGACAGTGGTTTTGTTAGATGTGTTTTAATCAACATAATCAGCTAAACCTCTCCAGACCTGAGACCTCTAGTTGCTATTTCATATTCACAATTTGATATTATCCTCTTCTTGTCCATGTTTTTTAATTGTTTATCAGAAATACTCTCTACCACAAAGGAATCTGTTCATTCCTAGGTGCCAAAACTAAAAATTAATTTGGAAAGCTAACTTATATCAATGAACAGGGCAGAAGGGCAAGGTCCATTTCATTAGAAATTAGTTTCAAAAATATGCACTGCCTTGCCTTATGGGATTTATCCATATAAACTCAACTGAACAAATTACTAAATAAGACTGGAACAGATTATCTTGTTACATTAGATCCATATTGCCTGATTTCTGAGACTTTCTTCAGGAAAGAAAACAATTATGTTGATCTGTATTAGTAACTACTTTCATAAACATATATTAATTTTATATTATTTTAAAAAGGTGTTATGTACATAAATATCACATTAATAGCTAGGAAAGACTTTGTACCAGCTCAGATGTCTTTGCCTACCAGTGGCATCTACAACAAACTGGTCAAACAAATAGGAAAAAGAGCTGAGCATTTTCTGATTACATTTTGATTTGCACGTTAGAGTCCATTCTTCTTTGGACTATGAGTATAGATTAACTTCAGCTAAAAAGGTGTTTTGAGCTCTCCATTTTGGAAATATTTAAAACACGAGCTTGCCATTTGCTGTTGTTTTTTTTCTCTTAGATTATGCAAGAATTAAAAATGTAAATGGAAGTTTTGAATGTCAAAATAACCATTTTTGTTTTGCAGTGTCATATTCCTCCTACTTTTTAGAAACTGAGGTTCCCATTTTACAGTGGTCTTTCAAGTTATCTGATTTCTAAGAAAGGGTGTAATTAAAAATATTGTGAACAAAATAAGCACCCATTACTTGTCTGCTCAAGATAATTCTCAGCAATATTTATGAGCAAAATACGTCATAAAATTTAAGTTTTGCTAAAACTATATTTCCAATAACATCTTCTGACCTATAAAAAGGAGAACATTTTAAAAAGCATATTTCAATTGTAATAATTTTCATTGATGCTTAAAAAGAAAGGTTAAAATTATAGAATAAAAGATTCTTGAAGCAATTACACCTTTTCAGTTTGATACATTGCATAAAATCATAATACCAGCACTGCTAACTGAGTGAAATTTTTGTTTTTTCCAGAAGTAACTAATATAAATTATTTACTAATAAAAGCAACATTTTTAT
The DNA here is from genome assembly GCA_013397075.1 of Rhabdornis inornatus. Classification (NCBI taxonomy): domain Eukaryota; kingdom Metazoa; phylum Chordata; class Aves; order Passeriformes; family Rhabdornithidae; genus Rhabdornis; species Rhabdornis inornatus. Next base: position 381,027 of record VWZS01002974.1, on the reverse strand, counting down.
GATGCAATATATGATGATATACTCAGGATGATTTGTAAAAATGCCATCTTTGCAGATTGCTCTAATGCAAGACTCTCACTGATTTCCAAGAAAGAATAACACGAGACCGGTGAAGCTATTACATCCATCTTTTCTGTCATTCCAGCAAATTGGAAGAACTGTCCTGGTTTTGGAGTTGGAGGTAAACTGCATTCAGCTCTATAACTTTTGTAGAGTTTATAAGCACTTTAAAATGGCAATCAACTTGTGGACCAGTAAGCAATAGATGGTCAGAGCTGAAAACTGTTCTTTAAACATGTTTTCTTTTTTTAAACCCGTATCTCTACTGTCCCCATCAGTAAATATATGAGGTATTAAATTCATCTGTATTTTATGCATTATCATGTATTACCGAGCTTGTAGTTTAGTTGTTATGGTACCAGAGGTTTATTGCACATCTTGGATCTCTCTTCTAAGTCCTGAATAGGGACACAGGCAGTGAAAACATAAAAGCCTGGTTTCCCACGCTCTGCATAAGCTATTGTTATAAAAACAATAAGTTGGCAACACTAATATCTGGAATAAAATAAATTGGAGTCCTTGAACACCTGCAGAGATATGAGAAGAAAGGAGATCTCTTGATTTTTTTTTTTATTTAATTTAATTTCTTTTCTTTCTTTTTTGTTGAAAAGCCTCATGGAAGCCTTCTAGTGCTCATTCTTATCCTAATCATGCAAATGGCCAGCACTAGGAGGCAACTTGCCTTTCTGTGCACGTTGCATTTTAGTCATCTGAAGTGAGAAAAAGAAAGATTGATAAATTCATATTTCAAAATGATCATTTGCTTAGATATCTCTTAGGCAAACATAGATAAGTAATGCCATCAATTCTAATATGCTATGTTATATGAGGTAGTTTAGAACTTACTCATAACAGCTTCCAGCTCCTGGCTAGCAAATGTGAATGGGAATTCATTGCATACACTTACTCATGCAATCATTTTCCATACTGTCTTATCACATTGCCGTTATCCTCTTTCCACTGGGCATTGCATGGCTTCCCATTATTCCATTCCCAACTCCAAGTGATGTGTGCTGCAATTATGTGATGCTTTATCATCATGTATCACCTGGAGCACAGACAAATAGCAAAGTCTTTCACAGAGCATGCAAATTGTGAGTAAAGCTAACTGAGCACTTTCCACAGTGGTTTGTGGGTCTGATAAGAATGCAACACAATAACAATTTGGGCTGCTTGGCAGGGCATGATGTGAGTCCTGCGAGTAGGGAAATATTGATTTTGCATGAGGAAGTTTCTTGTATTGTGATAGATAGCTGTGATGTATAATTCAAGAGCTAAGATTATGAAATATGATAGTTGATAGAGAAAAGGTCCCTCTCTCCTAGTGGAGTTACCTATGAAGTATGTAGTTGAGAGAAGCATTCAACATGGTGTCTGCTGATCCAGAGCAGGCTCTTCTGCAATCTATAAAAAACCCATCTGTTTAGAGCAGGGGAACCATGTGCAGCTCACTAAGATATAAACTTCTAACCGGAATGTTCAAAGCTCTGTTCAGCCATTCAACTCCCCATTAATGTTAATCGGAAGTGTATGGTTTTCATATACCCCTTTGAAAATTATATCCCATGAAGTACTTTGAAACAATATATTCCCACAAGCATTGACTCAGAAACCAGTACTTCTGAAGGAAAACTGCAGTTGCCATAATTCTGAGTCAGTGCAACTTAAAGAATGTGGACGTTTTTTCCCCAAAGATCCATGTGGCTCATGGCTTAGAAAAGAACAATGTTTTATGATTTTAAAAACAATGCTGATGAGATCTTTAATGTTTTAACAACTCTATAAGAACCAATTTTTCAGCATAAGCAAAAGATAAACCATATTGATGGAATAAGAATGAATTCTTTAAAAAAAGTTTTATTGCTTGGAATAAATGTGATTTACCCCCTTTAATTGTAACTGTACACTTTTTATTTTCTGCAGTCAGTGGTAGAGATGGTCATTTATTTGCATGGTGGGAATGTATAAAGCATGTTTGTACATGTATATGTTCTAAGAAAGATGTTTCTATACCATTATCTTGAAATTGCTATAAGTTCTATCTCCATTATAAAATAAAATAAGTTATCCCCACCTACCTAGTGAGACACCAGCAACAATATTTTGTAGTTTGGGTAAATAAATCTTTCACCTTAACCATCACTGAGAAGTGGCTGAAAAAATAAATTTCAAAGTTCATATATTCACTAGAACTGTTTGAAATGGATTTACACAGAGATCACACATCAGGACAATGGCAACTTCAAAATCCTTGTCTGTATCAAACCCAGTTTGCACAATTCAGAATTGATGGTGCTTGCATGCTAAAACGTTGCTGTAATAGCTGAGTGCTCTATGAAAATTTTGCTGTGCTCTGAGAATAGACAAATTCCACTCAGAGGAAGATATCCATACTAATCAAATGTGAAGAATGATAAATTCAATATAATTGGCTCAATTTCTCCAATGCTGTGTGAAACATTAGTTAAGGCCAAAAGTAGCATCTGTAACCTATCCCTTGACTGCCACGTCCCTGATGTGTATTGCACCTGCTTGGGTTAAATGAAGTAAAATCTTCTCTTCTCTCTCTGAAAACTTTGGGGATGTAAATAACACTGTTTCATTCAATAATTTTATTTGATCCACTCCCCCTCTACCACCTTGGGATACAAAGGCATGAAAATCCCATGCGAAGTAAGGCCCTAAAAAATGAGCTTTGAATTTCCAATTCAAAACATTTTAGATCAAGTCTATTCTCAGATGTCATCCTTACTGCAAACTATTTCAACAAGAGTAACCAATTTTCTGAAAATCTTTCCCAGTTTTTCCAGAAGATTTCATTACAAAAACAATCAAGAGAAAAGTGAGGGCATTTTTACTGGAGTGAGGAGGAAATGGATAAAGTGCTCACCCATGACAGGAATCTTCAGCGTGATGACATAATTTACAGTTCTTCTGTCAAAATTTAACTTCTCTGAATGAATACAATGAAACGGCTCTGCTTTCTTTCTTTCAAACAAGCAAATAGCATGAGTACGTTTGCATTGTCTGATCACTGACAGCTCACTAAAAAAAAAGTCTATTGCACAGCCTTTATCCACATGAAGTGAAATCTTTAATCACAATATACAGACCTTTCATGACCTTGTTGCTTGCAACTTTTCCTGTTATTTTCATCCCAATTTTAAAAGGATAGAAAGAAAATTGTCTAGGTTCAGTACAAACAACAGGGAAAATCAGAAACTACAAGGATACCAAAAGCCAACACCATATCTACAAAAGCAGGAAGTGTTTCCAGTCTCCAAAATACAGACTGTTAACCTCCGAGCAGGGTCAGCAACCAAGAGGCTACCTGGGGGTTAACAGTCTGTTAAACTATAGGGCAGCTTGAAAGATGCTAAGAACCTCCTTGGGTTACTCATTTTATGCCCTTTGAAGTGGGATTATAAATGCGATGACTGGAAAAGGAGGGCACATCGGTGCGTGGCAATGGTTGCGTTGCACAATTCAGTTTGTTGCTATTGGACACGTGGCAGTGCAGCCTGCTGTAAGTTGGCTGAATGTGATGGGAGGCCAATGTGATGCAACACAAGATGCTGAAGATATAAACAACAAGCATGTAGCTGAAACGTTGTTAAGAAAGCATTTATCCTGCTGTGCTCTTATCACTATTGTTTAATGCATTTGTACTCGAATTTTCTTCATGGCTTGCTAAAATATATAACTGGAAAAGAAGGACACATGTGTCCATGTGCAATCCTGTAATGGCAAATTTTATCTGGCCTATCTTCTGCTTAAAACAATAATATCACATATTGTCTCTGAATTAAAAAGCTACTGTAGTTTTAGAACTAAATTTTGATATTGTGAAGCAGGGAGAAATGAGAAATCCCATTCAGGTGATTAGAAATAATGTCTCTCTGCTTTCCCTAAAAACAGGTTGCCCTGAGTTTTTAGAAATCTTCCTTCAGTGTAAACCAAATTTTCATCACTGCGACTACACAGACTTTTAGGGAATTGTTCTGGTTGTACATGTAAATAAGTGAGATCAGAGTCACAGCCTCTAATTAATTATCCTTTGAGCTACTGTTGTTTCAAAATAATGTGCCCTTTGGGAGCTGACCTAAGACAAAAAAATAATCTCTGTAAGACTTCCCCTAGGCTTGTACTCTGGACAAAATACAGGAGTAGGGGATGAGAAGGAAGGTGATATTTCATATCTCTGTGCTTCTTGCATTTTTTCTTAGCAGCTGAAACACTGAAAAAGGAACTTGAGAAGCTAAAACAAGTACAAATTCCCTCCAGGACACTCTTCTCAATTTTCCTTTACCTATGGATCTCTTTCATCTTAGCAGAGTTTAATTATATATATTTATATATTATAATATTATATATTATAATTATATATGCACATGTATTCAGAGTGAATACTTGCAAAGTCAAATGGAAATTATATTTCACTTGTCGGTTTCCAGTTTCCACTTTCTCCTGCAAATGCAAGTTCTTCATATTTTGGACTGTTTTCTTTGCACTGAACTGATCTGTACAAAAGATATAAGACAAATCTGAAGAATATTTCAGTCAATATTCAAAAGATTTGAGCCTTATTGTGGAATTGTAATAGGGACAGAATTTCAAAAGGATAAAGCGTAAGGATCTACAGAACTGAAACAGGTTTCTGCAGGAGTCTTTCTGGAAACAGAATTTAAAATAATGATCTATAGACCACTGAGTTTTATAGACTTTTACAGGACTTTTTCCTAAAGGTAATCCTGCTCCAGAACAGAGTACAACACAGAAAATAATCTGTGTTCTCTCTTATCAGTGTCAGATTTTCAAACCAGAGCAACTGAATCGGCTCTCCTTTTTCTTTCTGTGTGTAGCAACAAGGAAAAGGGAAAAAGGAAAACAACGTGTTTTCACCCAGCACACCATAGCCAAAATTGCTGACTCATTTGAGAGTAATAGCTGGTCACATACTGAGCTGCAGTCAGACCAGCACTGCCTCTCCAGCTGGCCTTCACAACTCAGCAGTGGAGAGGGCAGAGCAGTCAAAATAACACAGCAGTCCAGCAACAAGACTAAAGATTAATGTTAAAATAGGGAGGGCAAACATCTAAAAATAGTGCTGGATTAGGGGGAGAAACACATAGCTTCCGTAAAACTGCCAAAACTACCTAGTTTGTTGACCTAGAATAGTTTCTACAGTTTCCCTGGCTGCTCAGTGGACAAACATGCTGTGGTTACATGAGCAATACATCTCAATGTAACCAGGGTTGAACCGACCTGGCTGAGAGAAAACTGCTTCCACCACACACTAGCAGGACATCAGTAATCCCATGGGAGCCAGCAGTGCTTGAGTGTGAACTTTCGGCTCAGCTGGCAACAATGGCAAAAAGGCACAGTGAGGCCAGTGTTTGACCCGATGGACTAAAGTTCATTAATGTTAATTGGAGTTTTTTCCACTGATTTCACCCAGCTTCAGTCACCAGCTCAGCATCTAATCTCAAAAGAATTAATTATTCAGGCCATGTTCTTATTTTCATTGACTTAAATCTGATGTTTTCAAATAGCTTATTCTGTGATGTAAACAGCATGTGCAATTTATGTTAAATAGAGTTTAAGGAATCTAGGTTTACTGCAAAAAGTGCTTCTTGAAGCAGGAATGAGCATTTTACAAGCTGTCACGTATGTGTGCAAAATGATTTATACCCCCCAATAATATGTCCTTTGGAAGCACCATGTACATGTATATTTGTGACATTCAGAGAGTTTTTAAATTGGTATACTTTGAACTTACTCATTTTTCATCGTTAACAGGAATTATGTGGTTAACTCCCCACAGTACATACCACACTAAATAATCATCTACAATTCCCTCAGAGATTATAAAATATAGTTTATTCTTGAATGAACAAAATTCAGTTTTTTTCTTTCAAAGAAGCATTGCTTGTAGAAAAAGAGTAAGATAAAAATGAACCTCAAAGAATACATTTATACATAGTTTTTCCTTGAAACTTTGACCATTAAATTTGCGTTGTTGCTGGAAAATTGAAATGACACCAAAGGTTCTTTGGCAAAGGATCTGAAGTGGGGAATGAGAAAGCTGAGGGCTTTGCAGTCAATACACCATCAGCCTTTTTTATCTGCACATTGTCCACTGAAGGAGGGCATTGGTTTCACTTTGATTAAAAGCAGATGTTTAAGGCAGATGTTTGGAGATAAAAAGAATTGAGCTCTTGCTTATGAAATACTTTCCTGTGAGGCACTCAGGGCTATGAAAACAGGTACAGAGCATTTTCAGGTTCAAATTTCAGATATTCTAGGTAGCAGGGGGAAAAAATAGATCCTTTATCTAATACAATATTTCCATATAGACAGAAGCAGTTTTCTGGGGTGTTAAGGATGTTTGTACAGTACTCTGTGATTATATTCTCCCTCTGTTCAGTAGCTGTTCAGGAAACAGCAGAAGTCTGCTCTGCATTAATAATCTACCCATTGTCCCCAGAGCCCCACGGTGTCCACATGGGGTGGGGAAATGGGCAGGATGACAGACACCTGCTGTGGGGCTGGAGCAGGAGTAAAGATGGCTGCTGTAACCTGAGGCCATTTGTTGTAGCTGTATTTTTGGTGTTTAAGGTTGTGTACTGATTTTTTTTAGCAACCATTCACCTGTGCTAAAAAAGCTGACTATTTTACAGTGGAGTGTAACAGAGAATTAAATCAATAAAAGAAGGGAAGCAAAACTTCAGTATTGTGGTCATGAGGGCACTCATTGCCTGATTGTGACCATCAGTGCAGGACTCCTGATGCCATCTCTGGCGATGAACTAAGTGACTGGGTCGCCACTGAGCAGCCTGCCCACTTCCATGCTGCTAATCTTTGCCAGACCTCAGAAGCAGGATGGCACATATAAAGTGTCCCTTGAGAAATGGTCCCTGGCCCTCTCTGCCTTCCAGACCTCCTCAGGTAGAGTTCACCATGGCCTTCCAGCTGTCCCTGAATCTCCAGAGCCAAAGATGGGCCTGCTTTTAAAAAAGCCTGACATTTTAGAGCTGTAATATTTCAGATCCTGTGGGCTTTAAAAATGTATGACAGTTCCATGCCTGGATAAATTCACTATTGGAAGAGCATTATGTTTGCTATAAACATGAACATTTGAAATGCTCCAAAGTCTTTGTAAGCAAACTCGCCTGGCACTACTTGACAATGCACGTGTTTTCTATTTGCAAATAAATTTCTGGGTGTCCCACAGGGGTTATGAAGGATTCAGAGGAACACATATATCTTTTTCTACAATATTTTATCTCATTTTAGCACAAAAAATATATAATGCACGTGATTTTGGTTCTTTCTATTAATATATCGTACCTTATAAAACCTTTTATCCTTCTTGGGAGCAGTATAATCTGTTTTGTTTTATATTGAAAACACATGAAGAAGGTCTTAAGTGGACAAACTGAACCAGAAATACTTTTCATTACACAGAATAGTTTATATATAAGAAAGAGAAGGAAACCTGTAGGCAAAAGGAAAGTACATAGAGAGCTAAATATTTTCAGTATTTATCCAGCAACAGTACAGAAGCTCAGAAACTTGCCTTAAGGTTATACTGCTGTACAGGGTTGGACAGGCAGGATTCATTTTAAAACAGATTCCTGACATTTTATCTTCACAGACTTTCTCACTCTCTGTAAGTCTGTAAACCTCTACAATGATCCTTCACAATTCAGACCTATCTCACTGGATAGAAATTTAGAGAAAATATACAAAATGTGGACCAAGGACTCCAGATTCATGACCACCAACAGCAAGAGTGGCAGGAAAAGGAAAAGTAAGGTGCCTCTGAATGAGACACAGACAAAACGTTCATTAAAAGTTCAGAGTGAAAACCGGGGAAGAATGGAAATCCCTAAGTCAATGGATGGCAGGACAGACAAAAGGAAGACCAAAGAGATTGTGAATAGGAACTGGTCCCCAAAACTGCTCTGCATAGAGATCACTAGAAGGAGTCTTCAAGAAATATGGTGATGGACAGTCCTAAATGAGAAAGAGGTTGGTCATGTCCAAATAGAAACAGAGAGAAGTATACTTATATGCAGGATAGAAAGAAAGTATTTGATGATAGAAGAAAAGAAGGTGAAAAAGCCTATATGTCTTGGATTGACAGCTTCCTGGAGTTGTATAATTGGAAAAGAAAGTGATACAAATATTTCATAAGAAATAATTTAGGAATTTATATGGGCAAGGTTTACACTGTCCAATTTCCATCTTGTCGTATGATTGTGTTCGTTATTACCATTTAAAATTTCTACTCTAAAATTTCTGTTCCTTCCTACCCCTTACTCCCAAAACACAGAAGTTGCCAGAGTAAACTAATCCACTGTGATCCACAAGCAGTTTTCCTATGGAAAATAAAAATGGTGTGATTGGTAAGATTTTCCTATTTTTCAATTTGATTTATTGACTTTGACACAAGTACTAGACCCTGAAGTTCTCATAAAACTGATCTCTGTAGGTAGTGGGCAAAAAGCAAAAGGCACAAAAACTTACAGGAAAGGAACCTGAGCTAGTTTTTTCCCCTTCTTTTATTGAATTTCTTACCCAGCTTAATCCTAAAAGCAATTTAGTGAGATGTGCAACATGTGTACTCAAAGGTTTCCTACAGTGATATGCTAAGACATTCAACCCAAAATTTCACCATTCAAGTATCTCGCTTAGGGACACATGGTACATGGAAGCATGACTACAATTCAGCTCAGATATAATGAGAGGAGGAAGAAAATTTGGGACGAATTGATGATAGAGATAGCAGAAGTAGCCTCAGCCTCTCTAGGGAGAGAGCTAAGCCTTCCATAGCTAAGACTGTTCACAACTTGGTGTAGTACCCAGTTTGTGCCTGATGACAATTCATATTGTTTATATAGTTTTGACCCAGTTTGTGCCTGGTAACAATTCACACTCAGAGCTCATCCAGGATTTATCAGTGCTGCTGACTGGCAAGCTGACTTTTCTTATTAGGTACAGAGATTGCCACTCATCTTTGAAACCTTGTCACCGAAATTAGATTATTGCAGTATATTTTTTATGAGGTTACCCTGTGAAGCTCTTTGGGTATTTACACATACTCATGAGGATAGTGTCTTGCTAGCAGACATTTTGCAAAAGGCATCTAGGCTGACTTTTTCCAGACAAATTTTGTATGTTTTGCTAGATACTTTTGATAGATATCACTCTTACAAGTGATTTTTGAGCTGGTAATTAATAATAAGGATACATAAATACAGTTGAAATGACAATTTTATGGTAGCTTGTCTGTGGAAACACATTTCCTTCAACATTATAACCCACAGAAATCTGATGGGTTTTTAATTAAAAAAAAAAAATTGAAAGTAGAAATTAGGAACCACAGATTTTTTTTTAAACGCAAGCAAACAGGGAAGGCAGCCAAATGTTTACAGATGGAAGAAAACACCTTTTGAAGACATTTATCAGGAGTTCAAATTGAGTGTGCAATTCATATCAAAAAGTACTTTAAAAGAGCAGCAAAAAAAAAATTAGTAAACCACAGAGATGGAGTGGCTATGAAAAAATTATTCTTCAAAAATCCAACTTATTAAAATGAAAGCAGAATATATAAATTCTGAATAATTAAATGCAAAACAATTATAGTATAGACTAAACCAGATTTTTAGAATCAACATATTGTAGCCATGAAATTATTAATCAAGCAAAATAGAAAGCATATATACCAGAAACTAGAAACCTGACAGATTCTTCTGTATTAATATATACTCAAGATATGAAAGGTCCACTCAGAAAAAACTGTAAGAGAAGAGCTAGATTAATTCCTTGCATTCCTGGTGATTATGAAGAACCTAAGGAAGTTTCATTCTGGAACAGTCATTTTTGCAGGATGAGTCAGAGGAATCATCTTGAGCTGTAGGAGCAGCAGAAGCTCAGAAAAATGTTAAATGAAGAGTGATGAGCCTCAAGGCCAAGATAACAGCAATCCAAGATCTTTGAAAGGGCTGAAATACGACGATCTCAACTCTTAAATGCGTACATTCTATCAATTCAATCACCACCTGTATAAAACAGAAAATTGTTGCTTCTTAAACAATCTCATATTGATCATAGCCCAGTAACCCCTATTTCTGTGCTCATAAAATTGGAAAAATCTGTCAAGGTAGACATAGTACACACGTAACTAAATTAACTCACCATAAAAGAGCCAACATATTACTTGCAATTTTTTGCTTCAAAAGCTGCTTGTGGTCATTACATCATGTTAATACAGCTGACATAGGTTTCCAGAAGGTCCTCAGGTGGTTGCTCACCACAAACCCTTAGACAAATTAGGCTATCACAGGTTAAAAAAAGAGTAAGTCCTCTTATGAATTTAAAGGGCAAGCAGAGAGAGAATGCTACTTAAAAGATGGAAAGCAAAGAACAGGGAATGAGCAGACATTTTCCTGACTGAGAGAGGTAAAACTGGTAGCTAGAAAGGCAGATAAAATTCAATAAATGTAAGCAATGTAAAGGGAGGGGTTTGAGGACAATCTTTGAATTATGAGTTGCTTAAAGAAGAAGAAGAGGTAATAATTGAATTTCAAAAATGGCTAAAAATTATACAGTTACTTTTTGCCCATCAAGGCTTAGTTTACAAAAGAAATGCTGTTATGAACTCAGGAAGTCTCAGCACCACAGATTTCTCGAAGCTGGGAGGACGTAGTGGGAGAAGTACCATGCAGTGTTTCTTCTGCCTGTCATACATTTTTGTCAGCATTTAGCACTGATCCTTGTCAGAGACACAGTACTGGACTCATTACACCCAACCTCAAATAAAATATGGGTTTATTCACCCTAGGGGAATAGTATTCTCTTGATTCGTTGATAGTTTATTTATATGGCCTGTAATTTCCAGCCTGATGACAGAAGGCTTGTTTCCAATTGCAGAAACATTAATTTTAAAAATTATCCTTTGGTCTTTCTTAGGCTTTATACAGTAAATCATGTTCAAATATTTCCTTTAATTTCTTTATAGTTTCCTCACATCTTCTTTGAAAATAAAAATACTTTTAAAATTCTCTAAGTCTACCTTTCTTTTCAGCTAGGTAGGAAGGTTTTTTTGACATTTCTGCAGCAAGAGTCAGAACTATATAAAAGTCACAGAATTGACAGGAGGGATTTAAGATGTGAGCAGAAGGCGTAAATTTAATGAGCTAGCAAATATGAAGTGGGCTCAATGAGAGAATCTCACAGAATATCATATTTTATGGCCATGGCTTTGTTTTTTGGAGGTCAATGTAAGTGAAATAAAAGCAAATAGAGCTGAGAACTCTGGTCCTGAACTCAACCTGCTGTTGTTGAGTGTAGGAAAATAGTGACGGCTCAGTTAAAATGACAACTTTCACTGACTTTTTGTAATGCACACTAAGAAGCAAAGCCTGCTGGAAAAGTCTATAAGAATGGCACTAAGCGGTCTTTGTACCCTCTAATCCAAAGATATCACAGGAAAAAAGAAGTCTGATCTAAAATGGAGCAGCTAGAAAATGGTCCAGGACAGAAGCTCCCTCATCTGAAATTGCAAGTACTTAACTTATCAAGTCTATTCTCATACCATCAGTACGACTGTAAACTAAAATGTCAGGAAGGTCTGGCGAGAAAGTAGGCCCAGGACAAATAAAAATAAAATACTTAAATTGTGAAAAATGCTTTTTTGAAATACAGATACTCAGGGAATTGTGAGAACAAGCATTAGGATTTCCTCAAATGTTAGTTGTGAAATACTGTCATGTATCCAGAGCTGTGCACATATAATTCCAGGTGTACATTTTAAGGCAAGATTTTTCTGGAAGTAAAAGGAATTTGAATGGCAGGATTAAAAATGTGATCTGCATGCCTTTTTGCATATAATAACTGTGAGGAATTACGCAGAAAATAGTTTCACCTGGTTTGATGAAATTTCTTTATTTTATAATTTTTAAAAGATGGTCTTGTAAATTGAGGATTAAAGTTGTGAGCAAGTGATCCATGCTTTAATTCATCACTTTTAATTTTCTGTGGGGTAAGTTCGTCATCAGATCCCTGTGGATAAGTTTGTTATATAACGCTCCATCTAGCACCCTCCATGAGGCTTTGTGAAGCCACAGACCTGAGATCATACTGTCTGTGGGATTTGCCTTGTTCACAGTGGAAGCAAGCACCATCCTCATGACAGCAACTTTGGCTTCTCTAACGCATTCGTTAATTACATTTCCTCTTGATCATTGGGTGGGAAGAATCTGCATGCTTGTGTGCTTTATTACTTGGTCTGGCCTATCAGCACATTCTTGGTGAATTAAGCCTTTGGCTATAACAGATAGAAAAGGCTAAAGAAAGCATGAGTTATGAAAAGCAAACAAGTTAATTTCTTTGCAGCTTCACGTAGACTGTGAGTTTGGAGGCAGTGGACATTGCCCTACATTCTCCCCTAAATGACCACAGATCCTTTCACATCCACATATGAGATTGGTGCCATGGGCCTCCAGGTCTTATGAATGTTTGCTTGGGTCTGAGCCTGTTTTTCTTGACTAGTATTGCCATTTCACACACAGATTTTGGTCTGAGATAAGATGGCATTTTCTAAACATGATGCAGACAGGACATTCTTCATTAAGGTTTTGTTTTCTGAGAGAAAAAAATGGCATACTTTGTTCTCCTAACAGCAGCTTTTGCCAGTTAACAATAACGACTAATAACCTCTGTTTGCTGTCATTCAGGATGATTCCAGAGTTGTTCTTGATAGGCTTTATGATTTTTCCTGACCCCTGTTTGAGTTTCCATAATTATTTTGTCCAGCCTCATTCACATAACAGTAATAAACTGTTTGAAGGAAAGGAGGTCATCAATGGCATAGAAACCATTCAACCTGAGAGGGAACTGATGTAGCCTAGGATAGATGAATTTTATATTACTTTGGGCAATACAAATCTCACTCTCTTTTTGCATAAAAGGGACTTTAATGAGGAACCATATAGGATAAGTTTGCTATTTGTGGGTAATTTTATTTTTACAATTTAAGACTACATTACATCTCTTCAACAATGGGACATGACACAGGAACTGATGGAGCAGATGAGGTCAGTGATCCTTCCATCTGAATTTTCATCTGAGAACAGCTGCTTTAGAAATCTAATATGTAGTAAAAGTTGAGATAGATAGATAGATAGATAGAGAGATAGAGATAGAGATAGATGATAGATAGATACAGATAGATATAGATAGATATAGATATATGATATAGATATATGATATAGATATATAGCTATAGCTATAGATAGGTATAGATATAGATTATATAGATATCTTTATAACAAGGGAGTAAAAGTAGAAATCTTGCTTTCCAGATTGACTGACATGGTTGCCCACTTGACCTGCCTCTTCCAGAAATTATTTAGAATAATAGTTTAAAGCACATCACCTCCCAAAAAACTCCATACTGCTCTTCTGAACAGGAATGATGAGATACTTATGTCCAGAGGGCATGTAGCAAAATACCTCTAGCAGTTCAACAAAAGCCACAGCACTCTGTAAATTGGAGAAATTAAGGTGCCTGAACATATGCATCTTTTTTTGAGGCCTTATGTTATTTAACACAGGTCAGGCACATGATCTTATGGGAGGTAGACCTGTATATTTTTGGAGCACGTTCTGGAGTTTAAGCAGGACATACTTGGTTACTAGAAGGTCACTTGTCACCTACGTTTAGGTAGCTGCACATCTCTTTTCCTGTCAGAGGCACATTTTCAGGTTGATGAATTAGTGTCTCTGTTCTTACACTAAATTTGATCTGGGGCTGTGAGCAATGACACCAGACCTCATTTCAGTGTAAATTAGCTCCTGTTGTAAACTAAGCATATGTTTGGTACTGCAAGGGCATTCAGTACCGCCTCTGGTAGAGCACCTAAATAGTTGCTTTGTCATAAATACAGAAAGTCACAAACTTTTTGGTCTTAGGCTTACAGACTGATAATTAAGGCTCACTTTAAGCATCTGATTAAATGCTCTGCTGAATTATTATCAATGTCCTTTATTTCCTATGTTCAACTATCTATCTGTATAAAATCAATATTTTTAGAATGATAAAAGATATATCCATCCTACATTTCAATTTTCTACATGAGTCTTCAGAAATTATAGCTTAAGTATGAAAAAACATTCTAAGAGAAGTTTATAGCCAATGGAAATTTTAATGCTGAGAGCATTAAACGTTTGTGTTTTCAATGGCAAAATGTTGAAACTCAGCAGTTATGCCTTGATCTTGAGTTTTGAGGTCAACCCTGGTCATGAATAATCTTTTAGTGGTCCTCAGATCAAATCAAGGTCAGTTTAACATTCCTGTCCAATGGAACATCACCAAAACAAAAGTTTTAGAGGGAAGGGTGTAAATCCACAAAGAATGAAACCAAGGAAAATGTTTGCAATAACCTTTGCAGCAGTGAAACTGCCTAGCACTGGGAACAGGTCTGCATGTTCTGCTATCTTCACAGCAAGTCATCAGAAAAATAAATGGCTTTTAATACTAAGACATTGATTCTCATATACTAATTGTATAGAGTTGTAGGTTGACTTGGTTTTAAAATATCAGACTCTTGTTTGAAAGTAGGCTAAATTAATAATTTCGAACTCAAGCAACCTTTTGCAATCAAACCTTTTGATTGTTCTAATTGAATTTATCTTTGAGAGTACTTCTTGAACTAAGCATCTTACTCTTTTCTCATTGTAAAGATCAAAAGAACATATACTTGAGTCCCCACTAAAGAACAAACAAGGAGGAGTTTTGGAAGGTGTGAAAACTGAGTGGGTAATGGACTCCACTGGGCAAAGAGACACGTCTTTCTGAGAGGGCTGTTTATCATTTGGCTGTGGATTAAACAGATACCCCAGGAAGTGTTTTTGCAATTAAGTTCATGTTACTCCATCATATTTATATTTCAGAATAATGGCTGTGTGCATTTGAATTCAAGGAAATTAACATGTTCTGACCTTACTGTCTTGAGAATGAGGCCACTTTCAGCAGGTATGTAATAAAACAAAGCAATGTTCTTTTTTCCACCTTTATTTAAATAACCTTGTCAGGAAAAGATTGATATCAAATAACCTATCTATGAATGTTTAACAGTTAAAGAAAAACTAACTTAAGTGTCCCTCTGAAACACTACGAATGCAGCTGACAATGTAAGAAGCAAAATGTTAATTTTAAAGCCATGGAGCCAACTTACATATGTAACAATTTATATGACTTAATTGTATCCACATCTATACAAAAGAAGAACAATCTACAACACATGTAGATGTACAACCCATGGTTTTATTTTTATGTATTTAAACATACAGTCACAGGACTGCATATAGATTTTCCATTTGCCAAAGTCCGAAATACAGAACAAGGGAAACTACGGTGTTTAAATGCACATATGAATAATCATTCTGTATGTCATGAGATATCCAAACACTTCATTACTTAAAATATAAATATCTTCAGTTATTGGAAAAGCATTTATTCTTACTGAGAGTTAAATCCCTACAATTTCAAAAATAAGGCAATTGCTAAGCAATTTGAGTACCTCACAAAAAATTTAAAACATATATTGGCACCATGTTTTCACTCTGGAATAAAAGCACTGAAATTGGCATTTACCAAATTTATGCCGCAAAAATGCAACTCTCTACATATACAGAATTATGTCAAATATCAGTCTCAGGCATAGGGTTTGTGGGCAGAAATAGCTCAAGTGCAACAAGAATGAGAGGGTCAAACCACAGTCCCAGCTATATATTGAAACAAGCAGACAAAATATGCAGTTGAATGAGTTTGAGCACCATAGATGTGGTATGAAATACAAGGGATATATATTTATCAATTATTCCAAATACTTCAAAGAAGAAATTATTTCCCATGTACTAGATTCCTTTACAAAATTAATGTACACTTCTAAAATTTCATCTTAGGTCTCAAGTTTCATCCTTTGAAAAAATTTTTCTCTTATCTGTGACCTGATATCCTGGTAGGACCAGATGTTACCCCTAATACAGTTGGTAGCAGCAAATATGTTGCTCCTGGAAGAAAAATACTGTCTTCAGCTCTGCAAAGGATTGCAATTTGCATTCATCAAAGATTTTTGCACGATAATAAAGACTTGTTCATGAACACAGAATTGTTGGATGAGGGCCTGAGTTCTTAGTTCTTGACATTAAGACTTCACAGTGACTTTGAGATGTGTTCAAGGTCATTACCACAGTTTGTGTTTGTTAGCAGTAGCTTTCTTCTCTAATTATTCTTCATTGGCTCAGCAAAACTTCAAGGAAGCACTTCTAGATCTTATTTAATATCTGATGAAGTTATTAATATTATTTGTCTCTGAAAATTTAACATCACCAGTGGCAAGCTGTTAATTCTACTTATTACTTTGAACATATCAAAATATTATTATCTATTCTTGTCTTCGAATGCTTAGAGGTCGCTCTTCCCTATTTGTCTTTGTTACATTCTTGGCAAGAAAAACACTCCCAAACCCCCAGACCTTCTAGGATTTTTTAAATCCTCATTTGCCAGTTAAATTATTCTAACTTAAACTTTGAAGTATATTTTATTTTTTAAAAAAATAATACATTGAGGCATTATGTTTACCTTAAACACAGCTGGCAAATTCTTTCCTTTCTACCTTGTTTAACCCTAGCTAACTAGCACTGTGGAATATGTCTGCCCCATAAATGAATGTTTATTGAAATCAGATTACACCCAGTAAGACTTTTAACCAAAGCAAAACTACAGAGAGTGATATGGCATCTTTTACTGGCAAAAGCTTTACCTGCATTCTGTTCAAAAAATGTTGGTTAAGATTTTCTCACTGGGGAGCTCAAAAGTGATGAGATCAAAGTTACAAATCTAACAGAAAACAGAATCCAACATAAGAGCCTCTGAAAGACTAATTAAAACTTCCATGCATTCTTGGAGTGAGCAGGGACACGACCTAAATGTTGCTAAACCCTGAAGGATTTTTTCCTGTGACATGAACACTGGGTAGATCACATGCTTAAGTCCAAACTCTATAGACCTTATATAATTTTCCAGGCACCAGTTCTGAACTACATGTCCAAATAATTAGGATAAGCTATCAGATATCTGGAATGGATTGTTCCACCCTTACTATTGCTAAAAACTAGCATGAATTTAAATTATTGTGTTTGTTTCTGGTGCTTCATATCTCCTATACACTTAAATAAAGATAGCACTTTAAAATCTTTTTTCTATTATTGTTTTCAGGAGTCTAAAATTTGGCACCCATTATGTTTTCACAGCAAGAACACACAAGAAAAATCACAAATAACTTCATCACTATAGAAATGTCTCCCCTACCCAAAGCCCAATTTAAGGCCTAGAATGTGTTCTGAAATTCACGAACCACAATTTGTATTGGCTTTTCCTGAAATTGGATGTGTATCTGCAAGGGCAGAGGCTGTATTGTTGTTTCAACATAGAAAACAGGAAAAGATGATCTGGAACAACATAAACTGGGCCTAAGATAGATATAATAGATATTTTTGATCCATGACTGATGCGCTAAAAGTATCTACTTATGTTGGAGACTCAGTTTCCAAGTGGCAGGCCAGGTGGACTTCTGGAGACTGGTAAATCTTCCAGTGTTCCCAAATTTTTGTACATTATATTTATACTTTATAAAAGTTTGTATATGTGTGTGTATAGGGATTGGAATTTATCCTGCTGGCTGTATAAACAAAGAACTGGCTTCTAACTTCTCAGAGGTGTTGCTTTGTAAATGATTTCTCACCATAAGATTCTTGGGGATGTTAGAAAATTGTGGTTATAGGCAAAGAGCTTTTATTCACCTTATCAGGCAAAGTTAGATAGTGGTCACAGTTTATTTTTGGGGTCGTTTAAGAGGATGTTGTTTCACTGAAAGGTATTTCTGTTAAATAGATGTGAGAAAAAAATAAGCTCTGTGCTTCAAGAGAACAGCAATTGACTTGCAGAGGGCAGAAAAATGGCTCTTGCCAGTTGTGCACTTGGATATTTAGAGGAGGAGCCTAAGAACATGCAGGAGATAAAGTGGAGTGGGCAGAACACAGTGTGCTTTTTTTAAACAATTTTTATACTATTGAGTTCGGGCGGTTGTCTAAGGGAATAAAGTCTAAAGAGCTGGAAGATATATGCAAGGCTTCCTGAGGAATCAGAAGACTGGCACATTTACTAAATGTGCAAAGGCAGTAATGTGAACTCTGCTGCCTTTCATTCCTTGCTCTCATGTTATTAAATTCTTGAATTATATTTTCATTAAAGGTATGTATATATAATGAAGAACTGAACCTTAACCAAATACAGCATTGGGCTAAAGTAAAATCTACAGTTTCCAGAAATATCCCATGGAAAGTACAATACTCTGCAAAGTAAAGTCTATAGTCAGGGAGACAGGAGAGGAGATTTTTCTTGGAGGTCTTCTTTGATGAATTAGGATAGTGTTGAGAATGTGGGTTCTAAATCATATGATCCCTCTCACGGCATAATCTGGTAGTAAAAACCAATCTCAGGACCACATGATAGGATTTAGCGCAGAGAAAATCTCAAATCTGTTGAAAATCCTTTAATAAGTTCCTAGAAACTGGTTGGTATCATCAGGAGGGTTTGAACTTTTAAGAAAGCTTAGGTACAGGAGACTAAGAATCCTGCCACACTTGGAATCTGCAAAGAGTTAATTAGCCAAGACCTCTGAAAGAAAGAGTGGACATTTAATATTACATTTTATTTTTTACTTGGCTGCTTTGCTTTAGAAAAAACAGCATTAGAAATATGCTGGGGGAAAAAAACAAAAACAGTTAATTATGAAGTAACTATTGTCCTCTGTTGCTTATAGAGTAAAAGAGATGATAATGAATGAAGCATAATTAGGTAATAGTGGAAAGACAATGAAATGAAGGACCCTGCAGTCAGAGAGGAAATGTTAAAGTTCAGGAAAATGGGACTGAAAAGAACTCATGATAAATAGCTGGACTTTAGTCAATTGAACTGGAGATAGCCAGAATTTTTTTGGCAAAATATCTTGTCAAGATGTATGTATTTTTCTGTAGATTGTAAAGCACAGAAGATTTAATACACAGCTGTTAAGATGTTCACTAAGATACAGCAAGCAGCAGTCAAGGTTTTTGTTGTGATGGATTTGGAGCAGGGATTTCACTCTCAGTCACAGACATATTGAGTGTTACTGTGCCTCTGTGAGGAGTGGGCTCTCTCATTATTCCCCTGCTGTGGCTGTTCTGCTTTTCAGACTGGAACAGGGTGTTTCACAACTTTATAAGGAATAGCACCTGTTGCTGTGGCTTTTGCACTTTGGTTAAGTAAATATCTACTGGATAGTGAGTGACTGACCAAGCGACTCTGACTTGCTAATATCATTTTTTCATTCTCTCAGTAATGAGTGACTGGGAGAAATCAGAGAGATATTAAATCTTGTGTTTGTCTTGAAACAGAACGTGAAGATTTTGTTAACTTTTGAGAATTTTCATGGAACAAGTAAATTACCTCTTTGCTCAAGTCTGTTGTATCCTATGGTTTGATCTGTACATTCAAAAAACTGAATTGCATGAGCAGATGAGTCAATTAAAAACAGGATGTAAAAAAGTTCTGCAAATAAATACTTTGGCATTTGCCAGGTGCTTAAGTAAAGGCATCAGGCATCTGTGAACATAATAACTAACACTCAAAGTTTCAATGTGCTCTACAATGAAAATCTATTCTAAACCTGCTTTTAAGAAACATATGAGAAGGCTGAAAAAAGTTTCACAAGTGTTTCTTAAAATTCCCTTGAATTAACCAAGTCTGTGAAATGAAGCTGCCAGTGTCACGAGTTTGGACTTCTCTGTATGGACTCACTTCTTTTTCTGCTTGGATAAGCATTAAAAAGTAAGCCATTAACCCATTTAACAATAGTAACTTGCGTAACCTGATAACCTACAGACTTTTTTGACCTTGAAGACAAACCTAATTGGCCGGACAATACTTTTTTTTTTTTTTGCTTTCCCTGAATCCAAGCCTTTCTTCCAGCCTGAAGATAACCTTCTATGCCAAAAAGATAATTTCCCTTGCTTTTTTCAATAGGGCAGGACCAAGTATGAGGGCCATGATATGAACATCATTAAAACCAAGTTTTAGAACTGACAGAGAGCTCTTCTATTGTCATTAGTAGCATACATTGGGGAGGGTGGGCTACTGAAATATCTCATCTTCTCCCAGAAACACGTGAACTCAGCTGTTGAATGCATTTTGTCATGTTTAGGCATATGCTTAGTGTAGAAGTTAATTTAGTAGTACATACCACTCCCCAGGCAACTGAAACTGGAAATTAAGCTGTAAAAAGGTAACTCCCAAGGTAGTTCTTAATTTCTGATTGCACAGAAAAGGTATTTCCTTCTTCCTTACATTTTCACCTCTTCCACTCTCTTTAACCTTCCTGGCAAGAGGCAGCAAATTGTCCTATTAACGTTGTCACCATGCATCTCAACAATCTTTACATTAGGTACCTGACTGCTAAGGAAAGCTCAGCAGATGTCAGATATGCTGCAAGATGTTCTTGTGCTACTGTCAGGTTGATTGTCTTTCACACATGTCCACGAGATCCCAGCAGGCCAGAGGCTCAGTGGGTGAAAATCAGGACAGAATAGTCTTTATTTTTGCTGAAGTATTGTTCAAAAAATATTATACTCTTGCCTTTTATCTCTCAATAGAGTAGTAAGCCCTATAAACAGCAAAGCTGGCTCTAGAGACAGTCTTTTATTTTTTTTATACCATTACATGTTTTAACATTTCATAACTTACGGAACAGTTACAGCAGCTAACATTGCTTTGCTCATGCTCAAGTTTTGCAAACCTTTTTCATCTTTACATCCACTCTTTTGCTAGCCTTCTTAGCCACCAGAAAACATCTGCTAAATAAAGTATCTCTCAAAGAGATTGAAAGGAAAATTCTTCATAAGGTACCAAGTGTTCCTGGAAAGAGGATGTTATTGCCTAAAGTGCACACAGTGCTTGGATGACTGAGGTTTTTCATTCCTCCCTTTAAAGTAAATATTCAAAAGGGTCTGGTCATATTTCCATTTCTCTTTCTGCCCAGTAGGAGTGTAAGAAAGCAATATTTCTGTGTGGGGTGCTTGTCTTAAGCCAAATGTTCAAGTTGAATCAAATAGAGATTGTGTAACACAAGCCAGAGGGATGCTGCAAGTTAAATATATCATCTGGCTGGATATAGAGTAATCTGCACACAGATATGAACTTACCTCTACCATTTCCCTTTTACACTTGTTCTGCAGGAGACCAGAATGCCAGTTATGCCTTAAGGCAAAGTGTCCCACAATAACTGCTTTGTTAGGAGTGGCTGAGAGTTTGACGAAAGGTTAAATATCAGGCCAGGGTCGTGCCAGCAGAGGTTCATCCTGGTGCTCTTGGTATGGCTTCACAGGATGGGTCAAGCCCCAACTCCCTGCAGCTCATCCCCTCTTCTCCACCTCCATGGATCTAGTGCTAACTTGTTATATCAGAGCTTGCTTTGCTGTAATTTCCAACACCAACATGCAGAATCTTGCTTTTATTTAAAAAGTGCTTTTATTTCTATTTTTCTGTTCAAAACAAGTTTTTTGGCATGAAAAGCAAAATATGTCTCATCAAAGGGCAGCAGCATATAATACAATCCATTCTCATAACAATGAGGGGAGGCAGAAGGTGGTGTTTAGATATGCTTGTAACTTATTTGCTTTGTGTGCCACACATTCCTGTGGTTGATGGAATGCCAGCAATAGAAATAACACTACCTAAGAAATGAGGGGCTGCCTTTCATCTTGAGATCAGAAAAGTAGGGTTCATGCACTTTAGTCAGCTTTCAAAAGGCTTTTTATTTTGTGCATGAAGTGCAACTCTACCAGCTCTGCCATGATGATAAAAAAATAAAGCCTGATATGGGAGAGGACTGAGGCTGAAGAGGCATTTTACAATATTACGGGTACAATTGTTTGCATGGTTTGCAGAATATTTTTGCTACCAATAATGCCTGTTTGTCACAGATCTGTTCATTTTTCAGTTTTGACAAGGCTGAAATCCTACTGTAGGACTTATTGGAATAATATTTTTTATCCTTTACAGTGAAACATGTGGAAACCAGAGTCAATGCTATTTATTTGCAGGAAGCTTCCTATTTATTTAAATGTATTTAAGCCATTTCCATGTCCTCCCCAAAATGCTAGCTCAGACTTATTCTCAAAAGTCAAGTCCAGTCTATAATCAAGTGACATTAATTTGGTCATCTCAAATTAAAGGTCCCTTCAGGTATCTGTGATACTTTGTTCATGAGCAGTAAGAAACTGGGATGGTTCATCTGTTGTCTCCTGATGACATAATCCCAAGAGATTGCAATCTGATATCAACTAGAAATGCATGTTTTGCAGTTTTAAATGTGGGAAAAATCTATGCTGGGGACCACCAAGAAATATGGTAAATGGTAAGAGGAAGCTGGTTTAAAGGAAAAACTTATGAATAAATCCCTAGGTATGTCACTTTAATGTTGTTTTCAAATATTTATGTTTTGGTCAATTATAAAATAATTGACTAATTGAATAATTGAGGTAAGACTACATGAATGAACATAGACACCTCAAGGATAGATATTGGATGAATTTTTTACAGCCCTTATTAGAGCCATAAACTGTGACATTTGCAGGTAAGAAAGAAAGGCTCTGGGCTCAGAATTTGGAAGACTCTTGGAGGCCTTCTTAGATAGTAGCTCATATCTTCAGCTTCAAATAGCTATCACAATTTCCTACTGGCTTCAACAATAATTGGTAGGGAAATGTATTTGCAGAACAGAAATAGCTGCAGAATGGAAACAGGCAGGTTCATGGACATTACTCTGCCTTGCCCTGATGAACCAGACATAAGGTGATGCTTGGGCAAAGCAGGAGGCATTGCTTCTCTGTGTAAATATCTTGATCATGCCAGAGACTGATAATATCCTTGTTGGTAAAAGAAGAAGGAAGAAAAGAAGCACAAGTAAGGAGCCTGGATTTCATTCCAGTGGAGCCTCTGTTTCTCCATTGATAGAGATTGCCTAGACTATTCTCCCTATGTGAAAACTGAACTTTGAGACTGGCCCAAGCTGCACATTAACAAGTAGGTTACAGTTTTAAATGTCTAGTCAGCAAAGTTATGCTCTAAACTATAGCAGGGGTGTGCTTCTTGATGTGTATTTATGGCCTGCCCTCTATTGAGAGCTCTGATGCATGCTGTGGGTCTTATGCCCACCCTTTTGAAACCATCTTTGGAAGTGATCAAAGGCCATCTGATATAACATCAGCTTGAATGCTTTGGGTCTTTGTTCTTCAGTGAACATTTAGAATAATCCAAATTAAAATGTTCTCAGTATATACAGCACTAGTGAATTTTCTTACTCTAGATGTCAAGAAATTAACTCAACTGCTTTTGCAGAACTAAGAATGAATTTCCTTGACAAAAGGGGGAAAAGGAATTCACAGGAAATAAAGTGGTGCTTTGCTCTTGTATCTTTAAAATCGGTGCCACTTCTAAAATGATGCCACATCTCATCTTCTATAAACCAGACTCATGACACTGGAGAATGTGTGTCATGAGTCTCTGTAATATCTCACTCTGCTTACCTCTGAGCGTAGTAACCAGGATCTTTCTCTTTAATTTCCAGTGAGACTTACTACACAAATGAAACATTGTTGACTTCAAGGAGTAAAGGTGTCTGGAATTTCAATGTACCATTTTCTGAACAATTATGGGAAATATTTACTGGAAAATGCTTCTGCCTTTCTGAGAGTTCAAAGAGGGGATGTGAAGTTCCTGAAATCCGTGTGAGAAATGAGATTAATAATCATTTTCAGTTTGGGGGCAATTGACTTAGAATAGCTTTCATTCAGTTTGTAGATTGGTTATTTTTTTTGGTAAGAAGCCAAAAGGAAACTACTCACTACTGAGAGCACAGGATGTTGATCAGAGGCATAACTTCTCACAAGAAGTTTAATCGTGGATGGATATTGTGTTGGGACGGATAGATCATTATATGCATATACTTTTATCAAGCACTTTATCAAGTGTTACTGGAAGTGGCAAACATCTTTTCCCTTCAGTGTTTCACCCACTTCTGTCAGTATGCAGTCTTTGCCAGAGGATACCTTCATCTTTTTTAGGAAATGCATCATGCAGATGACTAACAGGTTCCAGGATCACTTACAATCGAGTATCAGGCACTCTGTGTGTAATTCTGTAGCTGTATAGTCACTCATGAAGAGAAGAAATCCAGATTTTTAAATATGGAAAAGCCATCCTTATTTTTAGAGTTTGATCCTGTCGTTTCTACGTGTTCATTTGTATATTTCAGCCTATCCTGTTGCAGAATAGTTTACTGAAAATCACAGAGCAATGACTCCACACATTTATATATCTGAAGAAGACATATAAATATACAATTATACGGAATAAAAATATTATTAAGTAATATGAGTTAACTAGATTAAATTATTTTAGCAAAGGATTTCAGGGAGACTGCTCCACTTAATAGGCAATTGGAGCAGAAGAGAGGAGTCGTTGCAACCTGGTTTTTAGTTGACTATTTACATAGAAAGTCTATTCTGTGTGGTTTTATGACTAGCATTATTCATGGGGATTAATTTTCCCTTATCCATCCAGGCTATCCTTGCACATTGGCCATTAATGTTCCTTTGTAAAGAGTGGTCGCTTTCTGTTAATTCTATTCATCAGATAGCAAGTGTTGCGTAAAACCTGCCAAGCTGGAGCTTGGCCAAAACATCTTTTTGGGAGGAATGTTGATGTATCCATACCATTCCCCTACAGAGTTCAAAGTTGTCCAGAAACAGGTTTTGCATCATCAAGTGGTGATTGCTCATGTGTTGGGTTCATGATTGATCACATGGCAAATACATGGGAGATTTACTCAATTAGGAGTCATATCATTTGATCCTCGTATCTTAGGATTTATGTTTGCAAGGCTATGAAAGACTCATTAACTTTCTCCTTGGCTTCTAAAGAAAAAGTTACATTTCTTTGGCTCAGGTTATCTTTGGAAGGAAGGCACTGTCATAGCTCTTAATCAGAAGCCTGACAAATATTAAGCCTGTGATATGTAGCTCTATTTTTAAGTATTCATCCAAGGAAATTCCTTCTCTTTCTAAATTTAAAATTTGACAGCAGTTTAACAGAGAATATTCTGGATATTCTCAAACACACATCATATATTTCTTCCTACATTTTTCCCCCTACGACTCAGGTCATCCAGCTTTAGTTTCCCAATTTCTTCCTTTTCTATTTGTGATCCTCCAAAAGAAGTTCAGTTCAACATTCAGATCATGTCTTCTGTTGCTTTAGATGGTTTTGTGACCAAGCAGCGTAATTTCAGATTTCAGATAACTTCTCTTATGGCTACCTTTATATTGTTGAATGCAGTTATTTCTTCCTTTAGACCTGCTTCAGAAAATCCACAGTAAATGAAAGCAAAGGACCATAATATAAGGGTTGGAATATGTACATACATTGTTGAGACATGCATAAAATATCAAATGGGACTAATTATATTTTATCACCATTTATATTATATTACATTACTTTCTTCTCTTCCATATTGTCTTATTCTCTATTCAGCATCTGTGCAGTTTTACCTCTGTGAATTCTCTTTCTTCTATATTGTTATTCTCATGTATGTTGCTTGATCCTCCAAAAGTTGGCAAATTTGGCTCAGAAAGTGGAATTCTTAAGCTGCTTTCTATATGTCTTCATCTTTTTCATATGAATTTCTTTAAATACAACCTTTCCCAGAGGCCTTCCATTCCTTCCTGGTAGCTGCCTGGGAAGTATTGTGAGAATCCTCTTTTTCACTGTATTTCCAAGCTTTCTGTCTTGAATTAGTAGCAATGTGTGTGAGAAAAATCAAAAAGTGTATAAAATGTTTTTTAGACACCATATATGATATTTTCTTTACAACTTGTTTGTGTTCAACTCATGCTTTCAATTGTTCCTGTGTTCCAAATCACTTAGTCAGATATCTGAACAATTTGGTCTTCCTTTTCTCCTTTGTCACAAACACATAAAATCTTCCCAGTTGCTTTTTTTTTTCTCTCATTTCTGTCTTCCACCTATCATTCATAAAATTCCCTTTTTTCTTTATTCCTAGTCTTGCCTCAATGCTGATCTCCTTTTTAAATACTAGACCTCATTTTCAGTGGTTTAGACTCTTCACTCCTGTTCTTATATATTCTGTAGTCTTTCTTCTGTTGGGTTTCTGCATCTCTTTATCTCCCTCTTTTTGTTTTACTCATATGCCTGGCTGATTATGCTTGGATTTTCTTTATGCACAGAAAGTGTAAAAATTTGCTCCCATTCTTGTTTTTCTTTGTTTTTTTTCCCTTTGGCCCTCATCTTGTGTAGTTTCTAATGTAAGTTCTCTTTTCATGTGATATGGATGAACGACTATGATAAATGAACAACTGCCTCATGAAAGCCAGGTCTAAATAACAAACACAACTCTTTCCTACAAACCTTAATAGGCAACCAGCCCAGGTGTTCCACAGCACAAAACCGTAGTTCTAGAATTTCAGTGTTATAGCTGTAGGCACTGTAAGGCAGTACAAGAAAATCCAGGCAGAGATATAGAGATTAAGGGGGAAATGGAGAAAAATTCAAGGCATGTGAGGAAGCAATTAAATTTATAAGGAATACTGCTTGTGCTATCCAGGTACCTGGTTGGTGCTCAAAGCTTCATATTAAAATTGCCAGAACAGCCAAAGTAGACAGGAACACAAGGAGACTATGTGTTTAATTCTTTATTAACCACATAGATGTGTCACTGCTGAGACTGTTCCCCTATTGACATCACCTGATGCAGAAAGCACTCCAGGCCACAGGGCACCGAGGTGTTCTACTTCTCTGTCCAACTCTATCTCCTCTTCCCTCTCTCATCCCCTTCTTCCTTCACTCTAATCCAACTCTAGCCTCAAGCACCAGCCTATAAACATGAGGAAAAGAATATTTTCTTGCCATATGATAAACTCTGTAAAAAAAAAATCTGTAAGTATCTGTTGATTTTCTAATTTGTGGTTTCCTATGTATTTTGGTTCCTAGTGAAAAATTAATAATAGTTAGATCTAACTTAGACCAGAATAAAATGTCATGTAGGATGTATATACATATCTATATGGTCTGTTAACATGTACTGCACTGTAGTATTCAGTTGAATGTTACCCTGATGAGTTTCTTTTCCCTCAATGTCTACCTAATAGATGAAATATCAGATAATTTGAAAGAAGCAGAATCTACTTCTCAAATTTTTCTCTTCAGTCCTTTGTGGCTATTTAGCACTCTTAAACATTTTACCTCAGCAGCACTGAAAACCTATGACTCTATCTGCTAGGCTCCATTTCCTCTTGCTTTCATTAATTCCAGACAGTGTTTGTTTAATTACACAGCACGACAAATTATCCTAATCAATTCTGTTTACACCCAGCTGGGATTCCTTATGGTGCATGGATATCTGTAGTTGGTGAAAACTGAAGAGAGACAGAAGTGATGAAATTAATTTGACGATTCATCATCCTAGAAGCATGCCCAGGCTGAAACTTCATCTGCAGACTCCTCTCCAACCTGAAAAGCTTGGGACTGAGATCCAGTCTGAAACCTTTCTCACAGGGAGACTGTTAAACTACTGAGAAGGGTGGTCTAAGCTCTTTAGAGTTTATATTTACTTTTAGGTGCTTTTAAAAAGGAATTTTTCTCATCCTTCTTACTGTAACTACATTGTTACATTGCCACACTGTTCTCTTTTGCTGAAAGATGAATTCCAGTAGGGGGACAGTCAAGATCAGTTGAAAAACAAAAAAAAAAAAAAAAAA